>VBSM01003198.1:13728632-13790796 GCA_008086735.1 Cheirogaleus medius
TTTTTTTTCTAAATAGAATTAGACTATTCCACCATATTGTGCAGGGTATCTAGAAATGTTATATATATAAGAGCAACAGAAAAATACAGATATGCTCTTTGTCTTCAAGTAATAATGAAGAAAGTTCTGGAAAAAACTCAGCTTGGCTAAATTAAAACTATATTAATGGCTGTTTGAAATTTGTAAATAATTATTTTATGTATTAATTTTAAAAACAGAAACAGGAAGTGATCATAAGATAGTAAAAAGCAAAACAAAGTGGCTGGTGCAGAGTATGTACATGAAAAATATGGGAGATTAGGTTGAAGAATAGATGCGACAAGTCTGAAGATGGCTTAGTATCACAGGCTGATTAAATGTAAATAGTTTGCAAACAATGCAAAGCTATTGGGCATCAGGAATATTGAAATTATAGGAACCAAGGGCAACTTTTCTCTAAAGTTTTGCTGAAAAATCAACTTGTGAAGGGCATACAAACTTATTTAGTATGTATACATGGGAGCCTTCAGAATGAAGGCCCAAAGATATAGAGGAAAATGTTCATTTTGGTGCTTAGGTTCAACAAAGTATGGACAGCCTTGTAGAACTCTGATTGAAGAAAAAGATGTGGTCTAATGTTAATTGACTGAGTGGGGGACCTCAGCAAGGCCTGTCTATCTAGATTCTTCCAGGCATCTCTGAGCATGCATTTCTTCTTTCTGGGTATGCGGCAGGGCCCTCTCTGGAATGCGGGTCTTATGACATACAGTCAAACAAGGGAGGTAGATAATTTCTTTATGGATAGTTTTTACACAGAAATGCAAAGGGAACTTTAGAGTAATATTTTTAGGTTTTATATCTGGTTTTGAGGGAAAGAGGTTCTGGTTTCTATGACCCACTTTGGGGAAAAGGGATTCTAGTTTCTATCACTAACCTCGGGGGGAATGGGACTGAGAAACATGAGGGCAGGAGGTCCGAGAAAAACTTCTGCTTCTGGGGCTACTTCTGAAGCCTTCATTTTAAGTTATTGAGCCCCCAACAGAGTGAAAGAAGCAGAATTGGAATCAAACAAAAACCCTGAATTCAAATCTCTGTTTCCTTCTTTATCTGCTGAGTTGCATTTAGGAAGTTGCCTAATATCTCAGATCCATGAAATATGTGCCTCTCGGGATTATTGTGAGGATGAAGTGAGATAGAGTATAGAAAAGTACTTTGTGAACTCATCAACACCAAGCAAATGTTAATATTTTTGTTCATAAAAGCCACAAGAATAACTTTTTCAACTAAATGGATTTTTGAGATGTTCTCATTTTCCCTTTAGTTATATGTAGGCTAAACTTAAATAATGAATGTGTGTATTCCTGTTCTTTCATAAATTAGGTTGACCTTTTTTTCAATATTATTATAATTACATATTTATGGTATCTTAAAGAACAGCATATTCTGAAAGTACTTTCTTCCCTACCACAGAAATCTAGCTAATAATTTCAGCTCCGTATTACCTATAGCTACGCTATGCCTTTTAACTTCACTAATTTTTTTCCTAATTTATTAAATATTCTCATTTATAAGTAGAAGCAGCCTTTTATATTTCCATCTATTGATTTTCACAGTAAGACGAAAAACATTTGAATATGAAAAGTGTCGATGCTTAAATATAGCCAACTCATTTTTTTTGAGTGAACCAACTAATGCCTGTGCTGAAAATACTATTAATAGTTTTACATACAAAATCCTGTTAGATAATTTCACAGATGTCTATTCCTTTGCCAATACTACAGTTCTATCCTCTCCTCATAAGCAGATTTCTCTGTGACTGAACCAACTGGAAGCTACTGGTGTTATAGTTCTTTAAAGGGCCATAAGTGGTTGGGTGTGACTTTCTTTTTTTTTGTCTTTAATGAATTGCAATTCTTAGATATTTTCAAAGTGTTATTTGCTCTGAATATCCCACCTATCATTACATTTTTTTTAGAGAAGTGTTCACTTGAAGATACTGTTTCTTCCAGAATGGCATTGCAATAATGTGGCTTGTTATTTCTTTATCAAGTTAGGCTGTGGCTTTCAACACATAATACTTGTCTATTCTACTCCTCTTTGTGTTCTCTTTCCGTAAGATACATTCTCTAGGAATAGTATATCAAAACACTTTTAGAACCATTTAATCTTCCTTCGTTTTCTTTGGTTGGTGGTTTTATTATTACTTCTTAATATATTTACTATTCATTTAAAAAGAAAATATATGTCTTTGAAAACTTATCAATCTAAACATTTCTATCTGGTTCTTTTCTCCCAAATTTCCAATTTCCTTTTAACTAATTGTAGTTCACTGGTGATTAAAACATTATTATACTCTTGTTTGAAAGTTCTATCCTGAGAGTAAACTGAATTCCTATACTTTCAAAGTAGCATTTCCCAGCGATGTCTCATTTCTACTTCCTGAGAAGTGGCTATGGAGAGCAGATGAGAAAGAGACAGCCAGTTACACAAACTTATACACCAAGCAAGACATTCCCAAGTTGTAAAGACTCCTGGCTGTTGGTATTGTCTCATATGCATTGTTTTTATCTTAGTATATGTGGAAAGCCTGATAAAATTGTGGCAATTGTAATTTAGTTTGCATAATTACTCTTTATAGAGATTTGGGTTTTGTTAAGCAAATCTGTAGGCTGAAAATTCTAAATTTAAATTCCAGTTCCAATAAGAAGTTGATCTTGAGTAAGTTACATAAATTCTCTCTTTCTTAATCCAGAAAGTACGAATAGTAATACTGTTTCTCAGAGTTGTTGTGAAGAGTCAATGAGATGCTATATTTGAGATATTTATAAACAGTGTGGTATTACATGAAGATGTGCTCATTCCTTTATGTCATTTTTCATCATAACAACTTCCCATTCATGTTTTGGTAGCATGGCATTAAACAAAGGGGTAAAAGGTGATTGTCTCTATGTTTCCAAATATAGGGTCACCAGATTAATAAAATAAAATATAAGAAAGATATTTTATAAATGTAATATAATAGGTAAACACATTTTATTTGATATCACAACAAAGTAAATGAATATTTTCTTCTCACATTTCAATTGATAGACAACTAAATGTTTAATTTTATATGGATATAATCTTACTGTATTATATCAATATTTTAGAAGTTAAAGGAACACATAAAATGTGTAACTTTTTCACCAAATAAAGATACATTTTATTGGCTTTGCCTACTCCATATCCCGTTCACTTTACTCTTCCTACTTCCAAGGTTTCTTGGTAGTAAGAATTCTTATCCTTGTTCCCCTAGAGGTAAGGTGTCTTGTTCCTTTGGTTTCCCTAAAGATTTTTTCTTTGTCTTTGGTTTTAAGTAGTTTGACTATGATGTGATTAAGTATTCTTTTTTTGTCTTTGTTTCTATTCTATTTTCCTTGATGTTCTCTGAGCATCTACGATCTGTGGTTTGGTGTTTCTCGTTAATTTTGGAAAGTTCTCAACCATTATTTCTTCAAATATTTTGGAGGCCCTACTCTTTCTTTTTTTAAAGTTTCTTCTGCTATTCCATTTTTCCCCCCTCTGGTGTTCCAAAATGCTACACATTCTCATATTTCTCCACATTTCTTGGATGTTCTATTTTTTAATTCCTTTTTCTCTTTACATGTCATTTATTGAACTATCTTCAAGTTCACTAATTTTCTTTTTGTCTCTTCAGACTGTGTGTTTTCCTTGCCTTTGGTACTTCTTTTATCTCTTTGTTGAAAGTAGCACATGTTGTACAGGATAAAGTATACCGAGGTAGATAGGCTTTTAGTCAATGGATTTACATTAGTCTGTTGTAGTTATGTCAGGTTTTAATTTGAAATGTCAGTTCTTAGTACCCTCATGGCCGAAGAATGACCAGACATACCAGTTAGGCAAGCACAAAAGTGAGGTTTATTGAGGAGAGAAAGATAGGATTATAGGGCAAGAGCAAGATATAGTTTTACAGAGTATGGTACAGATGCCACGGATGATGACCAGACTCATTGTCACAGCAAAGTGAGAGGCAAAGGAAGGGCTCAAAAGAGGGACTGGTTAGGGTCTGTGTCTTGTTTTATGGAGTCCAGCTAGGGACCTCCCCGTGGTTCAGGTGTCACCATGAAACCACTTTGATTGGACAGTTGGGGAGCTGTATGACCAAGTCTTATTGTGTATGTGGGTTCTAGGTCACTTTCTGGACTAAAGACAAATTCTAATAGTTACAGATAACAGAAGCTTCAGATGCCTCTGGTATCCTTGTTTGTGTTTTCTTTCTTGGCTTTAAGTCTTCTCTTTGTACTGTTTCTCTACAAGAATACACGTCCTGCAGCTCTTTTAGCTGTAATCCACTGAGATAATGCTGCAGGCTCACTGGTGTGCTGGTAGGGTGTAGAGGAGGAAAGGCATCTACAATCTCCTTATTAATCTCCTCTGTGTCTTGTGAGTGTTTCATAGTGCCTCCTGGTGACTATGTTTCTATGTTTTTTTTCCCTGTACCCCTTACGTCCAACAGGTACGCTGGAGGAACCCTGGTAGGAAAATGTTTTAGCATTGCCCAATGGGAAACTTTTCTCTCTGAAGAATTGGGCTTTGTTATGGAGAAAGTTCTGGGAGGGTTATACCTTGGCTACTCCTCCCCTAACCCTGCAAGGGCCTGGAGGGTATTTTTCTTTGATCTTCTCTGTGAGAGTCTGGTTGGGTATCTGAAGAAAAAATCCATGAAAGTATAGAGACTCCTGTGATTTCAGCTCTTAGAAGTTTCTCACTGTTAGTCTTATGAATGCTCAGTCTCCAGCAATTCACTCAAATTATTTGTGAAGTTGTCCTTCCACTATGGCGTCCAGTGGCTTCTACTTCATCTAAACAGATTTCAGGGTACTGTATCTCTTTCAATGTCCTGTCTCTTCAGATTTGTTGTGGCAGTTTGCTCTGTGACCTCAGTCTTTTGATAAGTCTATACACAGTTGTGTATTTTCAGTTTGTCTAGCTTCTATTTGTTGGAATTCTATTCTGTTCACATTACCTGATTCATCATGCTTTATGATTTCATATATACAGATATTATAAGTAAATTGCCTTTCATTGATGGAATTATTACTTGAAATTTAATTCTTTGAATAGCTATAAACTTTACTTTTGTAGCATACAAACCACTAACAGATCACTGAAAACAGCACAAGTCTTGATTTGTTTTCTTTTTCTATCCCAACTTTATTTCCTCATATCGTTTAATATTAAAAAATAAAAAGGCATGCCAGTCAATTTCTGTTTCTCTTGAATTTTTCACTTACTAAAATTAAAGTGATATATTCAATTATTTCCTATCGAGTTGAGTGATGAATACAAAATTGGTTTTGAAGCTGATGTCTGGCCAACACAATCATTGGTAATGCAAAAGCATTAATATGATACATGGCCAGTGCTGCAAGTTCATCTAAAATAGCATGTTCCAGAAGACGAATTAGAGGAGAAGAACCACTCCATGTGGACTCTGTCATCATAATTCATCATGTTGTCCTGGACAATTAAAGGACATTTCTATTGTTTCTTGCTTCTTGCGTTAAGATCCAAGTCAACTAGCCTGTTTCCCTGGAGTGCTTTGTGATAAATTTTCCCCAACAACTTCAATTCATTCTCCTCTCTCCACTAACCCAGGCAAATATATTCAGTCCCCAAGTGGAGAGGTTGAAAAGATGGTTGGCTCAGTGGTCCATA
This sequence comes from Cheirogaleus medius, assembly GCA_008086735.1. Taxonomy (NCBI): domain Eukaryota; kingdom Metazoa; phylum Chordata; class Mammalia; order Primates; family Cheirogaleidae; genus Cheirogaleus; species Cheirogaleus medius. The sequence continues at coordinate 13,734,330 of VBSM01003198.1, forward strand.
CATGACATTTCTGAATGCCAGACTAACAGGAGTTAATCCAACTCTCTGTTTATTAATGATTGGAGTTAAAGGATGTGTTTGGTTGGCAATATTTAACAGGAAAATATAACTGGAAGTGATTCACATCACCTCCACCTCAGCAAAAGATTTAAATCAACTTCAAAATCACTTTATGATTCCTAGGTGCCTTTTAGAAATAGTCTCATTATAGCTCTAAACCAGTTTTCAGAATGTCTCCAGCTATCTAATTTGATAAGTTGACAATCGTAGTTTCTTTTTGTTCCTTATCATATAAATGGAACGTATTCATTATATTTTTATTGCTCTCTTGTCTTTTGTGGTCTTCTCATTTGAGCCACTGTTTTTTTCTTTTTAGAAAGCCAAAAAATAGTAGAAGCATATTATTTCAGACATGCATAGTAATTGTTAAGTAATTGCATATATGACTAAAACTATCTTTGATTTATGACTCACTCAGTTTACACACTTAGAAAGCCCCCACCTGCATGCCCATCATTGTTAAAAGATATGTGGTATCATATTAAGGAAAATCTGGCAATTATCTAGGGAAGTTAATTTAGAGAAACAACACATTTAGATAGATCTGATGTTAAATCCAGATATTTTCTAGATTATCAAATTGAGTTGCAAGTTTATGTATTAAACTTCAAAAATAAGATTCCTGCATTATAACAAAATAAATCTTTAGATCGAATGCTTCTTTAGAGAATTATATCCTTCATTTCTGTTAACTCCCTTTACTATTAACCCCTTCCTAAAACAATTGCCTTCTCTCTGACACCCCAAATCACTCCAAACTTCTTTCCTGAATAGCCACATCCAAATGATAAGTTTGTAGAAACAAAATTTGTTACTTTAATGGAGCACCCACTAAGTGTTAGATGGTTTATTTGCTTCAGCTCATTTAATCTTTACCACCCATTAGCTTATCAAGGAAGAAAGTGAGAAACAGAAATGTTGGGTAACTTGAATCAGGTTCACACCTAGTGAGTGGCTTATCTAAGATTTGCAATTGAGTCAGTCTGCCATATCGTGATGCCCTGTTCAAACTTCCTGGGCTCTGGTGTTTCACACATGGACACACAGGATATGAAAAGTCATAAACCAAGAAGGAAATAGGTAGGTTTTGAATATACAGTAACTATATTTCCATGCAATTTCTTACTATATGTAGTAAGAGAGTTATAAGAAATTCATTTTGGAACAAGTGTACCACTATTTTTCTTAGCATGGTGAAAGTAGAAAGTTTTGTTTTGTGTCGGTGGAAAGTTGCATGATCTTTCAAAAATATACAAACAAATCAAAAATGTCTTTAATTTTAATTGTCACTACCCTGACAACTTCATAATCTTTGCAAAGCTTTTACTAGAAGCCTCTCAAATTGCATATCATGATAGCAATGACCTAGGCAAATAAATTATTTAGCTTATTACAGAAATGTATGATATCAAGAACTAATTTTCACTTTGAAAATTTATAGTAAGCATCTAGATAGCATTAAGTTATGAATAAACATGAGTGATAGATTGAGTTGTCTAACAGCCACCCTCAAGTAAGAAAACCAACTGACTTGAACAAAGGATCTCAGCAGAGGGAGATTTATGTTATTCAGCTGAATTACATTCCTTTATAGACTGCTGCAGATGGGCTTCAGGAAAAGCAGCCATCTATCCGATTTAAATAGACTGTGTGCTAGTGCTATAGATATACCATTAATTCATTGCTGGAAGTGCTATAGGCATATAACTGGCTTTGTTCTCTGACGGTCTCCCCAGTTTAAATAGAAATGCTATTTACCAGACTGTCAAATAAGTAGGGCCCATATAACACTATAATCAAGTTGCAGTGACATTACATATTTAAGCCTCGATATCGAAAATGGTTAAGTCAGCAGAGACTTACACTCTGCAGACCACTGAGAGCCACTTGTAATTTATAACATAGCTATTGTCTTCTGTGTGTAAATATAATATTGATATTTTTAATTGGAGCTGCATGCTGTAGCTATGATGTTCATTCTGTTCTGTATAGACACTCTTTGATTTTTTACAAGTTTGTGAGATACATACCATTATGTTAGATTTAAGGATAATAAAATTGCACAGAAGTTAAATGAGTCTTCCAAGGTTATACAACTAAAAAGTGAAAACCTAGACTTCAAATACCAACCTCTTGTCTCCAATTCCAATATTCTTTCCATGGCATTCTGTTAGGTGTTCTGAAATGTGGTTAGAATAAATGAACTATATTATAAAGTATATTTTGTTCTAAGTTGTGAGTAAAGTATGCATGCAAATAACTCTAATAGGAAAAATTACTGCAGGCATTAAGTATTTTTATGTTCTTGAAGCATATATAGTGTCTCAGCTATTCATCAAGTCGTAGCAGAAGGTGATAATGTTGTCTTCAAATAACCCATGGAAAAACTGCCCTCATTAGCTTGAAATAATTAGAAACCAGGCCTTTATTTTAAATATCAGTGGTTATTGTTGTGTTCAATATTATGTAACTAAACATGCTTACAGACAGCCACACAATCTATGTGAAAGCACTTTAGGTCTCCGTTACACATATGAGGTCTGAGAGGAATGGGACCATATTCAGCTAACGTGTGTTCAGGCACTTAGGTTACTGATTTGGAATGCTTCTGATTTTAAGACAAAAAAGAACTTAAACGGTTTTGATGTTAGAAAAGATACAGTATTTCCTGAGATGTTTCAAAGAGTGGATATGAGAGTCCTATTTATAAAAGCATCTATTTCCTAAAATTAGACAGATCAGACACTTTACATTTTAAACCATTAATGATTCAGTATCTGCATTTCCAATTCAACTGGCAGCGTATTGTCTTCACTCCACTTTCCCATTACAGGGAGACTATCTGTCAACATTTAACGCCACATACAGACACCTCTCCACCTGCAATTTCAGTCTCAAATGACTCCGTACTAATGAGTAAGTATCAACACTTCAATGCAAAATCTCGTTTAGGATGCACAGTGACCGGAATGATGAAATAACTCTTTTGTAGGTAATCAGTGGATTGAATAGGAAAAAAAAAAAAACAAACTGTTCTGCCCAGTTAAGCCAGACTCTCTGGGTAACCAGATGCTTGGCATATCAATAGAGATTCTAGTGTCTAATAAATATATATAGCCTGGTTAGAATTTCATGGAAATGACTTCATTTTAAAAAGAGATGACTGGAACAAGTTTTAAAATAGGCTTATCAGAGGGCAGTTACCTGCTTTCTCATGGAGTTCTTCTATGTAGTTCATTGTGGAACATAATACATACCTTTGATATTTGCTTTGTTATCAACAAAGCATAATAAAGTACAATATATTAAATAAAATATTACTATATTATTTAAAGTAAATATATCTCTTAAAAATTTGAAAAAATATAGAACTTTTATAATTAGGAAAAGTCAAATATATATTTCCCATTCTCTTTCATATAAACTGACCATTATAATCTCTTCAATTCTTCTACTTATCCCCAACACCAGGCCTGAGCAAATTTCCAGTATGTTTTTTAAAATTTTGAATTACACATGTATTTATCATTTTATATGTCTAGCACTGTGCCAGATAATTAAGAATTTTTTTAATAGAACTTTTTCTAGGCCCTCAAGAAGCTCACAGTATTGTTATAAGATATATATGCCCATCATATAATACAAGAAAAAAATGTTATATTTCAAATTTATGACAGAAACCGGTGCCGTGAAAATTACTCCAGAGGATGAGATGGAGAACACTAAAGTCCAATTTCCTTTTTCCTAAGCATATTTTCTTTTCTATGCATATTAGACAGGCATTTAAGAAAAGTGAAGGATTTGAAGTCTTTCTTTCAATTGTACAAAGGTAACAGATTGGTTTGTGTACCCCACACACACATAACATCCCACAATCATATATGTATGATTAGGTGATCATTCCTGTAGTATTTCAAATCCATACAAATAAATATGTCTCTTTACCAAAGATAATCCCAAAAATAGCATGTGTGATAGAGATAATTTTTATTATAATAATGTACAGCCTGAAAATCACTTTTTTACATAGTATCTCTGAAGATAGATACACACACACATGTATATACCATTTTAATGTATGTGTGTACATACACACATACATATAAATTTAATTTACATATAGAAAAATATATATGTATATACATATAAGTGTATGTGTGTGTGTGTAAGTGTCTTGCTTTATTCTGAGACATTAATTCTCCACTTTACCTTAGAGATCAAAACGTTATTTAGAAGCCTCGATGAAACTTAAGCCACAAAAGCATAACAAAATAGGAGCAGTTAATGATTGGCAAGAAGTCCTGGGAAATCTTTTATGGCAATTAGTTCTTCAATTACCACGACCATTGTAACTATCACTACCATGATCCATGTCATCTTCAGTGGAAGGAACCTCAGAAGTAAAAAGAAAACTCTCTTTTCATTCTCTGGTGTAAGCAACTCTTTGGAAATGGATTAAGTAAACATGAGCCTTGTGCATTTGATAAATATGTATGTCTTATTTCTCTTTTCCCACTGCTTTTCATCCAGCTGCAGCTGGGAATGAAGCAATAAATACTATTTATTTATTTTAATAGTATGCTTAGTGGAAGTATTACCAATATTTTCTATGCTTAAAAACATCCCCAAATGCATTTTACTGTTAGGCTCAGCATTTTCATAGTAATTTACAACTTAAAAAGGGTAAACTCTATTACTCTATGTCAAACCAACAACTGGGTAAGTGCAGAATGTTACCCTATGAAGTATGACCAAATTTATTGCTGCAGTCATTAGTACATATTGATTGTGTTTATTACAACCCAAAGGGAATAGTAAACCTATTATGCTGGTGCTTGGTCTCTTTCTCTCTGAGAGGAGCCAGGCTCAGCACAGCCAAATTTCAAGCAGCATCCAATTAGTTCAGCAATCAATGGAGCTCCTTTCCGTTTGGTTATATTAATATTAATACTACTAGTCAGTGGCATGAACTTCAAGGCCTTGGACTGTATCTTACAATCAAATCTGAGCACCATTACTGCTTTTCTGCAAAGACAACTTCATTCAATCACCTTTTGAAGTCAGACTTTTTCCATGTGGAATCATTTGTTTATTTTTGTTTCTCTTCTATAAAAAATGGCATTAAAATGTACAACACTGCTATGCACTAGGAAGTTTCTCATAGGTTCTTTTATTTCTATACGTTAGGCACCAACATTTTACATTGGTGTAAATGTAAAATTTACATTTCACATTGGATGGTCGCCCATTGAATCCTGGTAAACATATTTGAGAGTCAATTTGCAGAACCCAAGTTTTCTTTTTATAATAGCAAATCAAATGGTAGGCCTTTAAAGAGAAAGCTCCTACTACCACTCCCATAACAAGAAAGCCTCATTTGCTAATCTCATTTGTCCTTCCCCAAAGGGAGTATAATTTTCTGACTGGTATGATTGCAGAACACTGGTCCACCTACCTGTACTACTGGACAAGGTTACAGAACTGAGTCTGCTTATATTTGGCTAAATGTGAGCTTTGCTTTTTAACTTTTGTCTATCATATGGCCAAGGAGAAGATTCAACATCTTAACATTTGGATATGAATTTAAGAGAATGTAGTCACTCATATTCCTTTGGGCTGTGACATATGTATCAAACCCAGCTTTTCAGAGGTCTGTACTGAAGTAATCAAGTATACACTGGCCTCCTAGCTGGTATTGTTCCTTGTATATAAAGAGCCCACAGTATTCATATAACAAATGAGTGACTAGGCCAAGGCAAAATTTAGTCATTTTATGAAGAGTGCCTTTTCATAAAATATGATATACATCATACAATTAAAACCAAACCTATACATCCCCAACAAAACCCAAAAAGTGCAGTTGAGATAAAAATTTGCACGTATGTAGTATCTTTTACCCAGGGGTATGACAGTGTTTCAAATCATTATCAATTAGAATAATTAGGGTGGATATCCTGCTGTGCCTGTTTTTGTTAATAAAGTTTTATTTGAACACAGCCATGCTCATTAGTTGATTATTATTTATGGCTGCTTTTGCATGACAAAGCTGAAGTTGAGACAGAGACCACGCGTCCTGCAAAAAATATTTACCATCTGTTCCTTAACAGAAAAAGCTTCCTGACTCTTGGAATATGCCATACTTTATATAATGCTACTTATGAAAGTTCTTAGGACAGTTCTTAAAATATTGTATTCACTTATTAAAATTTAATGAAATGAAGGGATGAATTTATTAGTAATACAAATTTTTGTGTGAATTTTATAGATTTTGAGGAAAAAAATTCTGCCTTAGAGATTGGCTTAAATCTATCTCTCTTCCTTCTCTCTTCCTTCCTTCCTTCCTGCCTGCCTGCCACCTTTTCCTTTCTCCTAGGTGAAGAAAGAGAACAGATATTAACAGTGACTATTCTTGAAATGTGAGGAAGTAGGAAGTAAGAGCGTAACATACAGGCAGAGCCTGCCTCCCTGGAGCATGTCAGCAGACCAGCACCCTGGGAATAGCTCAGGGAGCCAGTGTCAGATGGTCCCTCACCACCCACCACAGGCCCTTACATACCCTCTTCTACAAGTCCAGTCACTATGCCATGTGTGCCATCAAATGCCTAAACAAAAGCTTAAGTAGGAGTCACTGCCATTGTCATTTTCAATGGACTTATAAGATGTCTAATTTGAAAACTTAAATATTATATAGATGAGTGTATTGAATTGTAACTTTGATTCACATTTAATTTAGCATTTCACATTACACAGCCTTAATGTCCTTCATGGGAGAAATAATAAAAGATAAAGAGAGCTAGGAGAAAATAAAAAGGATGAGAGGTAGGAAGAATAAGATTAATAAGAACGCTATAGTTATTCCTTTTTTAACTGCAAATATAGAAGAGATAATCACTTCTTTCCAAAATGGTGCACCGATTTTTTTTAGCTTTCAAAATAAATTAAGTCATAGGCAATTTGTCTTTTCTTTATTTCATCATTTGGATGTTTATTTTCCTACGTGGTTATATTAAGTTCTTGAATCATTTAATTTTGAATAAACTCATTATGTCAGTTTTCATTACAGTGGTGTATATGCATAACAAATTGAACAAAAAAAATTTAACTAAGGAATCAAGAGCAACAAAACAGACAAACCCAGACATGTTGTCAAGTAATAGCCCCAACAGAGCTGCTTGGGAACTTTGGCCATAAACATTTCCAACGTGAAAAAGCAGAGAAGTTGTTAATCACAAACTCCATAAATTCACAGGCAAACCTTATAAATTTAACCATACTCTTTCCCAGCTTACTCAGTCTTTGATATTTACATTATTGAATGAGAAATTTTCAATGTGTAAAAATTGTCTCTTGTTAGATACCCGTGTTATAAACTCTTATAAGTGGTAGTAATTGGTTCAATAACTTCTAAACAAGAGAAACAAGAATTGATTCTTAAATTTTTAAAATCATGCGGAAAGTGTTTAAATGCTACGTTTAACAGCTCTTTGAAAATAACAATACGAGGCACGCATATTATAATTTAAAACTTTCTCTACAGCACAACCCAAATATGTTTTTGTGACCATGTTTGTCATGTAAATCACGAAGGCATGTACCAGTTATATTGCTTGACTCATTGATAGGCTTCCAAAGGGACTGAGGTGGGGGAGTGAGAAGAGGAAAGGAATTATCACTTACTTGATCAGGAATGCCTTTATTAACACATAAAATGTTGGAATTGAGAGTCATCTTATTTCTACCATGTATCCCACACCATCATGCTCTTGGTATATATATTTTCAATGCAAAAAAAGAGGTTAGTATATCAGAAAAACAGAAATTATATATACCATTTCCCAATTATTTCTTTATTATACCACTACAATATAGTATGTTTGGATTAAAAATAAATAAAAATAATAATTCTTAATATCATATGGCTCATGGCACTTCTTTTTTAATGAAACGTGAATTTACAATTAAATTTTGGTGTGAAAATGTAAAAATCCTTAAACATAGTTTTTAAAAATCACTTCCTTAAGCCTCTGGTACACATCTTATCCATCTGTCAGTTCCATACGGCCTCTACTAGGAGTCTTGTATGTATTTACATCATTTCAATTTTATTCCTAAATATGTTGATGGTGGCCCTTAAAAGGAACCAGGATGCAGTGTCCTTGTATTTTTATCTGCCTGGATTTCTGTGCCCTAGGAAACATATGACCTCTAGTCACCAGGGCCTTTAATGACTCATTTGTTTTATTTACTTGTTCTTCTAACCACACAGCAAACGTTTATGAAGGATCTGCTTCATTCCAGACACTATTTTAGACACTTGAAACAGGAATAAATAAAACAAACCAACGTAGCAAAGTAGATACATACATAATAATCATAATGTAGAGAGGTAAAGGTAAAACCAATAATATATGCAAAGAATAATGGTAACACCATACATGAGAGAGAAATGAAACATGGGAACTACTTTTTTGTGCTGCCCCTTTAAATGCCAGTCTCTCAAATGAACCTTCTAGGAAAGTTACTCTCCTGACACTGCTGAGTAGCAAATACAAGGTGTATACCACTTATTTCCTTAAATCTCCAAAACTGCTACTGTATTTTGTGTAAGGTAAATTCCCAGCAAATATCCATTGTTACCGACACTTATTTAGATGACTTACTAAAACAATATTGATAAGTAAAGAAACGTATTGGAATAAGAAATTGGCAATGTGTGAAAGAACGGTCCAGGTCTATCTGCCTAGATGAAATCATTGTCTTTCTAGCCCATAACAGGTAGCAGATTCTTCCCACCTGGCTAGACTCTCCCAACCCTGCCTACACTTGGCCAGATTTACTCAGCTGGTGTGTTTTACTCCCTCTCCAGTTCCTAAGTCTGTTACTGGCATGTTTAAAATCCTAATTTGAAGTTATGTGTGTCTTGAAATTGAAAGATAAGACTTCTAGAGGATATTTAAGTAAATTTAATTTATGTCCTGCCTCTTGAAACCCCAAACAACTCTAAATTAACATCTTATTTGGCAGGGCTGTAATTACAGGGAAGAGTCAGCTTTCAAAGGCATTGCTCTTAAAAATATACTCCAGCCACTTACATAAAGACTTGCCTTGAGAAAGTAAGAACTGCTGAGCTGTCCTTGAACCACATTGACTATTTCTCTTGGCAATGACCTGAAGACAAGGATGCGCATTCCGAAAGGGGACTGCCACAATTTTTAATCTGCCTGGCTTTCTGATCAGGCAAAATATAAATCATTTAATCAGCTCCCAACTGAGCATCAGGTACAACTAGTATAAATTTTCCTTCATAAAAATTTCATCAAAGCTGGGGATGGCTTCACTGCCTTACCTTTTGCTGGAGAAATTACAGCCTGTGAAGATTGGCTGGTAGTCCTAGGTGATTGATAGGCTTGGGGTGGATGGCCTTCATGCAGATGAGTTCAAGTCTAAATGGCCTCTGCGGCTACTTCCATCTTTGCCTTAAAATAATGCTTTGCTTCACTTACTGCAAAGCAAAAGCCAGCTAGCAAGCAACTGTGGGATTTTTTTTTTCTCTGAAAATACATCAATTTACAGCTAGAAAAAATTGTCAGACACAATCTTCAATATGGTAATTATTTCTTATAAGCCAACACACCTATATGAATAGTTAGAAGACTGAAGAGAATCAGAAAGCTCTACTTTTGAGTGATATTTGTAAAATGAATATTATTAAATTATATGTTCTCTTATTGACTCTTTTACATGTCTGATATTATGGCTATGTGATTTTAAGGTGGAAAATACCCCCACCAAATGGAGAAAATGTGGAGTCAAAAACTTCTTTCATCAGATCACTAACTCACTTACCTGCCCCCTTTACCTTTGTGATATTAAAATTGATACCAGTTCAAATGAAAACAATCACCTGAATTATCATAAACACTACTCAGAATGAGAGCACAGAGTGAGAAGTCCTGAATGACTGGGGTCCTAATTATGAATTCTTGAAAGACAGTGATATATCTCTCAGTCTGGTCCCATCAAGAACTAAGACATAAATCAGTACTAATAAGTAAACAAGTAATAAGTAAACAAATTAATTTTAAGGAATCTAATTTTCAGCAGAGATATATCACCTATAATGTATTTCAACTTAAAAGCCCTATTATTTCACACTTTCAAATCAATAAGTATATGAAGTACCTTACATTCTAATCTCATGTTATTTAGTTTAATATATTTTTGCTGAATTGTACTTAGAATAAAAAGTGGGGCAAACAAGAAAATACATTTATGATTCAAATATTAAAAATTAAATAGAAAAGACTGGGAATAAAATAAATGTTAAACAGTGTATGTCTCAGAAAATACTATTTATATATTCTGTAAACTGTCAGCATGCAATCAATTAAAATTCACTAACACAAATGAATAAAGGGGCTCAACTATCCTCAGCCACAGATGAACTGTCTCTTCAGAACAATTATTCTAGCTGATAACAGAGTAAAATGTCTCCTCAGATGGAAAAGCTGAAAACCAGATTATTACACATTAGACAAGAAAAAATAAAAATAAAGAAAGAAATCTATGATGATGATGTTAAACAGGTGGGCCATCAAGTAAAATCTCTCTTATGACCAAGAACAGGGCCAGTTCTAATCCAAGAATCCACTGTCAACTTCTGAGTCAGGAATCCGATCAATTGTAGATCTCTTACAGGGCAGCAGGTGCTCTCACATCCTGTACACAACTATACCCTTGACGTGCCGCTAAGTCATAAAAATAATAGAATTCTGGAATCTTCCAAAGGTAACTTCATATCCAAGTCTCAAGTGTGAGTAGTCACTTCATTCACAACTCCATAATGCAGAAGACCAAGATTTTGATATTTCTGTCCAGATTCTTTCCCAGTTTTCTCCAACTGTAGTGTACAGAGGAGTTGCCTGGGAGTTAATTTAAATCTTTTACCAGATTTGAATCTCTTAAGACTTGAATCAACTGTCCTGGCCTGGGTCCTGGCTCTCTCCGTTGTCACACAACTCATCAATAATGCCTGATGGAGAGTTATTGATGCTGTTATAAATCTATATACACAGTATGGTTAAAAAAAACAGCAATAAAATAAAGGATCCTCAAGTAACATTACACAGTCATGCCTTGCTTAACGATGCAGATACATTATGAGAAATGCATCATTAGGTGATTTCATCGCTGAGCAAATTCATAGAGCACATTTACATTAACCTAGAGGGCTTAGCCTACTACACACCTAAGCTATATGGCATATTCTGATGCTCCTGGGTTACAAACCTGTACAGCATGTTATTGTACTGAATACCATGGGCAGTTGTTACACAATGGTAAGGATTTGTGTATCTAAACATATATAAACATAGAAAATGTACAGTAAAAATATGGTATTATAATCTTAGGGGACCACTCTTGTATGTGAGGTCCATCATTGACTGGAACATCAGTTCCAGTCACGCAGCTCATGACTGTACGTTCCAGATGTTCATTTTTGTGGAGTCAGAGAATAAGGTGATAAAAACCGATTTGGTGGAGAATATATATATATCTGATCCCTGGTATGACTGGCCATCGTGAATGGGGAAAAAATGAATATAGGAATATAAAAGCAATGCATGTCACAATCAGTTTGAACTTGATTTATTTTTGTACTTCAGGAGAATAAAACAACACACTTCATTGAGAGTAGTAATATTACAGGGCTATTGGTCTCATTTAGCCTATAGTTTATAGTCTATCATTTTCATTCTTCACTGTAGAGTTGCAGGTCCATACGAGATGGACCCAGGGGAACTTTCATTTATCTGAAAGTTCTGAGCTTTTATTGGTCAATGCTTTCCCCACCCCCAAGTGAAATGTTTAGCTATCCAGCCAATTGCATAGTCCAGAATTTTCTAAGTGTAATTTCTTAAATTCTTAAATATTTCTTAAATGTATAAATTAATTTAAGGAAGTCCATTCATAGGCCTTTCATCCATCCTCATATTTTTAACTGTCAACAAGCTACATTGATTTGGCCCCTAAATATTTCTCCATTTGTTGAAAACCATGACACTTGGTTCAAACTCCATCCTCTCACAGCTGAGCTCACTTACATACCCACAAATCAAATCATGGAACGACAACAACAACAAAAAAAACCTGAAAAAAAAAACCACAAACATTTAGCAACCCTTTTTCTCACTTAAACTGTTTGATGACTTCTCATTACTTGTAAGATTGAGAAAAAAGTCCTTAGCTTATATAGATAACCTTGTTCCCCACCTACCTCTTCCCTTAAACCTCCTGACTCTGTCCACTATACTATTACTGTCTTTGTGCCAGACAGATTTTCTGAGTCATTCATGCCAACCATTTCCCTCCATACTCTCCTTACACAAGGCTTCCCATATTTTATTTCCTCTCTCTGCAATGCTCTTTCGTTTCATCACCACGTGAACACTTGTGCATACCATTTCAGTTCAAATGTGATTTCACCAAGGAAGTTTTCCTGTCCTTCCCTCTAAGGTCAAATGAAAATACTATGGGCAGACATCAACCATATAGCTTTCCTTCATAGCTATATGATGAATTTTACATTTTTAATGATTATTTGATTAAAAATTATTTTCTATACAACATAACAAAATCCATTTAATTTACTTCCAGTATTCTCAGCTTTCAGCACAATACCAGGCACATGTTATTTTATGAATGTATGAATTAATGAGAGAAAGTCTGCTCGTATCTTGGAAAATTAAAGCTATATGACTCCAAAGACAGAAACTAAAGTAAGCCCAAACTGGTAACTGAAATGGCACCGCAAAAAATAAATAAATAAATACGCGCGCGCGCGCGCGCACACACACACACACACACACAAACACCCAACTTTCTGGCAAAATAACTTTTCAGTCTCAGTTTCAGGATCCTTTTAGATTCCTAAATATTAACGAAGGCCCCAAAGTGCTTATGTTTAAATGGGTTGTATTTATGAATATTTACCCTGTTAGACACTAAAACTGAGCATGAAAAAATATACATTTATTTATAAATTCACTTAAAAATAACAAAATTAAAATAGACCTTTTAGGTAGATAGTGAGGGATTCTAGGTCTCCTAGGGATGAAAGTGGATGCTGTTGCCTTCGTGAAATTACCCCACCTAGGAAGAAGGACAAGGGTGGGCCCCAGGCCTCTATGTTGGTCCTGCCTCAACTTAATCCTGTCTCAAGCAACTGACATACCTGGGGTAGGAGGGACCACCCTATGAATCTGCCAATCAGAACTTGGCATGCAGGCTGCAAAAGAATCCAGAGGACTCTCTAGCCCATGGGTCAAGCAGTGTGGGTACCATAGAGTCCGGGAGGTGACCTAGAACCAACATGCGCACACAGTAAGACTCAGGTCATGCAGCTCCCACCTGTCCAATCAAAGTGGTTCCATGGTGACTTTGAACAACGGGAAGGTCCCTATCCAGACACTATAAAACAAGACCCAGACCATAACCAAGCTCTGTTTTTCTGCTGTGACAAGGGGTCCTGCCGTCATTTGTGGTGTATGTATCTTGCTTTGTAAATCTATGTCTTGATCTTGCTCTATAATCCTATCTTGTTCCTCCTCAATAAATTTCACTCATGCTTGCTTCACTTTGGTGTGTCTGGTCATTCTTCAGCCATGAGCTCACCAAGAACTGAGAACACAGAATGAGACTAAACCTGACAGACACAGTACATGTTACCAAAAATAACATACTTTAATGAAAAATAAATATATTTTCCAAAATAAATGAAAAGATTAGTAAGAGAAATGGCTTTGTTTTATGTTTGTGTAATCTCTTCAATATTTGGCTTAATAGAAGACAGCTGGATTCTCTGATCTGCTTCTGCATTCAATCTGCCGCAATATCACACATGTAACCTTTGAAAACTCTGATCATAAGAAAATGAGAGTTTAAAAATAATAATTTATAGTTTATTATAAAAATAATTTTGATCTTACTGACCCTGTGTAAACATCTCACCCCCAGACATCCATGGACCATAATTTAAGAACTACTGATATAATTTATCCTCTAAATGGGAAAACTTTTGAAAATAAAAGAGTGCATTATAATAATAAACAGGGATTATTGCTAATATGTGTCAATGAATGGTTATAGAAATATGCAAATCAAAATATTTATAACTCAAAACAAATATAGACTATATGGCATAGAATTTTTTTATTTCTACACAGTAAGCTGCTTTAAAGTTGGATACTTTTTCATAGATGCATAGGAGCTAGTATAGTACCTTCTACAAGACAGGCTTTCAAGAAATGTTTAATGGCTGAAAGACAATTATTGTGAAAAGGAAGAACTAAATGATAAATCTGACTACATATTTCCCAGGCCTTACAATCTGTTTTGAAATGGATAGGTGAGAGTGGTTTTATACTGTTGCAGTGATTCTACTATAATGGGCCCCACTTCCACTAGGTCACTCAACTTTTTAATTATTTCAAACCTGTGAAGGTGGAATCTTTAAACCAGAACATAAAATCTCCTATACATATGATTGGACAGGCACAGAACCCTTCAAAATGAATAATTATTCCTAAATATAGCAATACTTGAAGTATATTGACCATAGTTGATAAGAATTAGCATTCTTTCTTAAGTCAATTTTTAAGTAGAATTATGCTTGGAAGAAAGATTTCATCTTTTTTTTTAATGAAATATCCACTCGAGCCTAACATCATATACAAGTATTTAAGATTTTCCTAAAAATTTTCCAAACACACACACACACACACACACACACACACATACACAGAGAGCACATGCCACCTAGAAAACTATAATTAATCCTTTAATCAACATAGAAAGCTTCCAGAGTGTAAGATGGCCTTCGATATTTATTTATCTCTTCCCCAGAGATAACCTTAAACATGGAAGAATTCATGGTACAACATAGATTCAGGATAATAATAAATTTTCAGTACAGAGGTAGGAGATTTAGTAAATTGATAAGAACCAACTCATCAAATAAACTTCTTTACTAATAAAAAGCTAAAGAAGATTAAAGTAGAATTTTTAAACATTTTACAAATTTTTTATACTTGTTTTAAAAAACTACTGTAATCTTTTTGCAGGCAAAAGGCAATGAATATAAAAGGTAAATGCCTCTCCCAATTATTAATTGTTTTGAATTTATTACAAGTTATTTCTATATCATATAAATTGATTAGGATCATTTTTAATTGTCCACAAGTAATGTCTAAATGAAACCTAATAGTTAAAAACAAAATATAAAAATAATTTTTAAAAATTATTAATTTATATTATTTATTTCATATGGGTGAAAATGGTTAATTCACTTTCTAAACATTAATTGAATACATTAATATCTCTTTTGATACAAGGGATTCAAATATACATCAAAGCTAGCTTTGAATATAAGTGATGTAGGATATTATCACGAAAAGCTTAAATGTAAGTTTTGATCCAAAATTTTGATTGTTTTCAGAGAAAGGAAATATTGCTTCTGTTTTTGGTCATCTAGAGAGAAGGGAGTTAGATTTAATCCTTTGTTAGATACACATAAGATAAAAAGAGAAGAGTAGCTAAATTCTTCTCTTGAAGATGAAATGACCAGCTGAAAGAATCACCCTTGAAGCAGTACCTGAATACCAATTAAATGCAAGGCTAGCTTTCACCGGGACGATAGATGATCAAAGTCAGTTTTCAGTTGTGTTGGGAGAATACAGAGGTATAAACATACAGTAGGAAAAGTTACAAGGAAAGATGGAAAAATGGAAGGTGAAAGAATAAGAGAAGAATTTACAAAAATGTTGATGGTTAGGAGAATTGAAAGGCAGAAGATAGACTCTAGCAAGGACAGTATTCAGCATCCAGATACATTCATGAATATAATGCATGGATGGGAACCGTGTTAGGTTGAAGAAGTAGTCAAAATTTAAACTAAGTGAGAATATAGGATGAATTTGTAGTAGAGGGAAAGATAAGTTGTATTCATGTGCATGTCTCTGGAATCTGGAATAGTTTCTGGAATTTAGCACATGCCTGAGAAATGGCTATTGATAGATGACTCAGTGTATAATGTCAGCTCAAGCTGGGTCCCAGTGGGTGTAAGCCTGAAAAACACAACTTGGAGATAGACCACAGAAGCCTTAAATGTCCAAATTACCTGTTATTATTAGTCCATTTCAATATAGTATCTGTGTCAATCAGGTTTCCTTAGAGAGACAAAACCAATAGAATAGAGGGAGGGAGGGATGGATGGATGGATGGATGGATGGATAGATAGATAGATGAGAGAGGATTTATTAGGAGAATTGGCTCATGTGATTATGAAGGCTAAGAAACTGCACAATCTGCAAGCTGGAGAACTCAGAAGGCTACTAGCATGGCTCAGTTCAAGTACAAAAGCCTCAGGACCAGGGAAACTGATGGCGTAGCTCAGTCCAAGGCTGAAGGCCTGAGTACCTGGGGACTGCTGGTGCAAGTCCCAGAATCCAAAGGCCAGAGAACCCGGAGTTCTTATGGCCAAGGGCAGGAGAATAAGGTTGTCCCAGTTCCAGGAGAGAAAGAGCCTTTCCCCTGCCAAATCCTCAGATGATGGGATGATTCTTGCCCATGTTGAGGGTGGATCTTCCCTACTTAGTCCACTAATTCAGATACCAATCTCTTGTAGAGACACCCTCACAAATATACACAGAAATAGTGCTTTACCAGCTATCTGTGTATACCTTAATCCAATCAAGTTTAAATATAAAATTAACCAGCATGGTGTCATAAAACATTTTTGAAAAATGAGTAACATTTTAGAGATTTCTTCAATAGCAAGTTGCATGCAGGATAGATTGGAGAAAGCATTTTCAAACCACAGGTATCAATTCTCTTAGGGAAAAAACATAAGGAAAGAACTAGAGAATTGAAATTTACTAAATTTTTTGTGCCAGGCCCTGTAGACATAAGTTTAAACTGTTTTCTGGTTTTCTTCCCTTCCTCAAAAATGTTGTCATCCACATTTTTATAAGGAATCTAAAGTTCAGATATATAAAGTCATGAAAGTTATACAGAAAGTTTAAAAAAGGTGATATTTAACCCCAGCTTTACTCTAATGCACATGCCCTTTCTACTATAACAAAAGTTACAATCTTGGAAGTACTTACTTCCAGGAAGCTGATTAGAAGACTATTTCCAGAGGAACACGAGTTTGAGCATCAGTGTTGTGATTAAGACTCTCATGAGTTCTTGGCTACACTTCCCTTAAAGATGAGGAATCTACTTTCCCTCCTCTGTAACCTGTGCTGAGCCTGTGGCTCCTCTCGACCAGTGGTATATGACAGAAGTGACATTGTATATCCTTCAAGCCTAGGTCGAGAGCCTTGCAATATCTGTCCAGGTCTCCTGGAATGCTCACTCTGGGGAAGCCAGCCATCACGTAAAACGTCCGGCTCTCCCAAGATGAGCATGCTGCAAAAATCCCAGGCCACACAGAAAGACCTTGCAGAGTGATTTAGATGACATGTGGAGAGAAAGGCCACAAAGTAGCATGGCTGAGACTTGTGAGTGAAGAAGCATCTTTGCAAGGAGACCAGCCGGCCCCAGCCACGTCAGCTGATGCCTGGAGGATCAGCCCTGATCCTCTTAACACCCAAAATTGTAATCAAAATAAAATGGTTGTTTTGAGGTGCAATGTTTTGGGGTAAGTGATTGAGCAGGAACAGGTAATCGGGACAGCTAGAGATAGGAAAAGTCACTGACTTTTTTAAACAATGGATCAGATGGTGTTAGAGATCCTTGTAAACATGGAACTTCAGTTGGATAATCTAATAACTGATGAAATGTTGAATCAAATTATTCCAATAAAGTACAATCACGTGTGTGCGGGTGCACACGCACACACAACACACACCCCAAACAAGTGCAAAAACAAACCAAAAAAGAAAGTGAAAATAAAATGTAAGGATAGAGAAAAATTCTAGTAGTCAGCACTGACCTGTCAAATAGGAATCACCTTGGTATTTCCAGTGCTTATCTCAAAGGGTCATTTTTTAAAATCCTCCTCACTTCTGTGGGAATCCTATTGCCCAAGTGACCGACCTTTAGTGGCCTACCCTACAACTAGGTCAGTTAAAATCAATTCTCAGTTAAAATATCAACCAACAAGGAAAGACTTAAAGAAAAAGAGAGAAAGACTGGACAAGGGTTTTATTAAAACCTCTCTGCCCTATACACATTTTGGGCCTAGAAAGGAAATAAGCATTTGCTAGTTATCGTGGAAAAAGCTATTTTCTCTCCTCTCAGCTCAACCAAAAATAATGATTCCAAAATGCTTTGTCTAAAAATTTCCTTTTTCAAAGAAACCAATATTATAAAGTAAGAAAGGTGCTGTGCTTTCAGAAAGCAGTTCCACAAAACTCATTGATTGTTTCCTGCCCATAGATAATCCTGAGTAAGTATTCTCATTGATTTATGTCAGTTCTAAAAGCCCTAATTCTCCTAAATTATTCTAGTGCATGTTAAGCCAACCAATTCTCATTCATTTCTTTAACCTATGGACTGCATAAGAAATTTTCAGTCATTTCAATAGGATTTTTCAAATGAATTTATCTTAAACACACTTTTAAATGCCCATATCTTCTCTAAATATTTCACATTTCAAAATGATCTGTTGATGGGAGCCATGGTACTTCAAATGGAGTTAAATATATGTACCATTAGCTCATATACCAAGATCTGTCAAAGACCTTTAGTGTCTCTGACAGCACTTAAAGGTTTGATCTGAGCATTTGTTTCTATGTTGTCGTCAGTGGTAACACTCAATCAGCATAAGAGTCTAGTACCCATTTGACTTTAGGTAATAACAGGTGTAAATCATTATTACAGCACATGCTGGGAAATGTGGTACTCTTCTTTAAATTGGCATGATAGTTCTTATTTTCCTTTCTTAATGTTTATCATAAATATTAGCAATTGACAGGTCTTGCTTTTCCAAAAATTTCCTACAGCTACATATTGAAATATGATGACCCACACAACATTGCTGAAGGTGATATAGAACATTAATTCAAACAGAATGACATATAATTCTCTACTTCTGCATCCCTCTATATGTTACATGTAAATTAATTTATCATGTTAAAAGATCCCAAATCCATAAGCTCAAGCTGCTTGAAAAAAGATGCCTTCTTTGCTATACCAAAAAAAAAGGAAATTAGACAAAGAGAAAATAGGGTCCCAGGTGGACTCATTCACCCATGTATCCCCTGAACTTGAATAGTATCTGGCACATGGTAGGTGCCCACAGATAGTTTATGAATTATTTAAGAATTAAGTACACATGTTAATTTTTCATGAGTTATTATTAGAATATAAATTTAGAATATAAATTTAAATAATAAATATAACTACCAGAATGCACCCAGAATTTTCCATTACTCAGTAAGCAGTCAATTTTTTCAGTTCAAAATACTAAAAGGGTACAAATGTTTTTGGTTACATGGATCATTTTTGTAATGCTTGAGTCATGGTTATAACTGTGCTCATCACCCAAGTAGTGTTCCTTGTACCTGTTAGGTAGGTTTTTGCCCCTCCTCTCCTCCCACCTCTCCCCTGCTTGATTTCCACTTAGTTTTATTTCCCTTTGTGAACATGTGTGCTCATCGGTTAGTTCTAGTTTAATAGCAGTTCATGTGGTGTTTATTCTTCCATTCTTGAGATACTTCACTTAGGAGAGTGGTCTCCAGTTCCATTCAGATTTTTGCAAAAGGCATTAATTCATCCTTTTTATGGCTGATTTGCTTGAGTTCTTTGTAGAATCTGGTTATTAGCCTTTTATCAGATGTATAGCTTGTGAATATTTTCTGCCATTCTGTCGGTTGTCTATTTGCTCTGTTGATTATTTCCTTATCTGTGCAGAAGCTTTTTAATTTAATCAAGTCCCATTTATTTATTTTTGTTGTGGCCATAATTGCCATTGAGGTCTTAGTCATAAATTCTTTGCCTAGGCTGATATGGGTAAGTGTTTTTCCTACATTTTCTTCTAGATTTCTTAGGGTTCCATACCTTACATTTAAGTCTTTGATCCATCTTAATTAATTTTTTTGAGTGGTGAGTGATAGGGTCTCTCTTTTATTCTTCTGCATGTGACTATCCAATTTTCCCAGAACTATTTATTGAATAGGGACTATTTTCCCCAGTGTACATTGTTGTCAGCTTTGTTAAAGATAAGTTGGATGTATGTGGATGGTTTTATATCTGAGCTCTTTACTCTGTTCCATTGGTCTATGTCTCCATTTTTGTACCAACCCCATGCTGTTTTGGTTACTATAGCCTTGTATTAATAGTATAGTTTGAAGTCTGGTAATGTGATGCCTCCAGATTTGTTCTTCTTGCTTAGGATTGTTTTGGCTATTCAGACTCTTTTCTGGTTCCAAACCAAGTATAGAATTAATTTTTCTAGATCTGTGAAGTATAACGGTATTTTGAGGGAGATTGCATTGAATCTGTAAATCACTTTGGACAGTACAGACATTTTATTTTATTTTTTATTTTTTTATTTCAGCATATTATGTGGGTACAAATGTTTAGGTTACATATATTGCCTCTGCCCCAACCAAGTCAGAACTTCAAGCCATTTTAACAATGTTGATTCCACCGATCCATGAGCATGATATATTTTTCATTTGTTTGTGTCTTCTGTGATTTCTTTCGTCAGTGTTTTGTAGTTCTCCTTGTAGAGATTTTTCACCTCCTTGGTTAAGTATATTATTCAGTATATTATTTTCTTTGTAGCTATTGTGAATGGTATTGAGTCTTTGATTTGGCACTCGGCTTGACTGTTATTGGCATATAGAAATGCTACTGATTTGTGTACATTGATATCATAAACTGAGACTTTGCTGAACTTACTTATCAATTCTAGGAGTCTCTTGGTGGAGTCTTTGTGGTTTTCTAGATACAAGATCATATCATCACAAGTTCAACTCCTGCTTTCCATCCTCTTAATAATTAGAATCCTTAATTGAAGAGACAATGTGGTCATAAATGAAAGATTTGTAATCGACAACTACACACGTATTTAACAAAATATTTTATATTAAAATTGAAGCACTCCAGAGGTAGAAAAATCTTTAAGGTTCATCTATCTCCTCTATTTAAAAGGTAAAAAAGAAGGATCCTAAAGATTTAGAGCCTTATAAACCAATCTTTATGTTCACAGAGGTTCTCAACCATATGACACAATCATATGACAATACTTAGTATGAATGACCTGCTAATCAAACAATAAATATCAGTGAAGCTTTTTGTTGATTTTTGCTTCCCTTCTATGTTTTCATCTTCATATCCCTTTCTTTCTATGTTCCACTCTTGGCAAGACCTCATTGGTTTAAACAGATAGCCAACCAATCCCACCTTTGGAGATAATAATAAAAACTTACTCCTCAGGTGTATTTCTTCTACTTTACTGTGAAATTCTTGAGGGTCAAGATCTGCTTAGAAATCAAATAAAAGTCTACTTTAACCACTTTTGAAAAATCACAACATCCTCTCCCAGCATACCTAATCGTTTTTATCCTGCTCTATTTCCTTTCTTCAATAACATTTTCTCTAACCTACTATAAACATATTTTTATATCATATTTATATTTCACTGTCTTTGTCTACCTACTAAAATGTAGGCTAAAATGGGCAGGGACCTTTGTTTTATACAATGACATTTCTCAAATTTCTAGAACAGTAGCTGGCATTGTAGTTATTTAATACATGTGTGTTGAAAATATAATAGATATGTATCTATGTAATTTCTGTATAGGTGTAGATATATAGATACGTGTGAATATAAATATTGTTTTTCTTGTAATCACAGAGATGGAAGTGTGCTTTATTCTGTGTAGTATTCCTCAATCATCCAATTTTTGAAGTCATTAATTATATATTCTGTCTGAGTCTGCTCAAAAATATCCTTGCCAGGCCATATGGAGTCAGATTTGTCCAAGGTTACAAAATCAACTAATAATGAAACAAAGATTTATTTAATATTTTAAAATTGCCAATTTTTTAAAAATTACAGAATGTTAAGGGCAAAATAATATTTATAATATATAAGGAAGTTATAAAGATATATAAATATTAAAGAATAAAAATAAATAAATTTTTATTTACTCACTAACAGCTTAAGAAGGAGATCACTAGAAAAACATTTGAAGTTCCAATATGTGATCCTCCCAAATCCTATCCTATTTCCCACCTGTGTCCCAGAGGGTATCATATCTAGACTTGCTGTTCTTTTAATGGTTTTACCACATACATTTGTGTCTCTTATCAACCCTGCCTCATTTTGTCCATAGTTTACCTTTATATGATTGAAATTATAAACTATATATTCTTCAGGAACATTTCAAAATGTTCTCTATTGTGTTATTGAATTCACTATGATCATTTTCACTGGACTGTTCTATTAATTGAATGAATGTGACACAATTTTTATATCACTTCTTCTGTTTGTCTTTGCATCATTTTAAGTTTTTGTTTTAGATTCTTTAAAATTATAAGCAGTTATGTTATAAATGCTTTTTCATATGTTTCTATTTTCAGGTATCTATGTGTGATAGCTTCTCAAGCATATTTATGCAAGTGCTTTTATATAGTATGTTGCTAGGAGTAAAATTGTTGCTTATATATTTCATGTATGTTCATCTTTTCCAAATAATGATATATTGTTTTCCACAGTGGTTGTACAAATACCATCCTTAACACTAATGTGTAAAACTTCCAACTGATCTCATCCTCATCAATACTTGATATTATAATATTTCAAGTGAAATAGATTTCCTTTTTAAGATATTGAGCCAATTCTGAGAGATTAAAACACAAACTACAATGTCAGCTTCTTTTTCTTCTTAGAAAGGCAAAAAACAAAAATTTTCATAAATGATCAAATGTAATTATTTTCAAAGTAAATACTATATAGTCAAATATGATTTAATAGTTAAGTCCTTAATACATTCCTTTGAATACAACCCAAGCTGTGTTTTAGTTCTCCATAACAGAAGAATAATCTTTCTTATCAATGCACACTAGTAATATAAGCAATTCTGAATTCCCCTTCCATACAACTTGGCTATTTCTCAGGTAGATCAGTCATAGATTTTCTATTCCAACATTTATTCTGTGCAATATTTGAATTGTGATATGTTACATCAGGAAAGGGTCCTGTGTTCCATCCTGTCTTGGAAACTTTGAGTTTAAAGTGGTTTAATGTATTTATTTACTGCAGAACATCTTAACCTTAGTACATTTTGAATCTCCAAAAGTAACACATAATATTTACTGCTTTCCAAGCTTTTTTTAAAAAAACCAAACAAAAAAGACAACGCTGCTCAAACTACAGAAGCTGGACTTGGAAACTCTCTGTCATCCACTGTATTCACCGGACCTTGCACCAACTGACTACCACTTGTTCCAGGCTTTGGACCAGTTATTGCAAGGAAAAACATTCCATTCTCAACAAGCTGTGGAAAACACTTTTCACAATGTTGTCAGCACTGGCTCTCCAGGCTTCTTTGTTGCTGGCATAAACAAGCTACCATTAAAGTGGCAAAACTGTGTCAATAGTTCAGGTGCATACTTTCATTAATTGTACTGCTTCTTGTTTGAGATATAATAAACTACACTTTTGATTCAAAATCGGACATTTCATATTTAATGGCCTAAAATACTTAAATTTTGGTCTGGTTTATCTCTGTAGCTAGCATTACCTTACTGATTTAGGATAATAATACTTATTATTTGTAGACACTAGGATCAAAATGCAAAATTTTATAAAGAACATAAAATTAATAATAATTCTACTGTCTAGCGATTATCACTATTAAGATTTTGACTGACTTACATTCAGTTTACACTTCTGTGTCAATCTGAAGATAGCACATTTTCATATTGATATATTTTTAAATCATCTACTACCACAACCATGAAATAAAAATCATTTGCTGTTATTCAACTAAAATTTCCCTTTTAAAAAATATTGATTATCCTAGAATAATTAATTGACATTTGGCATAGACTTACTTACAATAATTCAACTCAGTAGCAATATAATTTAGAAATGGGCCACTGGGTATGTGTTGATAATGAATTGAATCCATGTTCAATTCAAACTCAGACAAAAATATTACACTTACATAACAATATTGTGATAACTTGATAAAGACCAAGAAATCCAATGTTAAAACTACTATTCCATTTTAAATCGATATTTACTTAGAGAAGATAAAAGAATAAAATATTTTTGAGTTATATATAGCTTTAGAACTGAAAAGTAAGTTTTATTAAAGATGTTTTTTAATTGTCTTTTGTTACATATTTATAGAGCAGGCCTAAAGTAGGCCAATATTTTGCCAAAATGTGAAATATGTCTTCATTGAATAGTATAGTAATAGCCTCAGACTTTTTCTAATGGTAAAAGCTCATCAATATCTCTGAAAGAAATGCATTTATTTTGAAGAAGACCACTTTGCATTAGGTGCTTTAAAGAGTAGTTTTGAAAGTTAAAAATTCAAATCACAATAGCAGGTCAAAATGTTACATTTCTCTTTATTCTGATATGAGTTCCTAAAGGTGGCCAACTAGAGAAAGCATGAAAATGACTTCACTAAAATTTGGCTAAAAGAAATTCAAAATCTGTACTAAAAATGATGATTTAAACAGACAGATATGAAAACAATAAAAATATGAAAACAAAAATAGATACAAGATATCTGGATTCTGGTCCCAACTTTCCCCCGACCAGCTGTAGGATCTTGCAAAAGTCACTTCAAATATTATGTTAATACATTCTCCACTAAATGAGGTAGTGGGGCTCTAAGGACCTTTCAACCTCTAAAATTCTATGAATTTATATTTTAAAAAGTAACAAGTATATATAGATTAAGGCTGTTACTTTATCTGAATTTTTCCTACTGACTTATTACACAAATATATTATTAAGAACAATAAAAGCAAAGCCACTTTGAAATTTAAAATCATGTTGCTCTTCACATGTAAATACTATAAATCTCACCTGTAGGAGTCTTTATGTCTAGTTTTTATACAAACAGGGATAGTTTTTGCTTATTCTCCTACCTCTTTTTTTCTCTTCCTCTGTCAATCTTAGGGAGAAATTCAGGTATGTAGAACATAGGACATTATTTCATTTACAAGAGCAAACTTCTATGACTTCAACTCTGTTGCTGAATAAGTTTTTCCCCATGCTTCCGACCAGGTATTTTAAGTGATGGGAAGATGTCTGCACATGGGTAATGGTAAAATATGTTGATAAAAAGTGTGGAGAGGAAGTTTTAATGAGCTCTTTAATCAGCAACCAACTTTAACCTACATGAAATCATTTTCCATATTTCTAGTTCTAAAGCAGGCATTTTGAAACTGATGGAAAGCAGCTGGCTGGAATTCAATCTGACTTTCACTAAAGCGATGTTTCTGTAATGTTACATTAAAATGATCTATAGAGAATGCAATACGATGAGCAGAGTCCAGCCCCTAAATATTTATATGTGGCAGTGTATAATTATCACAACTTTTACAAACAGAAAAATAGAGGAATAAAAAATTAACTGATATTATGTTATTGAGTGAAGGAACTGTAGGAATTCCTGTCTTCTTTTCCAGATCAGTTTGTAACTCCTAGCCTTTACTCTACCTTTACTTCTTTACGAGATACCAAAAGTCAGAAAAATAATACTGGAAATCATTTGTAATTTCATACTAAGAACAGAGATTTATATTTGAGTGTCTCATTAACTTAACAACACTTTACCAGCTGAAGCATATAGCACTCTTCACCCGATCAGTTTTCTACTATACCATACCAATGAATCACATTACTGTGATTGAGTTATCACACACATGGAGTCCCCAAACTGTCACTGTACAAGATTGTATCTGCTGCCTTTTAGTCCATTAACTCACATTGTTTCTCTGTTTTGAAATATCAGGATGCACAAACAAATAAGTTTTTAATTCCTCGTTGGAATTAAATAGCAAAGTAGTTAACTGTGTCTGTCATATAGAAGATGAGAGGACCAAAAGATTTTAGTTCAACATGAGTAATCACTTCTCATAATGAAACTAGCCTTCAAATTAGAATTGTGTGAAATTGTATTCATACAATGCAGCGGCTCTAGAATGGTTCAAATTTTTGCAAATAAATTGATATATAATATTTGTTTTAAATATGCTCTCAAATGAGAACTTTTAGAGACTTTGTCAGGTTGCTTTGTGCAAATCTACAAGTTCTGTGTATTTCCAAGAGAATTGACTTTCTTTATGATAAAACATCCAATTATATATCCAAGTAATCATTTTTATGAATATGTCTTTATGTTATATTGTTCAGTAAAATTTGCATATGCATAAAATGCCTCAATCATAATAACAATTTATTTTTAACGACACAAAACCCCAAACTTATCCTCCCATTTGGTGGACAGCTCTTTTCAAAGTGGTATCTGGGACCTGGGATTATTCTATTTTATATGTCCACCATGTTTTGCACTTGTTTGAATAATCACCATTATTTTCTGCATAGAACCAATGGGGTGGGGGAAGACTACATAGAGAAAGTAAACATATTTTTAAACCACTTTAATTACATTGTATTAGAGAGAACTAGTAATGTGGAGCCACATAGACACAAAGAATACTGAGAAATTCCTGTATAGAAACTGTATAGAAACTGAATTTCTATACAACCTCAGTCTGGAAAATCTATTTCTACAACCACTAACAATTTATTCCTTTTCACAAAGGACTATATGAAATTACAAGAAATGCAATTGATTTGGTGTTCTTCCAAATAATTTTCTTCTTTGTGCTGAACATGGGAAATTTATGAGGTTGAATGGTGTCCTCCCAAAACTTATGTCCACCTGGAACCACAGAATGTGACCTTATTTGCAAATAGGGTCTTTGCAGATGTAATTAGTAAATTTAAGATACTGTCATGCTCTATTATGGGAGGCCCTAAATCAAATTACTTGTGTTCTTAACAAGAAGTGAAAAATCCAGACACCCAGACACACACAGGGAAGACAACCGTATGAAGACACACAGAGGGAAAAAGTCTATCTGACAATGGAGGTAGAAATTGGAGGGATGCCGTTACAAAGCATGGAATGCCAAGACCTTAGCAACCATCAAAAGTTAGGAGAGAGGTGTGGAATAGATTCTTCCTCAGAGCTTCCAGAAAGAACACTTTGATTTTGAACTCTGGACTACAGAACTGTGAAAGAAGAAATTTCTATAATTTTAAGTGACCCTGATTGTGGAAATTTTTAACAACAGCGCCAGTAAAATAATACAGGAATATGCCAGCATTATATCCCAGGGTTACTGCAGTTGAATATCACCCTTTTTGTGGGCACTGGATTCCCTTCTGGTGTGTTAGCCTGTGGCACTTTCACTTCTTATATTCAGGAGGCTGTAGACTAGAAAGTAACTATTGCAGCATAAATATCAAGAAAACTCACCTCTTTGCCCCAAAGAAACTTAGACCTAATTACTTTTATCAGCATTTACCTTTCACTCCTTAACTTCTCTGACTCACTTCGTTTTGTCAACAGAGCAATCTGCTCTCCTCATTGTATAACCACAATGTCTTTTTCAACCCAGTCGTCCAGTCCCACTTGTTTTTATTTAACACACCTTTGAAAAGAAGTTCATTGTTAATGCCTCTTAGAATCCTCCAGAGGGATTTAACGACAGAAACAAAAATTCTTTCAGAGGTTTTTTATATTCTGAGAACTCTGCTACTTTTACAATGGTCAGCCAAAAATCTAGTTATAACAAACTCTTATTGGTAGTCATGGATCAGGGCGTCTTTCAGGGAACACAACTTCTGCTTTCATTTGCTCTTGATCAAGGCAATGAATAAAAAATCTGGTGCATTGTAATGACTCAGAGAGCACCTGGAATAAATAGTATCGATTTACTTGACAGTGGAACAGAATGTTTTTAGCATTGCCTTTTCATAACAACATTGGGCTGATGTCTTCAAGGTTAAAAGTCATTTTGGAAGTAGAATGTATATGAACCAAATAATTTTATAGGTAAATGGAACTTTCAAGATCATTTTCAGTTAATAGCTTCTTTTTACCACTAATCGTTTGTTCCACTTTAAATCAATGACACTCCAAGTGCAAGATAGATATTGAAATTTTCTATATTAAAAGTAGTTAGCAAAGGCATAGGTTATAGTAATCTATTTTACTTGTTATCTAAATAAACACGTATTTGTGATTCTTTTTGAGGTTCTTTATTTTATATCTCCTTGACCATAAACAGCTGATGTTCAATGAGTTATGGACAAAGTGCTGATTAATTATGACAACTTTATTGTGACAAGAGAACTCTTGTCAATGAGTCTAATATTACTACCATCACTATCCCAAATCCTTGCACCTTTAAAAACACCACTTTAAGGAAAATGTCTCTAAAAGAGCAGGAGTCACCCTTTCATGTTGTCTAATCCAGATATCTGTCTTTATCCTTTCAATCTTTTAATGTCTGTCAAAAATACTATTTTGAAAAATCTCCCAATTCCCATCATGAATCCTGCTTTCTTATGTAATGAGACATCTGATGATTATATCTTTGCAATAATATGTTGGAGGATCTCTTCTCTATAAAATAGTTTTTATTTATCATGAACAACATAAAACACGTGCTTTATTATACGAGAGGTAAGCCCTTGGAAGTGGAATTTCAATTACTCAGAATATATTGTAAAATCGTTTCTCAGACCTGCAAGAATCAGTATTTTATACTATATACTACAGAAGGGATAATAATTTATAGGGGAATCTAGGCTTTATACAATTAACTTAATCATAATTAATTTTTAAGTAACCTAAAAAGAACAGAATTATCCAAATGCACTCTCAGGAGTTGACAGCACTTCAAATGATCAGAAGAAAGTAATTTATCTCTGGCTTGTAATAGAGAAAAAAGGGGAAAATCATATAAAAATATGTAAATTTTTTGACTTCACGAGGAAAAGAGAACTAAGATTATAAATTGTGTACATTTCTGTGAATCTTTTTGAACTAAATGGCTGTATATCTCAACTCTAAAAACCATTTTTCAGGCATTGCACAAAAATATTTAATGAGGAATATTGTCATGGTATTTTATAAGATTTTTTTTTTTTTGAGAGTACAGTGGCATCATCATAGTTCACTGCAACCTCAAACTCCTGGGCTCAGATGATCCTCCTGCCTCAGCCTCCTGAGTAGCTGGGACAAGAGGCAGGCACCAAGATGCCCAGCTAATTTTTTTCTATTTTTAGTAGAAATGGGGGTCTCACTCTTGCGCAGGCTGGTCTTGAACTCCTGAACTCAAGCAATCCTCCCACCTTGGCCTCACAGAGTGCTAGGATTACAGGCATGAGCCACTGTGCCTGAGTTTTTCTATGAACAAATAATTGTACATTTTATTTGCAATATATATATCTCTTTAAATATCCTCTAACCACCACATCTCACAAGGGTTTATTGGTTTACTTTTCACCAGAAATATGTCTACAGTGATAACAAATCTTGCCAGGAGGAAAATGTTTCATTTCAGGGCAGGTAAGATAATATTTGAAAGAAATATTGTATGAGAATTTATGTTAAAAGTAACCATATCACTAGACTACCCAAAAAGGAAGCTAATCCTGTAGTCCTATGTGTTAAATAAAAGAAAATGCTAGTTAACTCTTTACAACTTTTTCCCTTAATACTGAATCTAAATTTCTTTAGGCTGGTGATAATATAACTAGTGCAAAGGCATTCCTAAGGTACAATCAGACTAGTAAAAATGTTTGTGAATTGAGAGATATTTGAATCTATGTAAAAGTCTTCTATTCATAATATGAATAACTGTACTAAAATCAGCAAGAAAAAATATATAATATTGCAACAGAATGGTGTGCTAAAATGAGTTCCACAGCATGCCAAAGTTGGTGTCATGATAAGGGAGAATTTTAAATTAAAAATACTGGCAACATGTCACCCAGTAATATCAAAGAACATAACACAGACTTTCCTAGCACCCTGTCATCATTCTGAAGTTCCTTCTACGTTTTTTATAGTGTTCACAGCTCACACATTTGGATTCACAATTAGTGAATACTGGACAGCCACAGGTCATGGGACGCTGAACTAGGTGTTTCAGCCACAGAACCAGGAATGTGGCAAACCATTTCATAGTGACCATCTCAGTTACGTGATGATTTGCGTGGGAATGGAGCATGTGTAGGAAAGCATCTGAAGTTGGCCTTTGCCTCTAGTCCCAGGATGTCATATAACATCAGCTGAAAATATCAATCTTCCTACTCCAAGGACTACCTCTGAAATACGGGGCTTCTCAGCAACACATCTTTTTTAAAAAAAAAAAAATCATTTTTCTAAGGTTTTGATCCATATGGCCAAGAAGCACTCACACAAAAGTTTAAATTTCCTTTCTTTCTGTATAAAATGTGATAGTTTTTTAAGAAAAATAAATTTTGGAAGTTATTTTAACCATCTAATAACGTATTCTCATATTATATATAAAGTGATACAGGATGACAGAGTGAAAGAATAGGAAGATTTAGTAACCACCTCATCAGAAAATAATAATCATCAAGATATCACAAAGTGTCATGTACACTTTTGTTACAAAAACAATCTTTGTAGGTTTTTGTCATCTATATACATGTTCATTTCTTACTTTCCAATGAGATAACATTTTTAAGTCACTCATATGTTCCACTGTTTTTTTTACCATACATGATAAGAAGCAAATAATAGAATCAGAAAATACTTTGTAACTGTGGATCTGTAGCTTTCTAATTTTGTTTTTAAAAATTAACATGACTTTTGTCAGTTTGTGAAATATATCAGCTAAAAATTTAAATTAGTCATCACAAATGGAGTAAATTGATTTGAGGCTTTTATTGTTTGCTTCTTAGTGACTTTGGTAAGGATTAGAACTCCTTGTGGTGGTGTGTAATCAACTGCAGAGAAATCCAAGCGAAACATGAAATCCACTATTATGTTATAGCTGCGTATCATTTTGTTAATTCTGAGCTCCTGAAAACAAAATCTGTTTCTGAGGCCACTTGATAACTTCCGCAACGCAACCTGTGTACCATTTAAAGTCCTACTGAGAAAGGAAATATTTCTATAGGTTGTTATTAATATCTAAGTGCCAATTAAAGTGTGCTATAGATAGCGTATCATTATCATTATATTTATTTTTTTCTATGAAATACTCTGGTGTTGTAGTTCATTTTAGAATTATCTGTTTTAGGCAAGTTTGTCTTCAGTGTTATAGTAGAAATTTATTTAAATGAAATACTATGAGAATCCTCTTTTAACTGGCATTTTTGTTCCATTTTTTTCTTAGGATGCAGATAAACATTGGTAGAAAAAGTTAGATGTAAAGATTTAATTTAAATAGGTGTCCTATTCAGATTTTGCTTTATTGCCTACTTTCTACATCTGCATTTCTGTAAGGTGGAGTAATTGTGATATTTGTTATTGATACTGCAAAAACCCTAGAGTCTGGCAGACCTGGATTCAAGTCCTGGCTCCACCACTTACTTCTTTGCTGGGTAAGCATGGGCAAGTTATTAAATCTTTTAGTGCCTGTTTATGTTCTTTAACCTTGGTTTTAATGAAGTTGGGTTTATTTTCCCTAAGTAAAGATTTGCCTGCTCTTCATATTGTTCCTTTCTCTGCTCTTAGAGTAATAAAAAAAAAGTTATCTGAACAGTAAACTTGAGAAAGATAACGTAACTGAGCCCCAGCTCTGTCTTTTTCTTGAGAGCAAGCTGCCTTCAAGAGCATGGCTGTTGCTTTTCTTCCACACCAGACTGGTGGAGGGCTTCTCTGGCCTGTCTGTGCCTAGATGATAAATTTTCTCTATTTCTGGACTGGATTTTAGCACAACCACTTGGCCAATACACCTAAAGCCATATCTTCCAGCCTGGCCTCTATCAACAAAAGTGGTCATATCTTGGGCTCCATATTTATTTTTTATTTCTCTACTTCGGAACCAGAGGATAAAAGAGGAGTTTTATTAGTTGGAGGTCCTCCTTTTTTTTTTTCCTGGTTGATCACCTATGACTCACTAGTCATCATCATAGATGCTTTTCAGACTTTCATCTCATCCTCCCATCTATCTTAACAGGCAGGCTCTTTCCTTGTCTTTTCCAGATCCTCAAGGCCACCCACATTCCTTGTCTGTGGCTCTTTTTTTCCAACTTCAAAGCCAAAAATTTGCATCTCTCTGATCATTCTTCTTTTGTCTTATCTCCCTCTCCCTCTGACCACAACTGGGAAAGTTGTTCTGATTTAAGGATCCATGCAGTTAGACTGGGCCCATCCTATTCATCCAGGATAATCTCTCCATTTCAAGGCCCTTAATATAATCACATTGCAAATTCTATTTTATAATATAAATTAACATATTCACAGATTCTGGGAATTAGGATGTAGACATGTTTGGGAGGAAGGAAAGAGCATTATTCTGCCCACCAAAAATGTTGTCGATTGCAGATAAATTTTAATACAAGATCTTAAGTCATAAATGAGATCAAATTATATTCATGACCAAATTTTTGATTTGTCATTACCAATATAAAATATTCATATTTAAAAGAATTTTAAATGGCATTAATGACTTTTAGAGTTAACTAAAATAATTAATTAGAAAAGCTATTTTCCAGTGTCATTGCTTATATGCTCATGTGTTCCCACCAAAGATTGACCCTCTTTACCTTAGAATCAGATAGTTTCAAATAATTCCCCCCACTGCAGTTTTAAGGTCTATCATAACCAAGCTCTGAAATTTGAATTAGTCATTCAAGGTATCCCTGTTTACTTCTTGACTGCCTTTTACATTATTCACAATAATTCTGAAAATTTCCCTTTCTTTGTCTCAATAGTGCATTCAAGAATCAAGCAGTGATTTAACAGAGAGTATGCTAGAACCAAAAATTATTTTTTAACACTGACACCCCACAGACTTCCTTACAAACTCTTACATCAAACTCACATCCAGTATAAAGAGCTTACAGCCATTCAAAAAATGAAATAAAGCATTACACTTGTCATGCTTTACGAGGTGGCAGAAATTTGAGCATAGTCGAAAGTTAAAGCCCGTCTGGCTTGCACTTGAAGTTGTACTTGCTCTAAATTCACAGGGATCCCTCTCTCCCTTGAATTCCTCCAAATCTCCCGCCATTTTCACTTATTCGGTTCTTGTTGTTTACTGCCTCACTTTTAGCTACGTGTGACATTGATGTCTTCCCTTTTCTATTACACTGTACACCTTTCTCCTCTTTTATGATGTCACAGCAGTAATCCCAGATTGTACATCCCTTTGAGTGAGTGCGTGGTGGTTTTTTGACTAACAAATTGAGAGCCCATGCATGCGAAAGCCACTGATAATTCATAGAATTTAAACTATTGAAATTCCAATGTGTAATGATGGCAGTATATCCGACTGCTGACATTTAACAGGTTTAAGAGAATCAGTGAGAAATTTTGAATCAGTTCTGTCCAATTTTGATTACACCAGGCATCTTTTGCATAGGGTCTTAGCATTGGGTTATTTTGTCGGAAAGCAGCCTAATGGCATTTGTATGTGCTTCTTGTATTAAATAATGGAGCGATAATCAGGCTTAAAAAATAATGACTTGTTTGCTCATTAGCTGAATGGATGTGGAAAATGACTCATCAGTTCATAAATTTGTCATAATGCTGTCTTTAGTGTCATCAAGCAGTAAGAACCAGATTAGCGGAGTCATAGCAGGAGGCTCAAAAGATTATAGAAAGTTGCTGTTAAAATTGACTTGACAACATTCTAAGTTTGTTTTTCTTTGGCAAAACAATGTAGTCAGCCAATTGCTGAATTCTCAGCACACTATTTGCCTCTTCCTGAATTATATCCCATTTGTAGAAACATGATGCATTTTTGTTCTACATGGACAGGACAGAAGGTTTACCAGCTTGAACTGGTTTTTCTGTGAAAAACTGTCCGGCACCCCACCGATGCTAAATGTGCCATTAACCTTCTACCTGGGGTGTTTATTACCTTCACTTAGACAATATTCACAAATGTCCTTATCAACATAATGAGGTCAAGGCAGCAATCAATGTCTGCTGTGTTGTCTCTTCTTTCTTGAAAGTGCAACTGCTTCTTTTTAAATCAAAATCTATCATCTAGGTTAAAAAGAGACACAGAGATAAAGAGCTTCATTGTACCAAAAGATCAGTACTTATCGTTCTCACAAAAGAGGTGCAAAAGTTGGGTGACCATATAGTTTTACATCCAAGGGTACCTTTTTAGAACAAATGGGGGTACTACTGACAGTTACTCTGGAAGAGCTATGCACAAATAGGGACTCTCTTGGCCAAACCAGGATCTATGTTTACCCCATGTGAAAAGAACATCAAAGGCAGTGTTCTCTCCTTTGAAGTTTGACGATCTTTAGAAGTTTCAAATCAGAGTTTCTGTTAAAACTTTGAGCCTAATGGACCTCCTGACACATAGCCACATTGGTACATATTGTTTTTAAAAATTCCAGAAGTTTCAGCTAGCACAAAAAATAAAGTAAATAACTTGGAAAGATGAACTTAACCTTATGGATTTTTTCCCCTTTTTTTTTTTCTTGTTTTGAACTTACCATCCATTTAAAAAATTTAGCTTCTTTGCCTGAATTTGCAAGAGGTATCTCAAAGACTAGGAATATTTCCACATCATAACCTCATGTCAATTAAGTGGGTAAGACATCATGTTTTGCCACTTAGGACTCTCCATGATTTCATTTTGAAAGCAACATTATTTGATCTATGGGTACTTAGAAAAAAATAGTTTCCATTTCAGTTTAAAAACACTTTGTCCTTGCTTTATATCTTGATTTGGGCAATGGCTGCATGGAGATTATGTATACAATTTGCCAAAACTCTTCGAACTGTACAATTAAGATCTGTGTCTTGATTGTATATAATTACACCTAATTTAAAAGCATTTGCTGCCCTGCAAAGATTTATATCAGTTAGTTGCTAACAAATATTTTGGATCTACTGTGTGTTTTAATTTCTGTGCCAGACTTTATTCTAGGCACGGGGGATGTAGTAGAAGGCCTGGGAGTCAAAGACCTTGCTTCAAGGAACTTACATTCTAGTGGGATGAAAGAAAATAAACACAATGGAAATAAGTAAATAAGATATCATATGATAATTAATAGTGTGAAGAAAATCCCTGAAGAGTTGACATTAGAATGAAGAGCTTAATGAAGTGAAATAGAAACTCTGCTTGCAATAGGATATCGGGGCCCTTGGATATGGTAATATACCTAGCATTTTAAAGGGACAAAAACTATACTGATTGGGACAAAGAAAGTGAAAGAAGATGAGCTTGGAGAGATGGGCAGGAACCAAATCCCCTGTGGCTGGGCATAGGTCTACAAGTCAGTGACTTAAAATGAGGAGTCTATAATTTAGTGAATTTAACTATAGATTTTTCTAGCTACTGCCCTGATATTTATATACAAACAAAAATTGTATCCCATGATTTCTTCACTTATGTTATAATTTTTTTCTCAGAAAAAGCTATAATAATAGAAAACTAGTAAGCTTATGTTATTTATAATAATACAGAGTTCAAGTCAGGATAAAAAGAGTCACAAATAAAATAGTTACTATGGCTTTGTTGCCTTATTTCCATTTTTTTACCCTCTCATTTGAAGCTAATCGTATCATTTTAAAGACAGTCTCTTTCTCCAACCCCCAGGAATCGTGGATTCATGAGGTACCTATGGATCCAGAATGCACACACCTTATAAAACCACTTTATTGCATCAGCCTTTCCATGCTAATTAAAAATGGACCCTAGAGAATAATAAAATATACTTGTCATTCAAAGAGGAAAATAAGACATGACTTGCAGGTGACTTATGTTTCCTAATGAGATTATTTTAGAGGACAGATGTCACAACAGAGTTAAACAATATTTTTCCCTCTACATCAGCATCTTAATAACATTTATTTATGTAATATTCAGTACATTTTAAAGAACAAAAATTAACAACATAATAGACTGCGTTTTGTTATTTTTGTTTTGTTTTGTTGTGTTTCTCAATGTGTCATGAACTGCCAGTCTAATTTTCAAATGAAACCTGAATATTTATCGGCTCATTTTAGGAAAATGATAATACCCTATTTCCTGCTTCAAAAAATGTCAATGTTTCAGTGCCTGCGTCTATTACAGATGTTCAGCTGGAAACATCAATATGTTATTAACTTGCTAACAGCATCAACATAGATGTCATATGACAACATTTGTTGAATGATTGAATGAATGAATATGGCAAGAGAAAATGTGTGTACCCGGAAGGCCTCGTACTTTGGGCAGGTTTGTTTGCCAGTGTGCCTAGGAATTGACTCTCTGCAAGTGAAGGTACAGCAAATTGTGTTGTGGGATTATCCTCCTCTACATTGATGATAAATAATTTTCAATGCAAATGTTCCACAAAGGAGGTTAATGCTGTTCTATTTGCTTTTTAGATTTTGCCACTTTGGGCTGCCAAAACTACTTGAAGCCTCACAGGATCCTGTTTGTGATAAGCCAATGAAAATTTGATGATCCATCCAAATATATAGAGATGTAGCTTTAATGTTGCTGTCATTATTGGAGCTGTCCTCTACACAGAAATTCTTAGGCACGAGTAGTAAATGACAGATGTGTTAATTAAGATACTGAGGCAAAGCCAAGGTTGATGTTCTAATAAACAGGTCATTAACTTTGGTAATGACCAATTTGAGAAGATGATTGTTATTACAAACTATATTCCATGAGTTACGAGCACAACAGTATAACTTTGAAGTACAACCAATGGTCAGATTATAATGGGAAGTGTTCTAAAACAATGGATATTTCTCATATGTCACCTTGCCAATTTGTCACCTAACACATTTGCAAAATGTGATTTTATAGAAAGCAAAGCTTATTAAATTCTTAATTAATTAAATTCAAAGAAATAATTGGCCTTTTCTTTAAGAGTCAAATGGAAAGCTTTGTCAATGATAATTTTAAGACTCTGCCTAAAGTAAACTTGTTCCTATATTAGCAATTCTTTCCAGAGCCTACAAATGATGTTTAAACAGGTTGAAGAAATGTAGTAGAAATTAGAAATATATCAGAAATATGTTGGAAAGGAACTTATGAATAAATTTGTCCTCTCCTTGAACTAACATTAAGAGTTCCCTCTACAATATCTATAGTAAATTGTTCTTTAAAAGTTTTCTGCCTGAACCTCAAACATCAGCATTTTTCTTCCTCATAAAAGAATCTATTCCATCTGAAACAGCTCTTCTGGCTATAAATTTCTCTCTGATTGAGAACTAATTTCTACAGAAAAGGTAAATAATGTTTGTTTTATAAAACACAAATTTAAAAGCCTGGAAATATTTTATACCTTTTCTAAATTTTCCCTTTTCTAATAAAATATGCTATATAATCATTTTGAAACTTGCTGTCATTTCTGATGTGATGTGGCCTGCAGATTCCTCACTGTGGCAGCTCCTTTTTTACTGGTTAGAACAACGAACCTTTCAAACTCTGTGTTTCCTTATTTCCTCCTACTTTAGAAACAGAAAAGCTAAATGTCCACTTACCCCCCTAAGCTTGCAGCTGGAAATGACCATTCTTAGTCACACTATGCAAAGAGATGTAAGCAAAAGTCTACTAAGAGCTTCTGGGAAATATATGCTTCCTGAAAACAAGCTCAAATATGCATTCTCTCCCATTCTTTCCTTCTTGAATATGAACTGATACCTGTATCTGAAGGTACTTTGTTGCTTGCATAAGGATAAAGTACCAATATGCTAACCATGGCATACTGGATACCCTACATCCCTGGAAATATTGTGGAGTGAATGAGATCGTGTAAACAACCTCAAAATGTGATAATATGTGAGGAAGACATCAATACATATTGAAGAGACTGCATTGAGTTTTAAATCCATTTCATGGATTAATTAAATTTCCCCATTGGTGTTTCCTCTTGGCTTCTCTCCAGTCTTTATTCACCCACAAGGGGAAGAGTTATCCACTGTCATCAGCCACCAGGCATTGTCCTTATACCATGTGTGGATTGGCCTAACTATGTAGGTATCATGTCCTGCCAACATCTCCCTTTCCATCCTTTGTAATCTCACAATGCCCTTCCCAAATTGAAGTAATGACCTTAAAAATCTATCCCAGTTCTACATCACTGTAAGTCACCCACTGGGGGTGTTTGTAGACTCTCCTAAACTTTCAAGCTCACAAGACCACCACTGGCATCCACGGACTGGTCATTCCTCCCCAAAGGGAATCCTTGTAGCAATCCAGGTACCAGTTCTGGCTGCCATTAGACACTATCCTTATAAGGTGGGTGCAGGAGCTACTCTTGCTTAAAAACTTCTCCTGTAGGGCTTTTCTAGAAAGAGATTAAAATATGGATAATTGAGCTTTTGTGAAAAATTGCTTGGGGACCACATAGTTCAATCTGTTCTTTTTTACATGAGAAACAGAAGGCACAAAGAGATTAAATGACTTTCTCAAGAATACAAGGTTACTTAAAGGCAAGTGCTAGACTAGAATGCGGGTCTCCTAACTCCCAGTCCAATGTTCCAGATAATCATATTTCTTCGAGTTTAGTGAATAATTTTGTTGTTATTTTTGCTTTAATTTGGTTGGTCAGTTATTTTTTTTCCTATACCCTCTGGAGTGAAAGTCAAAAATATAAACACATTAAATTGACCCCCATATTTATAAAAATGTCCCTGTTAATTTTGTATTAGAATTTTAATCTTTAAAGTAAATATAAAGGGATATCCAGATGTTATTAACTCTTTATAATTTACTAAAATTAAAGAGAATGAAGTCATGTATATACTTATAACACATATTGATTAAAAATCACTCTTTTAAACATATTTTGCATTCTATTTTTTAAAATAAAATTCTGATTTTCAAATAAAAAAATTTCATACAATATAGCAATTACTGCAAATTTTATCTTTGGTAGTATCATTACTCAAAATAGAAAACTTATACCCATATCTGATTATAGTCAAGAATTGAAAAGCATAATCACTCATATGTGTGTCAGTGTAGTAAAGTATAGTCAAAAGGACTGAGGAGGGCAATTATTAATAAGTATAATTATATTTATTATCACCTATTGAATGCTTACTATATACTAAGAACCAATGGAGGATCTTTACTTGCATGAAACTATTTAATCCTCACAAATAGTTAAAATTATGTCCCTCATTTTATAGGTGAAGAAAAGTGCACACACAAAAAAAATGATTAGCTGATCCTATGTCACACAACTAGTAATTGGTAGAGACAAGATTGAAATAAAATGATGCTTTGATTGTATCAACAAAAAAAGCATATTCCTCAAATTCCTACAACCCAGCATCACCACTGACTCAGACAAATAAATGTATTTTAATGAAAACCATTTCTAATTAGATGATTTCAGTGCTGCTATTAGAGCTGTGTTTCTGATATGTTTCATTTCTATTAAAATGACAGACAAGAATAGATTCTGACAACAAATGGGATAGCAGAATGTTGGCAACAAAATTAGATTCATGCTTCCAAGATACTTAAAAATGTGGTCTTTGGTTTATTTTCAAGCAGTATTAGATGTAATTCAATAAAAGTGGCCTGTTTTCTTGAAGCCACGATGGCATATATAAAACACCATATCAGCAAAAATTCTACATTTAACAGGTTGTATTCTTTATTTTCCTTATCATTTCTATGCCTATGCAATACAAGATCAGTGTTAAGAGTGAAATTTTTCCATCAATTAACCAGTGGCTTTTTTGACATGATTCCAAAATATTAGTGTGTAAAATTATTAGGCTAAATTGTCCATTTTAATTAAATTGGCTCAGTATTTTGTTTTATGGAATTTTTGTGTCTATGTAAAACTTGTCAGTATCAGTGGAAAATATTGGCTAGTTTGTTACAAAAATAAAAGATGCTCTTTTGGATGATATAGAAAATATTTAACAAATCAATTAAAAATCATCTCTTCATCCTTTGACTAATAAATACTATATAAGACAGAAAAAAAAATCTGTGTTAATGTTCATGGTAACATAAAATATAATTTCTAAAAGAGTGGTGCTATGTGCAAAAGAAATTCAAAGGGTGTAAAGATTAATTCTGATTGATGTAAAAGATTTGTTTTGTAGTTTTTTTGGTAAAAAAATGTATAATTTAAAATGATTTTGGCTGCCCTTGTATAACAGTAAATGGAAGGACAATATGATGTTGAAATGAGGAGAAATGAATACATAGTAAGTGAAACAGAGTAGTGAAAGATAAAGTTGGCAAAATATATTAGTAAAAACAAGAAATGCTTATTTGTAATAGAATAAGGTTATGGGAACTATGTCTTATTTACAGAACTAAGTCATATTTTTTCATTGTGGCACTCAGATCAACTGTAAAATAAGATTACTGTGCAAATAACCCAAGAGAAAGTAGCTAGAAACTAGCCATAGCAGTAGCAGAAGAAATGAAAGATTAACATGATAGGTTCATGTGTCTATTTGTGTGAACAGTGATAATAGTACAGCTATGAAAGCTTCTTAGAAAGGATGAATCCATGGGACTTATTATTTGTTAAAATGATTATGGTGTAGAAAGTGTTAGACACAGAGGTAAATGTAAACAGTAATATTGGTAGGTGAGCTCTTGGCTTATATAAATGATGATGTCATTCTTAACAAGGATCAGGTAGACATCAGGACCAATTTAAATTGAGTGCATCTTTTACTGAGAAATAATGAGTTTTATTTTTTACATATTTAATGCATCCTGGTAGAAATGTCATATAAGCAATATGAATTATAAATCTAGATT
Organism: Cheirogaleus medius; assembly: GCA_008086735.1. Taxonomy (NCBI): domain Eukaryota; kingdom Metazoa; phylum Chordata; class Mammalia; order Primates; family Cheirogaleidae; genus Cheirogaleus; species Cheirogaleus medius. Next base: position 13,775,355 of record VBSM01003198.1, read on the forward strand.
TTTGAAAGGAGGTTAATGCTAAGTAAATAAAATTGGAGCCATTCTCATAGAGAAAAAAATTAAAATGGTGTTAATGGATAAAATTTTAAAGACTTCATATTGAGAAGAAAACAAAAGAAAGAAAATAACTTTACAAAACACTTGCATTAGGGAATGGGTAGGAAAATAATGCTTTTAGTGAAGGGAAAAAAGTTATTTAAAAATGGAAGATTATCTAAAAGATATATTAAAAAACAATAAAAATATAAAATGGAAGGAGCATCAATAATCTCTGAGAAAATAAAGGAAGTAAAATACAACACTAGCTCCAAATTACTAGAGCTAAGCAGGGTCTCAGATCCTACCCAACCTAAGGAAAATTGATTCTAGAGAAGAGCTCTAATCCCTGTGGGAAATTTAACTGAGAAATGATGTTATAGATCATTCTTAGAAAAGCAGACATGGAATAGAGTGGCAGTAAGTCACAACAAAATGAATTGTTGAGCAGCAATGAGGATCCACTGGGGGTTAAATACTGTGCTGGTATATAATTATCACCATTTACCAAGAATTAGTAAAGCAAGCAGGGATTCTTATTTAAGTCTGGAACAAATATGGTATATAAGAAAGTCAAGGAGGCCAGTTGTTCTAGATACTACATGAAGATAAAGTAGGTTAAGAATCAGGAAAGATCAGAAAGGAGAAAATCAATTGCAACACAAAATAAATTATGGTGACAAAAGCACTTTGAGTAGAAGTAGTGGAAGAGATAGAGGAATATGAGGTTTTGATTAAAGAGGAAAGATAATAGCTTTAAAGATATGAGTGATCCCGAGCGAAAGTGAGAACTGCTTGAGGGGGCAGTGTTGGTGGGTGGTATATATGGAGGAGATGTGAGACACAGACGGTGAGCATCAGGGGAGATGTCAGGCTGGGAGGGTTTTAACTTGGATGGCAAAGTCACTAAGGATAATAGCAGAGAATTGGAAGGGGATAGTGATAGTTGACTCCTGGTTTCAGAACTCATTGAGGTATATATAACTTGGAAGGCTAAAATAAAAGCTTTGTTAAGATTTATTAATAGACTTGCTTGAACATAGCAAAGAGAAGAAAGTGCATACTTGGAAGGGCAATTTTCAATTCATGAAAATTTTGTACTAGCATATGTCAGAACATGGTCATACCCTCTGACTTGATACCATTAAGAAACGTTATCCTTGTTCAATTCCTTCTTCCTTGTAGAAAAATACATGCACACACACACATATATATAGTCATTTAGCTGTCCTAGGTCTGTATTTTGAAAACTTCTACTCCATTTACTTTGCCTCTTTTATCTCTTCTCCACTTTCCAATTCTTAATTCTTTGAATACTATTAAGAATGAATACCGTAGGCCATGGGCTAAAAGACAGAAAGAAGTTATTCTGGAGTTAGAAATTACCACATTGGGGAATAGTAAAGGATGTTATTCAGGAGAGAAAGTGTTGTTTAGTGATGATAGTGAATCAATCTGTAGTCATGAAGTAGTGGAAGAATTCAATATTTTATCAGAGCCTCCCCTGAAAATATGAGTTGAGGCAATTGGGGGAAAGGGTAGGTCTTTCCTGAAGGGAAGAAAGCTCTCTTCTAAAGATTGAAGAGAAGTTGAAATGATAGAAGAAATGATAAAATAAAAAGTCCAGGAAGTGAAAGAACGATTCATCATGGAATTGGACACCCAAAGATCATAGTGAAAGGGGTTGATAGATATCCAAGCATTTAGAGCTGGGTTTGAAGAATGATAAACCTGAGGTAGAAGTAGTGGAGAAAAAAATTTTTCCACATGGATGGAAAAATTAACATTCAGAGTGTTTGACCCAGGAGCCACGATCATGTTTAACCTGGAGCAAAAATGTCCTGAGTTGGCCTCAATGATGATAGAACACTATCAAAGGGTAACTGGAAAGTATAAAAGGAAAATTCTAGAAAACACCGAAAGTTAAATATAACCTCAAAATAGTGGGGAAGCAATGCAAAATCGCATTATAGAAAACTTTCCTTATCTGAATAAATCAGGCAATAGATGTGAAGCCCTTGATAGTGATCCACTAATGACTTCATTAGGGCAAATCAGTAAAAATGCAACCAGATGTTTCCCTCACTTCTACTGAAATTAATTCAGTTCAACTAACAGGTTCTTTCAGATGAAAAGCTTAGTATTGAAACAATGGTTTATATTTTGGATTCATATTTAATTTTCAGGTGTTTTTGATAATTACTCTTTAGGGATAATGTAATATGTCTTGCTATCTCCAATTGTACTCAGATTATGTTGAGTGCTATCTCCCCCTTTTTCTGCATTTAGTCTTTTACATTAGAGGTTTGAAATATGTTTTAAAGCATTTTTTATGAATTTGTCTTGTCAGCCTGTCACAAATTAATTCCTTTCCTACTTTTCTTTCTGAATCTAATTCTTTATTGGACAGTACAGCTCATTTCTTAAGGGACTCGAAACAAGAAAGAGCAATTAATTTGCGTGGAATTTAAATGTTACTCTTCTAGATGAACTTGTTTTTTATAATTTGAAACTAATGATTCTCAGGGATTTAAATTTCTCTGTGGGAGTAACTCACATATTATTTTAAGTTATCTTAACTTTTTCACACCATTAGATCATTGTTCTGGAGCCAAAATTACTGTACGGTAACTTTCATCATAGGAGAATTTTGCTCCTTTTGTAATTAATTCTCAGTTATTGACCACCCTTTAGCCACAGATTTTTATGACTATAAAAATTATTTTTACATAATTTATAATAAAATCAAAATTTCTGTATTATTTCTCCTTTTACAAAAATCCCCAAATCTAGTTTTATAGAAATATAACATTTCTCCAAGCTTTCTAAATTTGAAGATTTCTTCTCTATCATCATAATCATTATTATTTTACCATCCCTCTCTTGGGATGCAAATAGTCATAGCTGATGATTTGCCTACTTCACTAACTCTTTTTAAATCCCAACATATCTTAACCCTTCCTCAAAGCCAGAACGTCATTAAAAATAATGAATGAATAGGTAAAACCTTAAGTCACCTGTACGGTTTGAGATGAGAGGGGAATCTCTGAATAAATACATCCTTCTTCTCTGATTGTCCTTCTCAGCCTGTCCATTGTTTGAATCTCTGAAATTCCCCTTCTTTAGGTTCAGGCAAATCTACATGACCACCCCACTTCCACTGGGAAAAGAAAGAGCTAACACTGTTGGTGGTGACTAGGCAAGTGACAATGGGGTGTGGATGGTCCAAGATCAAAGTGTCCACAAGGTAGATTTCATCCTGAGGCCTTTTCTCTTTGATTGCAGGTGGCTGCCATCTCACTGTGTGTCACATGATCTCTTCTTTGTGATATCTCTCTCTTCCTGTTTTTATAAGGGCACTAATCCCATTGAGAGAACTATACTTTCATGACTTCATTTGACCTTAATTACCTTCCAAAATCCCCATCTCTAAATACCATCACATGGGGGTTAGGGCTTTAACTTATAAATTTTGAAGAAACATAAATCAGTCCCTAGAATGATTGACTTGATAAATATAGTGTTTTTATCAAAAATGCTTATTAGTAGTCTCTTGCTTCAAACTTAACTTTGCTATCATTGAAATGAAGAACAGAATTCAGTACTAACCTTGAAATTTAAACTGAGTCTCAGAGGGGTAAGACTGTTCATCCTAGTCTTCCTACAATCTCATTTATACAAATGACTGGAAAAATGTAAACACATTAAAAAAAGAAATGAACATACAGCAAGCAGCCAGGACAATCCAAAACGGTTTGGGGAGGCTTTGTAAACACAGTTATATGATGATAAAGTATGTTTTGACAGATGTGTAATATGCTATTTGGCCTACAGAAGATAGCTGTGGTCATTTCAAAAAAACAATTAGAAAGAATCAGAGAGAGAATTGCAGCATTAAAAAAGGGAATGAATCATATAGCAGCTAAATAACCTTTGCTGACTTTTAGAACATATTATAAAATGTTTCATTTAATGTGCAACACATATAATTTTGTTCTAAGTATTCTTCTTTATTTTTAATCGTAATAATCAGGGATGATCTTCAAAAAGTTAACTGGTATAGTCCAGCCATTAGCCACCCAGAACACACTAGAAAAGAATTCTATAGGCCCTGCTATGCCAGTGAATCCCATAGTTTCTGGATTATGCTGAGGTCTAGGGGGGTCTGGGCAAGGGAGGATGCTGGCCACCGAGACAGAGAAGGAACTTCAGAGAGGTAGGGAGTGGAGTTTTAGTAACCAGTATGAAATTATTTAAACATTATAACTGTACCAGCATCAACCAGCTAAATATCAGCCCTGGTAATAATTTAATAGTAACTGAAAGGTTACTTTGCATACATATGCTTTCTTCCAAAATAGTCAGAATATAGTATGTATAATAATAACTTGTTATACATATAATTTGTTTTTTAAAAGTAATGTATTTTAGTACTTTATAACTGAAAAAAAGGAACTTGGAATTAATTTCATCTAAATTGTTACATTTTTAAGTGTGGTTTAATAAAAAATTGACAGATGAATTATATAAATGTGTGTGACTGCTACATATACACAACATATGAAATATGCATATATACATATACATATATATATTTGATTTAAATCAAATTGTCTTCCCCACATTGGTTTCTACCTGCATAACTTTCAGAGAGAAAATACTCAGGTTTGTCACTTTTCATTTTCATTTTCAATAATTTCTCATTTAAAGCTAGTCAGAACCTGTTGGAAGAAAAAAATACATCAGAATGCATTTATTAGTATGTTGTACAGCAAAGCAGGACAGCGAACACTATTTTAAAGTTTCTCAAATTTAAAATATGTCAATAGAATTTTACCAGCGATAGTATAATACTGTGAAAACATAAGAAGAGAAAACAAGGTTTTGTCTAAGCAAGAAAAGGCAAGATATAGCAGAAATGATATTTTCTTAACAACATTCTTAGTAATTGAAACACCAAAACAAGTGAAAAATGCATGAGGATGAAAAGTGGCTTTCCACAGATAAAATTTGATTTCATATTTCAAAATGCAGAATATTATTTTTAGAGAATTACAAATAAACACAAAAATTATGTGTTATTTTATACAGTGGTAACATATACTTTGGGTCACATTATATATTTTGTTACTGTCTCTCAGAAGCCCAGATGTCCTTGTTGATTTCATCAAAATGACTAAAATGGAAGAATCTTAATGCGCACACTAATCTGTGGAATGAAGCAAGATTTTTCTTTTCCACCATTTCTTGTTTTCTTTAATTGTCAATCAGTGCCTGTATTCTGTGCTGGTCTAAATTTTCTAAATTTTGCTCTAATTTTCTAAATATTGATGTACGCAGTTTATTGATTATACAATGTGTACAATGCAATTAAATGCAACTGTATTTTCACCTCCAGTTCCCCTTCAGTTTTATTCAGTGGAGGTAATCTTCCCTTGGGCTAAAATAGAAATCAGGTTCAACATCATGAGTTTTATTCCAACTCTTAGGTAATGGAAAGTTAAAGTTCCAGCCAACTTTAGGTCACAAAGAAGTCTCAGTCCAAGAAGTCTAACATTAGATATTAATCCATGCTTCAATTTTCATTCAAAGGTAAGACTTCTCTTCACTCCAACCACTTGACCCTGTAAACAATGCCTGCATTAGGAGAAGAGATGCAGTCAACTTCAGCTCTTACTCCACTAACTTCCTTCCCCATTCAGTAGGTGATATTTAGAAACCACCACAGTCAAACCAGGGTAAAGGAGTAAAACTATGGATGACATTTCTAAGTTGGATGAGTGCTTTTGAGCTTTCTATGCTTTCTCATCAGGGACTTCTGTGGGTCCTTTAAAGAGTCCAATTGCTGAAGTCTTTCATTTGCTATCTCATGTCACAGGCAAAGTACTGACTTACCAACCTACTCCACCAACACTGTTGCTCTTTCCCTGGTTCATTGTCTGTATTATATAATAATAGTTAAGACTACGAATTTGGATGTTGAATAACCTTGGTTTTAAATCTTGCATCTCCTACTTGTCAACTAGAATCCTTATGCAAATCAATTTCCTAAGCTTCAGGGTGTGTGTGTGTGTGCGTGTGTATGAATGTGTTAGGTATTTTCCATCAATACTAAACACTAAAATCTTCCCTCCGGGACTGGTAGCCTAGCAAATAAATTCTTCAGGCAGGCTTACCATCAGGAGTCAGGTTCACATGCCAATCAATGAGAGAAATCGTATAAGAATTTGAAGGTAGAAGAGAAGCAGAAGCTATTACTCTGTTCTAACAGTAGTAGGTTTATGTGGAAGCAAAATATACCTATAAAGGGTTTAGTAGTTTCCAGAACTTCTTAACCTGCTTTTGTATAGCAGGTAACAGAGACCATCTGCTTTCTCCTGTCATTTCAATCATTCCTAATTCCCTCAAATCCAGTAGTGATTCCCTTTGGACTTTATTCCCCAGTCCTTTGAAAGTTTTGTTAATCTATTAAACTCCTTCCTGCTAAAATATCTAAATAGTTTCTTTTCTTTAACTTTATTAATACATGTGTAAATGGGGGGAAAAACATTGTATATCTCATAGGATTATGGTGGGAAATATATGATACCAAGAATTTAGCACAATTTTGTTATCATCACTATTTTTCACTATTTTGAATGCCCTTCCTCACTCCATCCTCTCGGACTAGATCTCAAATTTAAGTACTACACATCTCATAACCAGCCACTGTGCATCAGAGAAAGAAGCTGACTTCTCAAACTCAAGATTTCCAAGAGTAGATTCATCATCTGCAACTGAAAACCGTCTTTAAAGAGCACCATTTCAAACACTGGATGTGAAGTTTCAGAATTATCTTTGACTACTTTCTCTAACCTATCACATTCAATCAGTTATGTTCACTCTCTCTGCGGCATCGTTCTCATGTGTTTGTCCCCATTTCTGAGGGCACTTCCATAATGCACAAATTGTTGCTGCCCAGTCAGGGTCATTTGCCCGCTGCACAGAGAAGAGCCAATGTACTGAGACAGTCAGGGTTGCGATTGAGAAAGAGTTTAATAATTCTGCATAGCACTAAGCTGGGAGACAGGAGAAAGTTTTCAAATCTGTCTCCCCGAGAAGTTGTGAGACAGAGTTTTTAAGGATAGTTTGGCAGGCAAGGGATTAGGCAATTAGGTTTGTTAATTGGGACAAAATTATAGGGGTGTAGAAGTCATCTTCTTGTGTTGCTCTAGTCCCTGGGGTCACAATTCCAGTTGAGTTGGTTTCTTGGCATGGGCCACTGGTGTGGGTGGGTCAACCAATCCACTAGAATGTGGAGCCTGGAAGATAGCTTAAAAACTACCTTTAGGTTTCAAAAGGTGATGCTATCTATGGAAAAAGTTAAGAATCTTTATGGACACCAGCTATAGGGAGAAAGTTAAGAATTCTTATGACCACCAGCTGCAGGGCTCCGGAGTGGCAATTATAGAGAAGCAAACAGGAACAGTGGCTAATTATTATCATTATTTTTTGCTAGGCCTGTGCCTTATGTCTAGCTAGGCCTTTACTACAGTTCTTGCCTTGCACCCCTTTCTATTAGTTTGTAAGGGCAGTTTCAAAATGATGAAATATAAATGATATAATGTATTTAATCATTCAGTGAACCCAGTAGATTGCTGGTTCATAGTAGGCTTTCAATTCTCATTACTTTCTCTTTCCCATAAGGTTTTTAATACTATTGTTAAGTATTCCTAATTGGTGTTCTTGTAAGACTGTCTACTTCGAAACTTTGCCTCTGGTATCTCCCAATTCTCATCTATATTACATTCTATTGCCAAATTAATCTTCCTAAAAGAACCTTCTGAGCATGGCATTGCAATTGTTGAAAACCTTCAATTATCCACAGAATAAATTTGTGCCTTTCTCTCCAGGAATTAAAAGTTCTGCATAGTCTCTAACTGCTTAACAGTACCTCTCACTTTTTGTCTCTTTATATCTCATTTTCTGATAAAATTCATTTAGTTACTGTTTCTGATAATCCCCATATCTTGTATCTCTGCTTTTACTGTTTGTCCATCTGCCTAAAATTCCTTTCTCCTCATCTTTATCTACTGGAATTGCACCAATATTCCAAGCTATTCAAACCTGATGTTGGTAGCAGCCATGCCAAAATGAACCTTCCCTCCTTTGTACCTTTCTAATAGCTGAATTGAGTATGTCTGCCTTATGTTATGGTTATTTGTATATTTTCATGTATCTAGTTAATTTTCTTGGCTCTTCTACCATGAGTCAGAGATGAGACTACATTTAAATCCTGGTACAAGATTCAGGATAATGAAAAACTGTTAAAACCATTAGGTGAAAATTCAGACCTGGGTAAAACTCACCTTTTCTACTTCCTAGCAACATGACTACATAATATAGGTTTATGACTCCATTGTTATCTTTAAAAAATTAATCAACTATTATTATACTTTTAAAGTTCTATATGCTACTTAATAAATCAATAAGTGTTCTTTCTCAGTTTCCCTATCTACTATTTTATTTTTAAAAAGTGATATTAGGAAAACATTTGTTTTAAAAGGAGTGTACTTTATAACCTGCAAGATGCTTTGACACTGTTGACTCTTAATATTTGTGGAGTGAATATATATAAATTGCAGCCACCATAACACATTTACAATGAGTTTTACAGCAGCTCAACCACTTAAAATAGAATGACTTTTTTAGTCTGTATAAAACTAGAGGATTTTCTCTGTCTCCAGGATGGCTATATATTTTCTTACCATTGGCCCCTGGCTATTTTCACTTTTCCAATGAAAACCTTTCTTTCAGATCTCATAGATATAAACTACTCATTTCTCCTCTATTCATACTCCTGATGTCTCAGATTATCCTGCCGTTCACTTTCCTGTTATGCAAAGAAGTCATCTTATCAGCCTGGTTGACCAGAGGATCACCTTGCTACATGTTTACCAAACAGAACATTAAATATGGCTTCAAAGAGGAAAGTACAACATTCCCTAAAGGGAAGAGATGCATTTGATCACGCATGAGCAGTCTGGATTTTGCTCAGTTAGTGATTTTATGTCCAGAGCCACTTGAAAGGGCAGAGTCTTTCTCATGCCAAATTTTATAGGACACAACTGACCAATTAAAAAACAAAGGAGTCAGCATTTGTGTGTGTCCCTTCAGGAGGTAGTATGTCAGCAAGTTATTCTTCATTGCAGAGTTTTAACACACCATTAGGCAGCATCCATGGTCAAACCGATGTCGCTGTGGCTTTTCTTTGCTGCTCCCAGCAACTTTGAACCCCAGATCTAAAAGAGAACACCCAATGACCTTGTAATCATAGGGAGCAACAAAGTTTATTTGGAAGAGCACTGGACCTGGAATTAGATTATTGCTCAATTTTTCAACTTTGTTGATCAGTTACTGTATGATAGCCATTGGAGAAATTCCAATTCAAGATTATGAAGCAGATGCTATTAACACAGGGAGAAGGAAGAGACAGACACAAAAACAAGGAACTACAACTGAATGCAGAAAGTGAGATATGGCAAAATACTACAAATTGTCCAGATTGTCAGAGATATTTATGGGCCTATTCTGTATCTGACTGGTTATTGAAGTTTTTCCACTCACTTGGCTATTATTACTCTAGAGCTTATCTACTAAATGTCAACTAGATCAAAGTCCTTCTTTATGTCTGTTCATCTTATCCTATACAAAAACTGAAGTCTTTACATCACTTATGAAACCTTCCTCTTCATTTTATTATAGTACTCGTGTAATAAATGCTATTACGGGAGCACAGAAGGGACAAATATTAAATAAAGGAATTGTTATCTGGAGCCATTTTCTTTCTTTTTTTATTTTTTTAAGTTCTTTTTTTAAAATTTCAAAATATTAAGGAGTTATAAATATTTTTGTTACATATATTTTATTAATATTAATATAATGCATAAATCGTGGCTTTTAGTGTGCCCATCACTCGAATAGTGTTCATTGTACTCATTAGGTAGGTTTTTGCCCCTCCTTTCCTCCTCATGCCCCTTCTCGATTTCCCAGGACATTTGCATCTCTTTGTGCCCATGTGTGCCCATCATTTAGCTTCCAATTTTTAGAGAGTAGTGTTTTCTTTTATTTGGAGCCATTTTCTAAGCAAGTCATATGCGTGTCTCTATGTGTGTGTGTGTGTGTGTGTGTATGTGTACAAATAATTAGGACAAATATAAAGTTTTACCATAGATTATAATTGGAGCACATTTTATATCCACTTCAATTCAGTCTCAAAGAATAAGTCCTGCTAAAGAAATTCCAAACTTGGCCCAAAAGACAAACAAATCACTTCTGTTCCTAATAAAGGTCACTATAGACTAATTGCTACAAAAAATAAATATAAAAAAGATAATGTCCAAATAGAAGAGTTAGTAAAGGATATTAAAAGTAAACTTTCAAAATAAGTACAAGAAACCAATAAACATACTTTTAAAAATCTAATTAATGATAAAAAAGTAAATCAAATGTCAGTTTTCATGTGCAATATTAGCAAAAATTCTTCAAGGATAATTTCTACTATTTGTGAGCATATACTGCCTCTAGGAGCATTGGTACATTTCCAGGGACATTTCATAAAGCAAAATTCTGATTTTAGAAATTTATATAAAAAATTATAGAAGCAGAAAATATTTTGTACAAAATGTTCTATCTAAATAATATTATTTTTAAATAATAGTAATAGCATGACAGTGACAGATGCCACTTATCAGATGCTCATGGTGCTGTATGATGTTCATTATTTATAAAATCTAATTTTAAGTTTTAAAAAACTGAGAACCAAGTATAGGCAACCAAATGTAAGTAATAAAGGAGTGCACTGTATGTAGAAAATATAAAAACAATAAAATCTACTAACATTTGTCCTTTTATTTTTAACCACTATACCATCAATTCTAAATGTCACTAACAAAAATACTCCCTTGCAAAAACTCTTTTGTAAGTTTAAGTTTTAAAGAATTGTTGTGATTGCTATTGAGGTTTAATAACATAAATGTCATTTTCAAATTAGAATTTTGAAACCATTTATCCTTTATTCAACATTTATTTTACATTTAGTTAATTTTGCAAGCTCCCAGTTATATAGCCAGCCCCAACACACATGGATTAAGTCATGAGCATTTATCTAGAGAATAGCTACCTAATGACTTCAAATCATTAAGTTTAATTCAGGTGTAGGTGAGGTCTCCAGCCCTGTGATAATACCTCTTCCTGTATTCATGCACTAGATTTGAAATAAACAGTGTTAACACAGTGATTGTAAAGAGGAAACACCAGAACTAGCTTAATTTAATTCTATCTTTTTATGTCTATTGGAAGTTTTCTTTTTGGTTAATTTTTTTGGAGTGGAGGCATTTGAAAGTTGCTAGAGTTGATCCTGAAAAAACAAAAACACAGAATGTATTGCAATTTCTAGAATTTATTGTACAAAGGAATGATCTCTGCTCGATTTATCCTTATGTTTAAAAATTTTCCTAAATATTTATATATTTATTCTTTCATATGAAATGAAATTTTCAAAATTAAATAAAATGTGTTCTTTGGTAAATTATCAATGAAAATAACCTGATCAAGTTGGTTACACTATCTAATGAATATGACTATTAGGAGACAATTTTAAAACAAAATAATATGTTGGAAAAATTAAGGAGGGACAACAACAATTTATTTCTCACAGTTCTGAAGTTCAAGATCAAGGTGCCGGCAAGGTAAGTTCCATAGGATTTTTGTTTTTGTTTTTCTTTGTTTTTTGTTTTGTTTTGTTTTTGAGACAAGGTCTTACTCCGTTGCTCCATTGCCCTGGTTATAGTGCAATGGTATCATCATAGCTCACTGCAACTTCGAACTCCTGGGCTCAAGTGATCATCCTGCCTCAACTTCACGAGTAGCTGGGACTATAGGCACATGCCACCATGCCTGCCAATATATATTTTTGGAAAGATGAGATCTTGCTATGTTGCTCAGGCTGGTCTTGAACTCCTGGCATCAAGTAATCATCCCACCTTGGCCTCCCAAAGTGCTAGGATTACAGGCATGAGACATCAGGCCAGCCTGTAAGTTCCATTTTGAGACCTCTTCTTTTGGCTTGTAGACTGACACCATCCTGATGTGTGCTCATGCGTCTTCTTTGTGCAAGTACAAGCAGAGAGGGAGAGAGGAGAGCAAGCTCTCTGGTGTCTCTTCTTTTAAGAACACTACCCCAATCACTATGGCAGCAATCTCATGATCTCATCTAATCCTAATTGATCTTCCAAAGGACTGATCTTCAAATAGCATCACATTGAGGGTTAGAGATTCAACGTATGAATTTTGGTGGAGGAGACACACACATATAGTCCATAACACAAAATAATTCAGGAGGAACAGATTTCTACCATTCTCACAGGTAATGCCCAAGGGCTTTGACAAAGTAAGTTGAATCACTGATGTTTTCCTCATTATGGGGTGAATTACAATTTAAACTGGTGAAGAAAACCACGTTAGTCATGTAGAGCTTCCCAGGGCAGGGTATATTAAAAGATATGGGATGTATGTATATATTACTAAAGGTACTTAGAATACCCATTAAAACATGAAAATTAAACTAAATGTATGGGAATTAGAACTTTTAGCAAAGAAGATACTCTGTGACATCACTTTTATTTCTCTAATTTTGGCAGTTCAGAACTTTCTGAAACCAAACACAGCTGATCATGGAAAAAGCCCAAAGGCTTTTGAATAAAATGAAATTAAGCCTCAACACTGCCGGGAAGTAGATGCGTCTTAATCTTTTAGATTAGAAAAGAGTAAAATGGAGGCTGAAACATGTTAAATGAATTGCTCAAGGCCACTCATTAAAAGCATCACTGGCCTTTCTGAAGTATTTTATCAGATGAAAGCCAGACTAATTCCATGATTTTATTACACCCATTGTGCCTAGCTGGTTAGTACATACTTCCCTTTATCTGGAAAAATTACAGATTTATTACTCTTTTGTTTGCAGTCTTGAGGGGATGAAGAGTGACAAAGGAGCATGAGGTTTTGCCTTACAGTATTTGAAATGTCTAGAAACCCCAGATCATGTCTGGCTTTGCCTGATACCAATAACATGTTTTCCTAATTAATGTAGTTAACATTTATTGAAAATAAAATTCTACTACAGGAAAAGTATTCAGTGTGTCCTAGTGCTTTGGTTTTTCCCCCTCTATATTTTGAAGAGTGATTAACTCTTTTCCCATAAGTCAGAAAATATTTTCATTACTTGAATACATGAGGGGGGAATCAGGCCTGGCTAAATTTCTTTGTTTCTGTTTAGGAGTCAATTTCAGTATGTCAGTAGACAGCTTTTATTAATGTAATTCCTACTGGGTATATTTTATGGCTTAACAGAGATGTAGTATTGGAATTTTATTCATTATGGCTTACTGTAAAAGGGGCTTAAATGACAGACCATAGAGACGCATCCCAGGATAAACTGGCACTTAAAGGCTAGACCAAATGTCTTGTAACACATTAGGAAACAATTTACCATTAAGGTTTGAAATCTTTCTCTAGTTTTAGTGTCTGTAAAAATAATCATCAGAGTTCTTCAAGGTTATTCCTCTCTTTAAGACTTTGAAAAAGTTCCAAATAGGATATTTGTAATAATTTGGGTTTTTATATTCTTATTTTGTAGCATCTGAATGTATTTGTAAGTTTTCTTAGTCCACACTTACTGAATCACCACTACCTTGCTAGAAATAATCATATCTGCTTGGAATATCGTCCAATAGACCTTAGAAAATTCTAGTGAAATATCAAGTCTTTGGACTGACTTGTAACATTGTTATGAAATAGAAAGTTATCTTTCTGTAGTAGAGTAGTGCCAGTAAATCTCAATTCCCACCAAAGCTACCTACCATTTCAAGCTTAGTCTCAGAGTAGAGATATCCTAATCATTTTTCTCCTAGAGAAATACAAGCTCACAGGTATTGAGGGAAATCCTAAATAAAAATATTACCATGATTTCCAAGAATTAATATGATCTAGCAATGTGCAACATTTTTGTATACCTCTTCTCTGTGACATACTATCCATAAGGGATATAGCAGTCAAGTAGATCCATATATAACTCGTTTCCAGTTACTTAAGAATCACCTAATTCTATCTACACCACCAAATTGCCCTTGAAAACATCTTAGTAGCACAATCTACATGCAAAAATGTAATATACCAGCAAGTTTACTGATTATAATAAATCAAGTTTAATACCTCATCAGATCTCATCTTTAGTTTGTGTTATTGCAGATATTATTCCACTTTTAATAAATAAGTTGTACGTATTTTTTTTAATTCACAGAAACTAGTCATCTCTATTTAGCAAATGTTTATTTACATTAAAGAAAACATAAAATCTTTTTCAATTATCTCTTATAGGGAAAAGAATAGTATTTTGGAATGGAAACAAATAATCCAGATTAATAAAAAATACTTGAACTTAAAATATTTTAATCGTATTTTCTAAATTTTTAGTTATATGATGTTGAAATATTATGATATGTAATTTTTAAAGTCAAATTTTATGCACAAAATATGAAGCATTGTGAATGGAAAGTTATCTTTAAGTATTCATCATTTTAGGTTGGTAGGCCAAGTGATTTATAAGCCATGTTTTAATTTTAGCAAATTGGCAAAGCGATTTATAAGTAAGCAGAAAGAACCTTGTCTTTTTTCAGTATCCTATGAACTATACTTTGACTATACAGTTGATTGTCATTATTTGTGGTAGTTGGATCTGTAAAAACATTGTAAACACTAAATTAGCAGATACTAGAATCATTGCCTATAGAGAAAATATAGGCTTAGGTGCCTGTGAGCTTCTGGTCCTAACATTTCATCAACTGAGCAATACATAACCTTGTTTTATATGTTTTTCTTTTTTTTAATTTTATTTCAAGAAAATATGAAAGTAGGAATATTTTGGTTACATTTTATATCTTTGCCTCTCCCTAGCAAGGGTTAGAGGTATGCCCTTCCCCTCCACAATGCTCACCACATCCCTCAGATGTGGGTCTACCCCCCCCGCCACAAGCCCCAAATCCCTGGTGAATACTACCACCATTTGAGCACCATAGTGTTAATCAGTCAATACCAATTTGATGGTGAGTAGATGTGAAGCCCATTTTTCTGATCTTGTGTCACCTCACTTTGGATAATGGGCTTAAGCTTAATCTAGGATAATATAAGTGGTGCTAGCTTGCTGGCATTTCTTAGAATTGAGTAATATTCCATTGTAAACATATACCAAATTTTAATAACCCAGTCATGAATTGATGGGCACTTGGTTTCCAGGTCCTCACAATAGTGAATTGTTCTGCCATAAACATTCGGGTGCAGATGTCTTTATTGTAGAATGTCTTATGCTCTT
>VBSM01003198.1:13790896-13805226 GCA_008086735.1 Cheirogaleus medius
GGTGATTGCTTTGGGGGTCTTCCTCAAGAATTCTTTGCCTAGGCCAATGTCTGAAGGGTTTTTCCCAACATCTTCTTCTAGGGTTCTTAAGGTTTCATGCCTTAGGTTTAAGTCTGTTAACCATCTTGAGTGGATTTTTGTCAGAGGCGAGAGGTAGGAATCCTGATTCATTCTTCTGCATGTAGCTATCCAGTTTTCCCAGCACCATTTATTGAAGAGAGATTCTTTTCCCCAATGTATATTTTTGTCTGCTTTATAAAAGATTAGATTACCATATGCAGATGGTTTCATCTCTGGAATCTGAGTCCTATTCCAAAGATCAATGCTTCTGGTCTTGTGCCAGTACCAGGCTGATTTAATTATTATTGCTTTATAGTACAGCTTGAAGTCAGGAAGACTGATGCCTCCCAGTTTGTTCTTTTTACTTAAGATTGCTTTGGCTAAATGAGGTTATTTCCTGGTTCCATACAAAGTGAAGAATTATTTTTTTCTAGATCTGTAAAGAATGATGGTGGTACTTTGATGGGGACTACATTTATTCTGTAGATCACTTTAGGTAATATTGACATTTTAATGATATTGATTCTGCTAATCCATGAACAAGGTAGATTGTTCCATCTGTTTACATCTTCTACAATTTCTTTTTTCTTACTTAATATATATTATTATATTACTTAATATATATAATCAATAATATATATTATTGATTTTGAACTTTGAACTCATAGACAACTATAACTCATTCCTGAATTTATTTCTCTGTGAGGCACATCACAGCCTTCTTGCACTATGCTTGGGCACTATTTTAAGCATCCAAATCACTAGCAAAAAGGGTGAAGATGCAAAAAATGTGGTATCAAATAAACTTCCATTTGCCTACAGTAGGATAGGAGGACCAGAAGACCAACCATTCTCTTGTCCTACTTCAGTTAGAATATGTGCATCAGGTAACTCATATTTTCTGCCACTCCACATGTGCACAAGTCCACAAATTGCTCACAAAAGCTCCACAAGCATTGATTTTTGGGATTACAAATAAATTGTGAATTCGAAATACAGAATATGAGAAGTGACTTACCCCATATACACAGGAAGTAAGTAGCAGATCTGGGATTTTAACTGAGACAATCTGACTCAAGTCTGAGCTTTAGCCACTGTAAGACACTGCCTTTGTGGAAGGGAAGAGTGAAGCAGTCTGACACAGTAGACTGTCCTCAGCATAAGGCATTATCTAGAATAGTCACCGGTCACATGCAGAGGGTTAAATACATGACCGAGGCTTTTGTACACCCATAGTTTCAAAACTAAATTAATATTTTTGTACCGCAACTCTTCCACTGGCCCAAGAAAATGGATTTAATATATAGAATTATTTTGAGAGATATGGCCACATTTTTACAAAAATCTTTCATTTTTTGCAAGATGTCATCAGAATCAATGCTGTTGATCCTTTCCTTCCCACCCCCCAAATTAAAGAAATATTTTATAAAAGCAATCTAATATTTGATGTGTATTTGCACAATGTTTGGGTAAAAAAACTGTTAATAACTGAAAGTAGAGGAAGTACTCAAAGCCAAGTTGCAGCCTTTCATTTCAATAGAAAATTTTGATATATATGATTGGCACCTCATGACACAGGTTGATACATCATGGCAAATGAGAAAGAATCATACATTTTACATTAAGTCCTTTCTACTTTGAGCTTAAAGAAATTATTCAGGAACAATAATTCACATGTAATTTCTGTTGAGCACCTAGTA
Source organism: Cheirogaleus medius (assembly GCA_008086735.1). Classification (NCBI taxonomy): domain Eukaryota; kingdom Metazoa; phylum Chordata; class Mammalia; order Primates; family Cheirogaleidae; genus Cheirogaleus; species Cheirogaleus medius. The sequence goes on from VBSM01003198.1 coordinate 13,792,657, forward strand.
TGTGTCAGGTACTAAGCTAAGAGCAGAATTGTTACATGTGTTGTACATTTTGACATAATAAATAATCTTTCAAAATATGGATGTGAGAGTGATCTGGTTGTGACATTTGTCACCCCATTGATCACCAGAGTTGATTCCGCTGATGTGGCTGGCTGGGGGGGGTGTCCCCTTCCTCCCTCACCACTCCATGTGTGTCCTTCCTAAAGCTGCACACTTGGTCAAAAAGGATGGTAGAGGAGAGGACCTCCGATAGAGGAGGACCATTCTTTGTTCAAGGGCATACGAGTAGTTGCGCTCCCCAGCTAGGACCCTCAAACAAGCTCTCAAAATAGAAAGATACATTAATATCTCATCTTTTTGGATCAGGAAAAAACTATCCAAAAACTTTTGAGGTTGCTTCTGAAAATCAAACACAGGAAGCTGGGTTTCCTTCATCTTAGTAAGTATTTTGTTCCACAGTGCTCCATGGACATCTAAAAGCTACATTTTAAAAAACTTTCTGGGTAATTATAGAGTGATAAAAATTGTTGTTCACATAAACTTTCTACCTCTCAAAAGAGCGATATATGTATGAAGGCTGACCAACCATTTCACTACTTCACTTAGGACAGGCTGGGTCAAAACTATGATGATTGATCTATATAGGCTGAGGCTGCATACCTAATGGAAATGTTAAACACAAAGTAAGCTCTGTCAACATAAATGATTGGTTCTTTAAATGGCAGCACAGTTTAAGAATGACATCCTGAATCAATCCTTAACTAATTGAAAAATTAATTAGTGCCTGTCATTTTAACTCTGAGTATTTTTAAGCTTGAATGTGATTACAGTTAACTAGCTGCCTGCAAGAAGCCAGTTCATAAATCCAATGAAATTGTTGCCTAAATGTATCATAAGGTGAGATATCATCCTTTGTGATCTTGGTGTATGTCAATGCTTAAAAATCCATCAACTTGCTAATGTCCATCAATGATTGGTAAATTAGTAAATTGTGCCGTGTTTAATATATCTCTTTTATTGTATGCCTTGCAAATTTAGCTATCACTGATATCCTCATTAGGGTCTATTATGAGTGTGAATCTTAGAAAAGTAATAAAATGTGTTTATGTTTACTCTGTCCCCTAAAGCTACGTGTTGAGTATTTTAACACTTTGAATATGCTAATGGATGAAGAAACTATAACATAGATAAAGAAGCATAAAAATTAATTAAAAAATTCCTTAGAGGACAGTATATACACCTGTTAATTATTATTATAGTTCTTTTAGTAGTTATAAAAATGAAGTCCAGGATTAATTCTATCAGAGAAAATAAGTCAACATTTACTGAGCACCTACTAGTTGCTCTGCTGGGTTTTTATGTTATATGCTTAACCTTCAAACAGCCTTAGGAAATTGATATTATTATTTTCATTCTGCAGATAAAGAATGGAGAATCAAAGAGGCCAAGCTGTTTGTTACAGGCTACATAGCCAATGAGGTATTAAATTATATTCATGCATTCTAAGCCTGTGTTCTTCCTACAGTGCTATACTCCTTCTCATTTATAGATGAAATATTGGAATAGACAATTCAGAAACATGGAAATGTAACTTGTAAATGAACATGGGGAAATATTCACTCATAGGAATATAAGAAATTTAAATCTAAATAATCATAATATATCATGTGTATCTGTGAAAGAAATAATGACTTAAAATGTTAATACCCAAAGCTGGTGAAAATATGGGAACACATGCCCACTCCTACTTTGCTTGATCAACAGTACAGTGTTACAATAACTTTAGAATAGTGTTTGGAATTATATATCACAAGTCAAACCTGTTCATTCCACTTAATTCAATGACACATTTCTGGAAATCTAGCCTGAAAAAATAATACAAAATCAGAAATCTATTTTATGTAAATAAATTCATCATCATATCCAGGAAATCATGTAAATTATTGTATATCAATTGATTAAAATATTATTCAGGCCCTATAGTTATTATGAAAGTATCTGATTATCATAAAAATATTAAAGTAAAGTAAAAATATCCAGATTAAATATTATATAAGCATTGTCATCACAGTTGTACAAATATAAAGAAAGGAAAAAAAAGACTGTGTGGAAGTACATAAAATTTCTAACAGGGCTGCTGCCACCATGAGTTGCATATTTCTTAGACCTACTATATATTTTATAAAGAAAATACTAAAAGAAAGAATATCACAAGTCTATAACTTAGCCTGCAAAGCAAAATGTAGAATAATTGGGTACAATCAATTTCTAAAATCCAACTATAAGACGGTATTGATTATTTTGGAAAATGTATTTATTTGACATCATGGGCAAGGATTTCCTCTTCTTATGGGAAAGTTGGACAGGATCGATCTAGAAGGAATGTTTCCACTAATTAAGAGGTCCTGTTTGTGAGTAATTGTCTAATAAAGGAGATCATGTATAGGAAAGTTCTTGATAAGCTTCAGCCTGGTACATGTTATGCTATTATTCCTATTATGAAGATAAGAATATGTGGAATATATATATCTTTTGATTTCTAAGGTGAGATCAGTTTAGATATTTCTCCTTTTTTACAGTTAAGTTCAGGATCCAGATATACTCAAGCTCGTGTTCAGGGTTCCTTTCTGTAGACTAGATATTTTTTCTAATTATACACAGTGAATATATACCCTTCTTAATGTTTATGCCAGATTTTTTTCCTCTTCCATACATTTTACTTGAAATAATTACACCAAGAGACATGGAACATACTTTTGTAAAATCTCTGTAAAATTTTGCAGATAGTGAGAATAGGCAAGAAACTGTACAAGATTAGATGGTGGAACAGTAAATATTAATAACATTATAAAAACCAATAACTGTCGCAGGATATCCATACAGAAATAAGTTCAAACTGCAATCAGATCTTTACTTCAAATATTATGTTAAATTTAAATGCAGAATTTTTAAATAAAAGTATTATTTGTCAGTCTGAAAATTTAAAAAAAAATCATTTTCTGCTTTAAAAAAATTATGCAGTTTTAAATTACTACACCAAATGCTTCCCATATCAGTACCACTTACTGATATATACTTCTACATGTTTCAGAATGGATATAAGGTGAAATACTATTTATCTTTAAATAACCAAAATTAATGTTTCAAGTATTTTTCTTGAGATTCAGTAAACTGACAAATTTTGATGAACAGAATGTAATAGATAAAATAATACATCTCTCCAATATTATATAAATGGGAGGAGCTTTCATCTGACATTTATGTGCAATCCACAATGAAGTCAACATCTCCTGATTGTTCTTCAATCAGATTTATTCAAAAGTCTCAAGTGACTTAATTTCCCTTTCAAACTCACAGCCTACTTTTAGCATCTCCAGATTTCCTGCCATGTTTCTCACCTTTGTTGCCTTTGTCTAAAGAGATGACAGGCTTCTTGGCAAAACATTTTTATAGTAAAGTAGGTTTTACATAAGATAGCAAAGGAATTGGGGAAAGATGGTTTTATTTGGCGTATGTTAGCTTTGAAATAATTTCAAGACTAGAAAGCAGAAGAAAATCTAGCACTTTCAGAAATAGCAAAGGAAAAGAGATTTCTGTAGATATGCATAACTCTTCATGTTATTTTGATTCTTCCTATTTTTCACACTTTGCAAGGCTTTCAGATTTGTACATGATTGTCTTTTTGTGGCTTTTATTGCAGCCCAGAGTAGTGTTCATTGTTAACTCAGTACATAACAACCCTGATAATTCTTTGGAGATGCATTGACTCCGTAGGAATCTGTTACCGTTGGGACACTAATCAGCACGTAGCAGTCTGAAACAAGGAGCATTAGCACAGCAGCTTAGGAAATGTAAGGCAGCCATGACTCATAAGATATCTGATTCAAGCTATTGATGCATAATGAACATGAAAATGAAATCTGTGCCCTTCACTACTAAGAACAGAATCCTGGAAAACCCCTTTCAGACAGCCACTATATGTAGAATGAAAATGAGCTGTTGCTTTTTCACACACACGTAGGAAGATTGGGATGAAGTTTAAGAGGTTAGAGGAAAAAAATGATACCTAGAAATTATGTATGTAACCATATGTCCTTTGGTTAATCTACTTGTGAAAGATAAAAGAGATGTTTTAGACAAACAAAGCCCATGTCTGGCTAAACTAAGCAATGATCCTGAAGATCATTGCCTCATTTCCCCTGGTGTTCCTGCTCTGCTAATGCATGTCAAGAATTCAGAACAGTTCCTGGCACTTAGGAATATTTAATAAATATCTACTAGCCTGTTGCTGCTACTGTTGATATTGGCTACAAAGTTGGTAAACTCTTTAGAGCAGAATATATTATATTTTCACCAATAGTGCAAAGCAACAAAAGAATTCACCTTTGGAATCAGGAAATCTAAATGAGATTTCTATCTACATTATTTACTAGTTGTGTGACCTTGGAAAAGTCAAACAACATCTGCAACCTCCCTTTCTTTGTCTTTAAAATAAAGATATTAATAATGATAGTTTACAGAATTGTTATAAGGATATCATGAAATTAAATATGATATATAAACACCATTATTAACACTGTGCCTAAGATATTGCAGATTTAAAATTAAATGACTCTTCCTATCTTTTAATGAGGATCATTTTGATGTGGTGGTTTCTAAATGATTACCACATTCGTCACAAGGTTTGTTATAGTCTTTCTAGCATCACACTGTATTTACCTGAGAAAAAAGGTTGAAGAGAAACTCCATCTCCCCTCCCCTCCCCTAAATGTTCTTACTGCAACCTGCATTTGTGCTACTTGACTGGTTGGTTACCAAAAGAAGTATGCATTAGCAACATCAGATTTGATTAAAATCTTTCCTTTCTCAGCAAAAGTGTTAATGAAATCTGCATGAAAGTGGAATTAATATAGAAACACAGTTTAGCAACAACATACATTCTTCTATCCACTCATTATAGACTCTGGAGGTCTTTGCCCTGCATTCAGTAATTCCATCAGTTAATCTTTTAGGCAATATCCATTTGTTGCACACCTACCATGTGCTAGAACATAGTTTTACAAACTGCATTAATATGAAATTAAAATGCCTCTGCCTTTGAGGGGGCATTATACCTAAAAATACTTTGCTTATACCTAAAGCAAAGTATTTATTCACAAAACAACAACAACAAAAAACTAAAATTAATTTTACTAATTGCCTAGAACACAGAAAGGAAAGCCAATTATATGACTTGATGGAGGAATAAATCATCAATAAATTGATGAATCAAAATAAATCAGAAGTGTTGTGAAAGTAAGTTTCGAAAATACAAAGATATACATCTAAATTTAAATCCTGAATCACTACTTTGAATAACACCTGTCTTCCCTTTTTCCTCTTGTCTTCTTGTCCTCTTTGACCAGTTCACTTTAAGAATACCTCCACCAGGCAACTGCTAGAATTGAATAAATCATTAACTTGGTATTCAATATGTGGCCGCAAAATACTTTTTCCTACTTCTTGGATAATGTAGTTTATGCGAGTGATCATTCTCTGACGCCTAGCATTTGATTTTCAGGTGGGATTCCTTCGGAGTTTATACTTGAAGAACCAACAGTAATATGTTCATTCCAGAAACTACATGGATGAATATGTTCACTGAACTATAGATGATTCTATATAAGTAGACTCTTTTTATGTGATTCTATAGTCTAACCATCATCTTAGTATTAATAATTATCTTTCTGTGTGATTTATCCTCTTTCAGGATTTCTCGTTCTATTGATGCCTTGGAAGACTCCCTTGGGATTTGCTGTTAGTAAATAATGATGTTCAGATATTCTGAATGGGAGATTATTTACTCATGGGAGATTCTTTACCCTCTCATGGCCAAGTAACTAATGGCTGGAAAGCACAGAAGGACTTCTTTCCTTCCTGCAATTTCTACACCATTGTGATTTTTACTTCTCCTAGTAAGCCTTTATCTTTTTTTTTTAATTTCAGCATATTATGGGGGTGCAAATGTTAAGGTTACATACATTGCCCTTGCCTCCCCTCCCCACTCGAATCAGAGCTTCAAGCGTGTCCATCCCCCAGATGGTGCACATCACACTCATTATGTATGTATATACCCATCCCCTCCTCCCGCCTCTCACCTGCCCGACATCCCATAAATGTTTTTTTTTAACATTTTGGTTACATTTTATATCTTTGCCTCTCCCTAGCAAGGGTTAGAGGTATGCCCTTCCCCTCCACAATGCTCACCACATCACTAAGATGTGGGTCTACCCCCTTACCCCTGAATCCCTGGTGAACAATACCACCATTTGAGCACCATAGTGTTAATCAGTCAGTACCAATTTGATGGCGAGTATATGTAGAGCCAATTTTTCTGATCTTATGTTGCCATATGGCAGCACAATTCACTATTGCAAGGATGTGGAAACAACCCAAGTGCCCGTCAATTCATGAGTGGATTATTAAAATTTGATATATGTTCACAATGGAATATTACTAAATTCTAAGAAACAACAGTGAGCTAGCACCACTTATATTATCCTGGATTAAGCTTAAGCCCATTTTCCAAAGCCTTTATATTTTGAGGCACATGCCATCTTAGGCCACCCATTCCACAATTCTTTATGTTATCTGCCAACTTTGAGATCGCACTCACATTCAGTGAAGTTTTGTCAACTAAAATACACCCTTTCACTACAACTCTTAGCTCATTTCAAAATCTAAGTGGGCTATGTATGCTTCTAGCAGCCTAGCCTAATAGTTACTTGTCTTCTTTTACCTAAATAACTAAACCTTCACTCCTCTTCAGTACTATCCTTCTACCATTCTACATGGATTATCATCATCTGTAGTTGATTAAGTGACTTCTAAAAATTTCAAATGAAAAAATCCTTTAATTTCATGCTATTGTTATAACAATCTCTCATAAATGTTTCTATCATTATAGCTGTCCAGAGTACCAATTAGTAATAAATTTCTTCTTTCACTAGTGAAAACCTCCCATCCATTGATCTAGTCTTTCATAAGACCCTTTGAGATTCAAGTAAAGCCAACTCAAGCTAACTTAAGCATAAAAGGAATATTTAATGTAAGATGCAAGTATAACCCACAAAATCCATGTTTCCATTCTGGTAGCATGCTCTATATTTACAGACTTCTTTATTTACATTAAACTTCCTAGTTTTATCTTTTCAATGGTACTTTAGGTTGCTCTATTATATTCATATCCTCTATTCCTTAATAATGTTTAACCCAGTATCATTCAAAGTGATGCTTTTATCTACTCGTACTTACTCAGTAGCCATACTGAGCACTAAAGAAGAAAATATAATCACATGGGTCTGCATTATTTAAAGGTATTTTTTTAATGACAGCCTAGTACTGAATATATTCCAACAGTTTTTTTTATGAATCCCTAATAAATTGTCTCCAATTTCATACCTTGACTATTCCAATTTTTTTTAATTTCAGCATATTACAGGGGTACAAATGTTTAGGTTATATATATATTGCCTTTGCCCAACCCAAGTCAGAGCTTCAAGCATGTCCATCCCCCAGACGGTGCATACTGCACCCATTAGGTGTGTATGTTCTCATCCCCTCTTCCCTCTCCCACCTTCCTGACACTCGGCGAATGTTATTACTATATGTGCACTTAAGTGTTGGTCACTTAAGTCAGTTAATATCAATTTGATGGTGAGCACATGCAGTGCTTTTTTTCCCACTCTTGTGATACTTCACTTAGTAGAATGGGCTTCAGCTCTATCCAGGATAATACAAGAGGTGCTAGATCACCATTGTTTTCTGTGGATCAGTAGTACTCCATGGTACACATATATCACATTTTGTTAATCCACTAATGTATTGATGGGCACTTGGGTGGTTTCCACATCTTTGCAATTGTGAATTGTGCTGCTATAAACATTCTAGTGCAGATGTCTTTTTTATGGAATGTCTTTTTTTCCTTTGGGTAGAAGCCCAGTAGTGGGAATACTGGATCAAATGGTAGCTCTACTTTTAGTTCTTTCAGGTATCTCCATATTACTTTCCACAGAGGTTGTACTAGTTTGCAGTCCCACCAGCAGTGTATGAGTGCTCCTATCTCTCCACATCCATGCCAACATTTATTGTTTTGGGACTTTTTGATAAAGGCCATTCTCACTGGATATAAGTGACACTGGGGAAAATAATCCTTATTCAATAAATGCTGCTGGGAAAACTGGTTAGCCGCATGTAGGAGACTGAAACAGGATCCACACCTATCACCTCTCACAAACTTAAACCTAAGGCATGAAACTATAAGAATTCTAGAAGAAAATGTTGGAAAGACTCTTATAGATGTTAGCTTAGGCAATGCATTTATGAAGAAGACCCCAAAGGCAATCACACCAACAACAAAAATAAATAGATGGGACCTGATCAAATTTAAAAAGCTTCTGCACAGCCAAGGAAACTATCAAGAGAGCAAACAACCTACAGAATGGGAGAAAATATTTTCATGCTACACATCTGATAAAGGGCTGATAACTAGAATCTATTTAGAACTCAGGAAAATCAGCAAGAAAAAATGAAACAACCCTATCAAAAAGTGGGCAAAGGACATGAACAGAAACTTTTCAAAATAAGACAGCCTAATGGCCAACAAACATATGAAAAAATGCTCAACATCTCTAATCATCAGGGAAATGCAAATCAAAACCACAATGACATACCTGCTTCTTGTATCTGATTTTTAAAAATACCTGTGTGTATTTGTCCCATGTAGCATATAATATTGCCAATTATCTCCCATGCTCCCTCAAAAAGCTTTTCTTCAATTTGCCTCTACCACAAGCTACTTCCTTCTGTCTTCTTTACCAGCAACTTCTTTAAGAAAGCAGTTTCTATATCTACTGCTTCACCACCCATGCACATCTTACAACACTGCAATTCAGCTCCTAATGTAAACTCAACTGAAATTTCTACAGTGAAGGTCAGCAGTGACCTCCTATTTGTCAAATCCACCATCACCTAAATGTCTTATCCCTATTTCTACATCACTTCATCGCTATCTCTTCTTCCTCTCAACTCTGAAATCTAAATTTTACCCAAAAGGAGTCAAGCACCGTTGGTTGCCAAAGAGTCATTTCCCATTCCCTTTCCCTCACTGCCAAATCACACTGGCTATAACACAGGCTGAAAATAAATGTTATTCCCTTTTCAAAACTCCCCTTAAGATTTTAGAGGCTATATGGTCAGTTCTCTGAAGTGATGTAGAAAAAAAATCTTATAGGGGTCTTCTCAGATGTACTTCACAAATAAAAAGGGAGATCAAAGTGTCTAACTCCCAGGCATTCTCTTGTTCCTTGCTGTGTGTGGGCTGTGGTATAAGTAGATCATACTTGCACATTTGGGAGCTATTTTTTGACAATAAGGTCATACATTGAAAATAAAAGGTGAAAAGATCCTTGTTTCTTGATGACAATGAGTGACGAAGTCAACTCAGGATAGGTGACCCAGGATTGCTGACCTATGGCTTGTTCCAAGGTTCCAATTATAATATACTACATGTTACACAGAAAGTACATGGTGGCATGGCACATAGTAGGGGAGTAAGTGATGTTTATTAAAATTTTAGTAAACTATTTTTGTTGTGTCCATCTTCACAAATACCTTTCTGTTTTCTTCAGAATAAACTTTAAGCTCTTTAGCATGAGAGGTCTGCTCAAGCAGACCCTGAAATGTAAGCACACAAAGTTGCTGTGTCTTTGCCTATGTGATCCCCTCAGGTTGTTCTTCCTTTTTAGCTTTTTGAAGTCTTGCTACAAGTCAAGCACCAGCTACTCTGATAATCCTTGCTTTCTGCTGGAGGTACTTACACACTCCCTCCTCTACATTTGTGGCATCTGTTCATACCTTTATTATAGCATTTATCAACTTATATGGCAATGATTTGTTTACCTGTCTCTCCTTACACTGTGAGTGCCACGAGAAAAAGAACTGTTTCTTATCTAAGTGAGCCCAGATCCCAGCTCACTGTCTGGCACTGAGTGGAAACCTAATTAATTATTCTGTTATGAGTAATGACTCTTGCTCGTTAGTTCCTTGGGAGCAAAAGTCAGATAATAGCCTGATTTTTATTTCCTTTGTAAATTCCGAAAAGATGACAGTCCTAAAAAGCATATGTGGGTGAGATTAGATAACAACAACAAGAACACTGGCTGAAATTGTGCCACGTATGTATTAGGAAACACTAAAATTAGCCAATGTTTCAATATTTCATCTCAATTAATTACGACAGCCATATTGTTACAATGCCAGTAAGGGATACTGCTCACACTTTACTATCTCACTGCAGATATAAGCAAGGCAAACATCTATCAAAGGATAATATTAATTCTATCAGTTTCCTATGTTATTGTTTTTCTTCTAGGAATCCCTCAAGCAGAATCCCTAACTTTTCCCTGACCAAACCCTCCCACCTCCTGTGTGACATTATTTTGCTTCAGGTCCCTTGCAATATGTCCCTGGAGGAGGAAGTGGTCATCATTTCTTTCTTCCCTGAACTGTCATAAGGTACACCCATCATATATGTGCCCCACTCTTCCCATCAGATGGCTTCTCTGATTTAGAGGGAAGAAGACAGTAAGATAGAAGGAAAGATGCTCATTTAGCTCTATGCCATGTTTTGTGAGTAAAGCGAGGATATGAGCCAAGCTTTAAGGTTTAAGTGAGAGAGTTCTCATGATTATCTTTTCTGATCTCTATCTAAGCTTAACAATTTTCATGTACTTACATCACTTCATCCCTGTTTTAGAGGTAAGTTTTTGTACTTTCCCAAAGAAGTCAGGTTAATGCTCATAAAGCCAACTAGTTATCTTTCTCAACTTTGTTCTCCAAAATACTAAAGATCTTCAGCATCATTCATATGAGGAATGTGAAGTGATTTCCAAGCTGTGGCTAACCTACACTTGCACTACTATGTTTCCAGATACAACAATATTAAGGGCAGTTTTCTCTTATGTTTTTCCTGTGAGATGAAAATGAATTAAATATCTGACAATAAACCACACTGCAATTTCACTGCAGAGCAGAGATCTGGAATGAGACACCACAACTATCAGCTCATGACAGCTTAGACATAAAAATAAAAACACAAACAACCACTCTAAGTAAAAATAAATAAATACTTACACAAACAAAATCTGTAGAATTTTGTAACAAAGCCTGAAGCACATATAATGAGTAAATGTGTGTTGAATGGATGAAGATGAATGTATTATATTGCTTTTATCTCATGGTAAAATCTTGGTTAATTCTATAAAGTATGTGGTCTCATCCAAAACCTTTTCAATCCTAAGAACTGTTCAATTTGAATATCCAAAAAACATGCACCTAAGATGATATTTTCTAATAATTTGCATATCAGGTTAAATAATTGATAATATTATTTCCATGAGCTTGTTTTTCATTGATAATATTAATCTGAGATAAGTCCAGAAGCAATACATCCCTTAGTTGTCATATAAGATTGTTAGGAATTTATGCCTAATAACAAATACATAATGAAAATTTCTCCCCAACCTCCAATTGTTGGCATAGAATTTGGGAGGAAAATAAAACAAAAACAAGCCTTTCCTTATGTCTTCCATCCATATCCAGACACATAGGCCTCTCAAAGAGCAAACAAATAAATTTTAAAACAATAAATCTAGAAAGATATAAAGTCTGTTTTCCTTCAAAGGAATCCAAATTCTTTTTCAGGAAAAATGAATTCAAAGCATTTTTCAGTTTGTTATAATGATTGTGCTAATAAATAAAGATACTTAGCAGAGTGAACAAAATTAATGTAAAATTTATAATGTAGCAAAGAACAATTAATTGTATTACTTTTATAATAGCAAACTGCATTTGCTTATTATTGTAAAATAAGAAAGCCAGATTTATATTAGAAATCTGCCTACAGTTTGTAAAAACCTAGACATGATGTGGTGGAACATTCTCTTAATGGAATATAAATTCATTTACTTTTTTTAGTACACATATGTAGTTTGTCAGGATATGCCTGATAGAAGAGAGATTTCAATTTCACAAACATTTAGCGTTCTTTTTTTTCTGTCTTCTCACCATAGCAACTTGACAAACACCTGCCCTGTTTTCAATCATGATTTCTTGCTCTGGGAAAGTGAGGTAAGAGGACTTTAGCAAATCATGTGGAGATCACTTTTCATCTGCAGGGATTGGGATGAAAGACCAACTGTAACAGCTCATTTTTATGAGCATACACGGCCTTTTAAGCAAGTACTCATTTTCATTTCTTTGCCTTCCAATTTGGATCATTTCTAGAACTCTAAGAGTTACCTATGTAAGCTTTCCTTTGTCTAGAAATGATTACCACTAATGTCATGAATTGACCAGTAGTCTCCTACAGCCTACAACAAACATCCCACCTCTAAAGAAAGGAATTGCCTCCAAGTTAGGGCAATGTTTTTGTTTGTGTTTATATATATACATACATACATATATATATATATACATATATATATATTTCCAGCATCTGGGTAAAAACCAGCCTTTAAAACACTTTGAACT
>VBSM01003198.1:13805372-13847783 GCA_008086735.1 Cheirogaleus medius
TTTGTAATGCTTGAGTCAGGATTAGAAGTGTTCATGTCACTTAGATAGTGTTCATTGTACCCATAAGGTAGGTTTTCACCCATCCCTCCCCCTGATTGATTTCAATTGAGTTTTACTTCCCTCTATGCACATGCATGCTCATCGGTTAGCTCTAATTTAATACTGAGCACATGTGGTGTTTGTTTTTCCATTCTTTAGATACTTCACTTAGGATAATGGTCTCCAGTTCCATCCATATTGTTGGCATTATTCTTTTATCAGGGAAAAATATGACTCTGAAAGCTTTATCACTATATCACTAGCAAAAGAAAAGAATTTGCTGCTTACTCTGAAATAAAATTCATATCAAATTATTTCAAGACAAACACAGGGCTCCCTAAACAGCACTACCTATAAAAGACCATTAGTAGTTAGGTGACTGGCAATTTTTCACATTAGCATGTTAATATATATGTATTACTATATACCATGGGACCAATTGAATATTAAAGAGCATTACTAAGGGTTATCAGTATTAATGGCATATGTTGAAAAACTACACAGGAGAGAGGATTCGCAAGGACGGCAGTGGTGTAGTGTAGTTTTTAATCTCTGAAAATCCCCTCATAAAAAGAGAGCAAGCATTTAGATAACAAAGCCAGAGTCAACATTTAAAACAAAACTAAATGACTAGCTATACCCATGAACCGCCAAATACACGGGTTGGAGGAAAATGATCAACAGACTTGAAGCTGCATGATATCTATATATCAGCAGGACTAAGAGGAAGAAAGGAAGCAATAGGGCAGCGTCTTTGTGGCCTGAGAGCAGGAGGATGCTAAAATTCTCAGTAGTGTTTACTGGAAAGCAGGAACCAATCGGGCACAGCAGCTGAAACTGCAAAGAGTTTGTGGGTACACCTCCTCCCCCCCAGAAGGACTGAACAACCTGGAGCAAAGAACACCTGTTAACTCTCAGAACGGACCCACCAGGGTTCCCTTCAAGGACAGAAAAGCACGTTGAAGAAAAACTGCTGGGAGGGAATCAAAATTGAACAAGACAGAAACAACAAAGAGAATGGGGTGGGGGGAAAGTCCAGACTGAATTCCAGAAAGCACACTACCATATTTTCAAACACAATATAAAAACAACAGAAGAAGGAGCTCTGTAGGTTACCTAAGCTTTCCTAAACTCCACCTTAGGCAATTCCTTTTCACAGAAATATGAGCAAGATAAACATATCAAGATCATATTCAATAGGGAGTTATCAGGGAGGAAAAGGAGGGAAAAAGTGGAATAACATATATGTAGGCAATAAAGCATGCCGAAAAAATTTGCCCACAAAACAGAACAAAACTGTAATCTACTATTTCAAAACTAAGAAACATTAAGAAAATGGTGCAAGACATTAAAGAACAACATAACTTAGAATTAGAAAAGCTCAAACATGATGCGCCATAACCCTGCATATAATTGGAAACAAGAGGATAAAAAAGCATTCCAAAGGTAAAAAATAAACTAGAAATAACACAGAATAAACACAACAGATGAATAAAAGATGAAAAGATAAAAACCTTAAAAATCAAAAAGCAATGAAGAAAGAAAAGATTCAAGGGAAAGTAAAAAAATTTTGAAGACAGGCGGAAAAGTTTGAGCATATGGGTAATAGCAGATGGAAGCCAAAGTTAAGAAAACAGAGCAAATACTAAATCCAGTAATCCTAGAGAATTTTCCTGAAATAAAAGATTTTAAATTGCATATTTAAAACTGCACACAATGTCACTGAGAATATCGACCCATAACAACTAACATTAAGACGTATTCTAGTAAAATTATATGACTTTATAAAAAAAGGAAAAAGGAGAAGGAAAATATCCTTTGGGCACTTAGAAAATAAAGAGCACCTGACTCATAAGGGAAAGAAAATTAGATTATCATCAGACTTTTCAACAGCAAGACATTATGCCAGAAGAAAATGAAGTAACATAGTAAGATAGTCAAAATTTTTTTATGAAAAAGAACAGATTTTCAAGTTCAAAGGACATAGGCAAACTCTCATTAACATGCAAGAACTCCAGGAGTATTTTTCCCAGGAGTCCTTACTAAGGGATCTACTAGAGAACAGTCTTCAGACAAGCAAAATTACTAGAGAGACATTGACATAGGACTGCAGGTACATAAATACAGAGTTACCTGTAGCACTAAGACTAAATTAGGGCCAAGGGAGAGAAAATATGGCATGAAATGGATATATCCTTAGACAATGAAAGCATAAAACAATTATTTAAAAAATAGAAAGAATAGGGGATTAAAGGGAATTTAAAAGATTTAAAGATTTTAAAGATTTTAATCTTTAAAGGTTTTAAAAGGGGATTTAAAAGAATAGGGAATTAAAATACTACCAGTTAGTTGTTGTATTACTACTGCTACTCTCATACTGTTGGATGTGCAATATTAGGGAAAAAATGAAGAATGATGACATTTTTTATTATTCTCCATTTCCTCAAAAACCATTATTCTCAGAGAGAAATAAGGGAGATACACATGCAACGAAGGTATTAAGGAAAAGCCCTGTGCTTTCAAATTTGAGTAATAAGTATCAGTCTGAACTTAGGCTGGATGGTCATCAGAGCAAACGAGAAAAATAAAACAGAGTCAGAAATAGAAAAGAAGGGAGGATTACTGTTTTTAATAGGAGGGTCTAGGAAGATGGCTCTTGGAGAGAGACAGAATGACGCGATTGTGTGAGCCGTGTCGTATTTGGGGCAGAGCAGTCTCAGGCAGAGAGATCAACAGAGACGACCATCCTGAAGCACAATGTTGGGCACATTTGTCCTTGTAATTTCTGTTTCCCTTTAGTGCACCGGAAAATAATTTCAAATTTTAAAATTTCAGGCTATATTAGTAAACGAAGGCCTCAAATCCAAAAGCATGAAAGGTTAGAATTTACATGGAACATCTTTATGTAGAACAGATTCATTCTTACAGTGTGATTTACCAGATACATAAAAAAAAAACTGTCCAGAGAGTTATGAAAATTTTTTCTTCCCATTCTTTCTATTGCCCCCTCTGATCTCAGAAGGAAGGTTCTAAACCACATTCCAATCTCTTTGTCGCTTCCCTTGGTGGACAGTGGCTATTAAAAGAGATAATGTGAAGCAAATATAATGGTGGACTGTGGAACCAGGGTCCCAGCTGTGCCACATGTCATTTTCATGACCTTCGTCAGGATGCCTAACTTTATTGTATCTCAATTTCCTCTTCTATGCACTACTGACAATAACAGCATTTACCTCATAGAGTTCTTATATGGAGTAAACGAAATACCACATGTAAAGAGCTTAGAATAGCACTTGGCTTATGTTAAACCTCAATAAATATTATCTATTCTTATTATAGTTTATGAATCATCTTGGGATAGAGAACCTTCTATGCCAATGTGCTGAGAGTCACAAGATGCAAGCTCATATCCCAGCTCCAAAATATACCAGTCATGTCCTTTAGTCAAGTTCCTTAACCTTGCTGAAATTCCTTCTTTCACTTATAAAATAGGGATAACAACTACATCTAAAATTAACATGAAGATTCAGCATATTTTAGTTGAATGTGGATATGTATCCATCTGTATATTACCTTAAATACTTCCAAAACAAATATTAAACACACACACACACACATACACATACAATACCCATCATAAAAATAAATACTAAGTATCTTTATTCCTATGTTCTTGAAAAATATCAGATGATACTTTCCTGCCAAAAATTAAAATTCCAAGTGTGCTTGACTTGGCAGCACATATTGGAATGAAAATTGGAACAACTTGGCAAAGATTAGCATGACCCTGCACAAGGATGACACACAAATACATCAACTGCTCCCTGTTTTTAAAATTCACTGAACTGTACACTTGCAATGGGGAATTTTATATAGTGCAAATTATTTCTCAACAAACCTATTAAAATATTTTTAAGTTACTAGAACCTAAGAAAAACTTTCCTTTTGTTAATTTTCCAGACTGATGACTTTTCCCTAGGTCTATTACCTACTCCCAAAATCTCTATAATTTTTCAAGGATGCTATGCCTGTAATCACAGGCATATTTTCTTCTTTAAGAATCCACTCTGGGTAGGGTAACCAGTGAAGATCTGTATCTAATGAGATGTGAGAATGTGTGGTTTTCCGCTCTTTATACAAGAACACCAAAGATGCAACCTTCAGTGGCTGCTTGACTGATTAAGTAGAAGGGGAGACGGAAATCTTTCTTTCCTGTTGCCTTCCTGAGCTGCACATAAAGAGGGAAGCCAGATTCCAACTACCATCTTCCTTATTAGTGTAAAGAAGTTAAGATAATAATTTATACTTTAAGGTACACCCAATTAAAATTATTTATTACCTTTTAAAGCTTACTGCTATCATTTGAAAAAAATGAGCATCTGGGCACATTTTCATGTAGGAATAAATTAATTACAGAAGCCTGAGACCAATTTGTTGAACTTAGTAAAGGCCGTTCTCATTTTGCACCGTATTTCAGTTGCCCTGGGTTGAAGAACACCAGTACCCCAAAAACATGGTTCAAATTTCAGTATCTAGAGTATGTTAACTGTGAGTCATTGCAAAGAACAGAGTTTGCTGCTATCTCTTCAATCCACAAATCACTACACAAATAACAGGTACACGTGATGATCAGTGACAAATCGCATCACTTCTTTCAAAGTCTGTCAGTGTTTGGTCATTGCGCATCTGTTACTTATGCATAGACAATAAAACATGTAGTTGTGTTGCCTCCTTATGCCCCAGTGGTAGAGATATACTTGAGGCAAAATAATTTAACTTTTAAAGCACTACTAATGCTGGATAAAACTTTAGGTGATTCTCTTGAGTACGTGAATAAAAATAGGTGATTCTCTTGAGTACGTGAATAAAAATATGAAAATGTGCTTTATATCACCAAACACAATTTCACTAATTCAGCCACTGGACCAAGGAGTTATTTCAACTTTTAAAGCCTATTATCTTAGATGGAATTTCAGACAGGCTGTTGATGCTACAACTGAATAGCATGCCATTTCTTTAGCTGAATTTGGGAAGAAATATGATATGCAATGGAATCATGCAATGAAAAATATCGAAGCATAACGGCAGGAAATAAAACACATGCAGCATGGCAGAAACTTTGCAGCACTGTGCAAGTTGCAGGATTTACAATGTATGTAAATGTAGTTTATCAGTGAGGTAGCTGACTGTGGGATGTTGACACTAATGCTAACAGAGACACTCTGTGTATACTGTCAGAGGAACTTACTGACGGGAAAATTAGCAGCATAAGAAGTGACATGGGCAAAAACCTCCACATTATAAAAACTCTTGGAGATAGCTCACGACATTGAAAATGCAACGGACAAAGGCTGAGAAACTGATCCAAACTTAGGAAAGAGTATAAAAACTTAACCACAGAAAAAATGCTCACTCTGTATCAAAATGTATAAAACAAAAAGAAGCCAAGCCCTGCTTAAACTATTCTTAATAACATTTTTTTACAAAGAAACAAAACTTCTTGATTTTCTATATTTCTAATTTTTAAATTAAATTATACTGAATAAATATTAATTTTAATATTTTGCTCATTTCCCTACAGATTTATAAGCAAATAAGAGAGTTTTTAATATTTTTGCAAAGAAGTTGTGAATGTTATGAAATAATCATTTTTCCCATTAATTATTAAGATGACTGTTCACGATTTCAGCTTGCATGATCATATTTTATGGTCCCTCACTACTGTGCAAAGTGAGGACTGCCTGCACAAGCAGGTATTTGTATTCAGGACTGATACCACCTACGCAAAGCTAATTTATGTGTTATCAAGATATTGGAACATTTTCCTCGAATTTGGATGTCAGGTCAGCAGCCCGTTCTTGGTTCTGGTGTGTTCTGGCCAAACAATGACCAGACACACCGAAAGCAAGGTAAGCACAAGGCGGAGTTTATTGAGTAAAGTAAGATACGGTCACCGCCGACTGCGAACAGGCCCTGATAATGCTCTGGGGTCCTGTTTTATATTGCCTAGCCTGGGCACTCCTTGTGATTCAAAACCTCACCATGGAGCCACTTTGATGGACACTTTGGGAGTTACATAACCTGAGTCTTACTGCGCATGCAGATCTCCCATGAGCCTCTCTGAAAGCCCGCGGGGGTAACCCGAAATGCAGATTTAAGCTCATGACATGATAATTAGCCTTGGTTGCTCTAGGTCACCTTCTAGAATTTATTGTGCTTACACTAGTGACCGGAGAATCCTCCTCATTCTTTTGTAGTTGGCATGCTACGTTCTGATTGGCAGGGTGTTCTTCCCTGATCCCCCAACTCCAGAATTGCTGGGGGCACACACCTTTGTCCCTAGGAGAGCCAGAGGTCCCTTACTATCTACCTAACAACAACAACAAAAATTAATGGAGAAGTACTAGCTAACATGGAAATATGTTTCTCTGCAGGGGGAAGGAACCCTTGGACTTTCACCAAAACCCTTATTCTGAATTTCACCAAAGGAGATTAACTAAGTTTTCCCAGATTTCGCTACAGAGCATTTGATATGCACTTTCTGCTGCCTGACACACTGCAAATTTAACAGGGCCTTGAATTTCTTTTTCTTTTTTACCCAGAGGTTCTAATTTAGCTACCATAATGTGTTAGTGTGAATTAATATGGTTCTAAAGCCTATTTACCCGCCAGGTTTATTCCCATTTAGTTAATTGAGAACAATCCTCTCCAGGAACATTCCACGTTTCTTTGATATTTAAATTCTAAAATGTTCTGATAAAAATGGTTAGCAAATGTTTTCCTACTTCACAGGAACAAAAAAGTTGGAGTGAGCAGAGTTTAAATCAAATCAGGAGGTTTTTTTCAATAGATTAAAGGAAGGATTTGAAAACAGTAGTATTTTAAACTTTAGATACCATTATGAAACACATATTTCTGGAAATGTTTTTTTAAAAGTTTCCCAAAAGATTTTTATTTGTTGATCAATGAGTTTGTAAGCATCCACTCAGCATCAAGTATCACGTTAGAAATTTCTTTTGGTACGAAAGTGTTCACTTCTGAAAACGAATGGATAGTTCATACGCAATGAATGTAAGGTACAATCAGCAATAAGTTTTTAGATTTTAATTGCCTTTTACAATTCAAGCATTCTGGTTTTATTTCCTCACATTAACTAAAAATAGTTTGCTCATTTCCATGGCTAAATGTGGCCACTGCTAGAATTAACAAGAATATATTTCCATACGTTCAAAGGGGAGGAAAAATCACTTTTTTAATCTCCTTCAGCCACTTAAACCTTTATGTAAGTAAGCACGGTCTTTCATGCTTTTCTAAGGCAAAGCCTGACTGTTCAGACTCTGTAGGTGGACAACTGTTACTAACATAAACTAGTTAGAATAATAATCAAAAGTGAAAAATATTAAATAGTATTTGTGTATGTGTGTGTGTGTGTGTGTGTGTTTGGGAAGTTCTTCAGTGTTATGTTATTGTGTTGATCCTTATTGCCGTCCTGTTTTATGAAGAGGTATCAAAGAACTGATTGAAAATTGTTCCTTTAGTGATGCTGGAAGAAATGGATGAAGTATAAAAAATTCAAATAGTTATATGTGCCTTTGCTCCATAACAGAAAATGAAAATGATATATATGTTCTTAAACAAATATGTGACTTGATTTATTTGTTTTTTTTTTACTTCCAAACTCAGTGCTTATATAAATAGTTTTGACTTAGATTCCCCACTCAAGATGAAGGAAAATTATTTTTATTGTATATCTGTCTGTTTATGCCCTGCCAAAAGCCAAAAAGAACTGAGACAACTATTTTTTTAAAATTAATCTCTATACCATGATGTCAACTACAATTTGAACCAATGTTCACATGAACCTATTTGAACTAACTTGAACCAAGTAGGATCTATAAATATTTGCTATTAATGAAGTAATGGAATAGCACTATGTCTTTGATTTTTACTATCAATTAAATTAAATAAATAAACTCCGATTCTGAGATTTTGTATACATCAGAATCACTAGTGGCACAACAGATGTACTGAATGAGAATCTCTAGAAGCAGGATCTGGGCATATGTACTTTGACAAAACTCCACAGAGTCGATTCTGGTGTGTGGCAAAATTTGTGAACTTCTGTTCAAGTGTCTACAGCATTCCAGAAAACATGAGGCAGAATAAAAATGAAGTAAACGGCATAGGTTTAATCTCAAGAAGTTTAAAATTTTGCTGGAGAAAAAGATTTAAAAACATAAAAATTTAAATAAGATCATATAAATATGCAATATTCACTAAGAGATACATTTTAAAACCATTCAAAAATAACCCTTGATAAAATAAATTTCTTCATAATCACTTGCTTATTTTTGACAAATTTTTCCTGATTATAAAAATGTCATCATTGAAATGTGTAAATAGACTAGAATCAATAAAAATAGCAATAAAAATAAGAAATGTTAATGTGTTATTCTTCAGTATTTCCATAAATACCTGTGTTGTGGGTTGGTTTGTTTGTGAAATAGTTCTCATTTATCATATTATCATATAAATATATGATAGTATTAATTAGTCTTCAAAAACAAAGTTTTAAACACTGCAATTATCCATCATGTGGAAGAAACAATTTATTGAATTGTTTTTGTACTGGTACTTATTTATATTTCTATGTTTTGGTGTTTTAAGTAACACTATGATAAATCTTTTATCATGAATAATTGTATATATCCGGTTATTTCATCATAATACTTTTTGAAGGGAATTAAATCAAAGAACATGAAAATATCAGGCATTTATTATATGTTGCCAAATTGTCTTCTAAATATTTTGCCAATTTACACTCACATTAGCAATGTTTGTGAATGCCAACACTGGTTATTATCTTTTATATATTACTGACAATTTGAAAGAAGGGAATGGCATTTAATTGATGTTTTAGTTTGCATTTCTTTTCTTACTGATGAAGATTAATTCTTTTTTCATAGATTCCCTGGCTAGAAATATTCTTATATTCATTAGCAAGGGTAAATTTAAAGGAAAATATTTTTAAAAGTCTATCAAGATTGTAGAGAGTTTCAAGTTTGGCAAAGCTTAAAACGCAGCTGAGATGCATAGATTTGTTTCTCTGAATCAAAATCAAATAGAACATAAAATTTTAAGTCATATGTTTGGCATTTGGCAGATTAAAAGAAATTCATACATTAATTCCCATAAAAATGGTGAAAGTCTCTTCAATTGGCTAAAGAGACATCTCAGAGTTTTAAAATTGATGTGGCACCTATAACAGAACTCTTTAATTAGTCAAGCCTAAGTGACACAGAAACATATGGAACTGGCAGTAATCGGGTTGCAGAATGATTGAGCAGTTGTGGGTGAAACAAGTTAAAGAGGATAATCAACATTAATGTTAATTTTTTTTTAGCATTAATGACTCCTTAGTTCAAAGCTTCACAGCTTCCAAGTGTCCACCCAGATGCCACACATTAAAATGGTCCTTAGGTGCACACTGAGTCACTCATGCAGGGCATAAAATGGCAACTGGCATGGAAAATTATTCTCAAAATGAAATCACTGATGGGACTTTCTTCAATTTCCACATCTTTGACACTCATAAGGATTAGCCCTTGTTCCAACTTCAGAATTTTTTAATGTGAAAACCCATTAAATATAATAAAATCTTTTTTAAGGAAAAAAAAAACACTTTCACACTTGTTATTCCACAATCTTTTTCAAACTTACAGACTGATCCTATAAGTATTATGACACTAACATAGCAATTTGTTGCACATACATATATTCCAAAATGCAAATCACAGCTCCTCATCACTGGAAACCATAAGCATAAAGCACCTGATATTAAGCTGATTGGGTTTTAGTTCTGTCCTCAGTAGACCAGAATTGAAATTAGGGATTTAAAAGTAAGTCGAAATGAAAGAATTCTAGTTGAGTGGTCTGCACAGTCTCACTGTACAAATATTAGAGTCCCTTCGTTGTCCATCAAATAAAGCAACTATTCCAATGCATACTTAACACCAAATGAAATAACCGTAATCATATGGAGGCATTTATAAAATTAGCAACTACAGTAAGCAGAATTGATCTAATGCTTTTGGGCTTAAAGATGTCAACCAATAGATTATACTTTTACCCAAAATTTTAGAAATGGCTTATTTTCAACCAATTTCTAAAGTGAATGATGACTATCAAATGAGGAATATAAGTGAAAATCTGTTTTAAAAATACAGTACAGAAGAAATTCAGACTACAAATATGTGCATGTTAAAAAGTTTTTCAATAACTTTTAATGCCATTGTCAAATTCCTGGGCTTGTATAAAGCCTATCTTGATAGGATTGTTCATAGTGTGTTGCAGAAACATTGAATGGCATCATCTTTATTTACACTATTTAATTTTTTATGCTGGAAATTTGTGTTGGCCATTGCTATACCTGATTCATCCCTATTCTCTATTTCTTACAACATCAACAAAAAAAATAAATCCTCAGATATTCCTCTGTTCAATTTATGCTCCGGTCAGAATGGGTTACATGCCTTTTCCGGGCCCTTTTATTCCATTAAAATAAAATTCAAATGTCCATAGTTGTCTCTCTACTCTTAAGATCTCACAATCCCCCCAACTCACCTGTTCAGACACACTGGCCTCCTTTCTGCGTATCAGATATAGGCCTGCCTTGGAAACCACAGCCCTGCCTTGCACTTACTTTCCCTTATGACTAGAACACTCTTCCTTTAGACATTCACATGACTAACTCTGAATTTTATTCAGTTTTCAACCCCTTAGGAAGACCATTCTCTCTAAAGAAGCTCCTTTCCCCCAGATTGTACTAATCTTTCTTTATCCCATTACTCTCCTGCATTTTCCTACAGCATTTATAGCTGTGGCATTATTTATTTGTGTCCCTAGTTGTTCCATATTAAATTGTATTGATATTCCCACTTTGTTAAGAACAGTGGTTTTTGTGCAGCTTATAACCTGTGTGGGTAATCTGCATATGTTGTATCTGTTACTATTTTGCAGGTGCTTATAAAGCCTCTTTCTATTACCCCATAGAACATATGCTAGATAGAACTAAAGAAGAATAGTGTCCATGTGGTAGAAGTCATTTTCCAGATGCACTGTGTACCTTGAACTATGTAAAGCAAGGGGAATAGGCTTATTATCAATAATCTGCAGCCTCTAAATCCTTATTCAATAAAAGCAAAAGAAAAATGTATTGTCAATGGAAAATGGCCTACTGGAAAAATGGATAAAAAGGGAATCTCAACACAGAAAGAAGGTCTGAACTTGGAAACTAACAAAGATATACTTCTTTAGGGCCAAGAGGGAAATCAATTGTTAAGGACAAGGAAGCATGCAGAGTCAGAGATAGGCATGTGGCTATAGAGATGACTTAGGGTGTGGTGGATGAAGGAGGAACAGAGGAAGTTAAGGAAACTTAAGGGATGGGAATTGAAGAAAGAGGCTAATAAAAAAGAAATGTTGAAATGCATTAGCCCATGATGGTTGCAAATCAAATATCACACCCAAAACTTAGTGAAACACTACTATGGCTGTGTAGGAGAATGGTGTCAATGGTAAAGGGTTGTTCTTACATTAATTGATCATATTTATATTATTCTAAATTATAAAATAATTTTGAACCCAATATTGAATTTATTTTCCTTTTGAGCTTTATTTTTATAATATGAATTAATATTAAGATAATTTAAATCTTTTTATACTATAATATCACTATTGTGACATAAAAATCTCTAAGACCTATGGCATAATATTTTCATAAAAAGATTACACAGGCCAGACTACGTATATTCAAATATGAGCATGTGTATTTTATCACAAAGATAGCAGCTATCCACACTCAGATTAAGTCTCATCAGATGTAGTACTTAAATTAGTCAAACTTGCAGCCACTAGAACTTCAAACAGGGTCACAGTAGGAAACAACATCCAATCAGCTCCTTTGTAAATGCACCTTACCTTAAAGAGATGACCAAAAGCTCACCTGTTATCATATTTGTTCTCACAGTAATACACAGCACTGCTATCACCATTAAGCTTGGAGGGACACTGAGATCGAGAGTTAAATAGTCCTTCTCAAGTTATAAACACCTTGGAGTGACTGACTAGTCAGCAGGGATGAACTAGAAGCTGGTGTCCTGAGTCTTAAAATGGTGCTTTTAAGACAGACCTGTGCTTTGTGGGTATATCATTAGCATGCACATTTACTGCTGCAAACACATTGTTTTTGTTAAAATTCAATTTCATTATAGAGGGAAAAAACACACATTTAAAGGGAAATTTTTTCAAGACCCTTTTGCTTAAATATACTTGTTTTTATGAGAAAAATATGCTTCTTTACTAAAATGTTAAAAGCATTAAAATTTAGAGTCATTGGGTACAATGTATGTAATTCTAAATAATTTTTCATCTTTTATATTTAACTATCAGAGCAAAACAATATGCTTTTTTATTTATTTTTTTATTTCAGCATATTATGGGGGTACAAATATTATGGTTACGTATATTGCCCATCCCCCCTCTCCCTCCTCAAGGCAGAGCTTCAAGCGTGACCATCCTCCAAACGTTGCACATCTCACTCATTATGTTTGTATATACCCATCCCCTCCTCCTCCTCCCACCCACCCAACACCTGATAAATGTTATTCCTATATGCTTTAAATTCAAACATTATTTTTAACAGCATATAATAGACATAATTGGCATACAGTAAACTATTTGTATTTAAAATCTGTAGTTTGATCAGAGTTGATATATGTATGTACCTGTACATCTGTCATTATAAGCAAGGTATCCATCATCCCCAAAAGTTTTCATTTCCCTTTATAATCTTCTCTCCTGCCATTTCTGGGTTCCATCCCCATTTCCAGTCAAACACTGACCTACATTTCTCTATTATAGATTAACTTGCATTTTATAAAGTTTTATATGAATAAAATGATATAGCATGTACCCTTTCTTGCCTAGTTTTTTTAATTCTGCATAATAATTTTGAGATTAATCCATATAGTCGTATGTATCAATAATTTGTCTTTTCCATTGCTGAGTAATATTCCATCACTTGGAATACCACAACTTATTTAAGCATTTACTGTGTTGATGGATATTTGGGTTGCTTCTAGATTTTTAGATACTACAAGTAAAGTTTCTACAGATATTTGTGTACATGCTTTTAGATGGACATATGCCTACATTTCTCTTAAGTAAATATTTAGGAATGGGATGACTGGAGTGTATGATAAGACAGGAGCATATAATAGGTGTGTGTTTAACTTTTAGAAAGTTCCAAATTGACTCCCAGCATGTCTGTACTATTTTACATTCGCACCAGCATTGTATGAGAGTTCCTAGTCCTCCACATCTTTGTCAACATTTGATATGTCTTTTTAATTTTATCTATTCTAGTAAATTTGTGATGGTATCTCACTGTGATTTTTAATTTGCACTTATCTAATGACGAATATCGGTAAGCATGTTTTCATGTGCTTGTTTATAATCTGTTTACCTTCTTTGGTAAAACGTATATTCAGATCTTTCATCCATATTTTTATTGGGTTGCTTGTTATCTTATAATTAAGTTTGAGAGCTCTTTGTATAATCTGTATACAAGTCCTTTACCAGTTATGTGATTTGTCAATATTTCCTCCAAGTCTATGACTTGCCTTTTTCAGTCTCCTCACAGTGTCTTTCAAAGAGCAGTTTTAATTTTGAGGAAGTCTAATTTTTACTGTTACAGATTGTTATCTGGTATTTAAGAAAGCTTTGACTTACCTAAGTTCACAAATATTTTCTGCTAGGTTTTCCTCTAGAATTTTTTAGTTTTAGGTTCTATAATACATTAAGGTCAATGACCAAATTTCATTTAATTTTTGTATATAACATGAGGTATGGATTATAGTTCTCTTTTTTTTTTACATATAAATATCTAAATGTTCCAGCATCATTTGTTGAAAACATTATCACTTGTCCATTGAATTACTTTTACATCCTTATCAAAAATCAGTTGTCCATATACCTTGGAATCTCTTCTCTGTTCTATTGGTCTATCTTTATGCCAATCTCATGCTGTCTTGATTAATGTAGCTTTATAATGAGTCTTGAAATCACATTGTGTTATTCCTCCAACTTTGATATCCGTTTCCAAATTTGTTTGGCATTCTATATCGTTTGCATTCTCTTATGATTTTAGAACCCACTTGTCGATTTATACCCCCCCAAAAATGCCTTCTGGGATTCTGATTGAAGTTATGATTGATTTGGGGAGAATTCATAACTTAACAATGTCTTCTGAACTGTGAACAGAATGTCTCTCTTTTTATTTGTCTTTGATTTCTTTCAGCAATATTTTGCAGTGCTCGATACACACATATTTCACATCTTTTGCCAGATTTTTCCCTAAAATATTTCATATTTTTGATGCTATGGTAATTAGGTACTTTATATGATTCTAATTTCTAATTGTTCTTTGCTAGTAGATAGAAGTACAATTGATTTTTGTATATTGATCTCATTTCTTATAATCTTGGTAAACTTAATTATTACTTCTAATAGCTTATTTGTAGATTCGATTAGTATTTTTATGTATGTAATCTTGTCGTTGGAAAATAATGACAGTTTTAATTTATTTCTTTCCAATATGGATGCTTTTTATTCTTTTTCTTTGTTGACTACACCAACTAGAACTTCTAGTACTATATTGACTAGAAGTGGTGAGTTAGGGATTCCCCACCTTTCTTGGTCTTAGAGGAAAAGCATTTAGTCTTTTACCATTGAGTGTGATTTAACTCTAGACTTTTCATTGCTATCTTTCATTAGCTATAGGAAGCTTCCTTATATTTCTAGTTTACTGAGTGTTTTTATCAGGAATAGATGCTATATTTTGTCAAATACTTTGTCTGCATCTGTTAAGATGATCATATCTTCTTTCTTTTTAATGGTATTGATCTAATGAGTTACCTTGATTTTTTAAAATATTAAACTGACCTTGCATTTCAGGAATAAATTTCTTTTGGTCATTAGTTAATATCCTTTCATATACTATTGAATTTGATGTCCTAAATTTGTGTTTAGAACATTCACATCTGTGTTCTGAGATATATCTATCTACAGTCATCTTTTCTTATAATGTCTGTCCAGTTTTGGTATCAGGGTAACGCTGATTTGTAGAAGGAGTTGGAATGTATTCTATCTCCTTTTATCTTGGGCGTGAGTTTGGGTAGTGTTGATATTACCTCTTCCTTAAATATTTGGTAGAATTCACAGGAAGAACTATCTGAGCCTTGAGTTTTCTCTCTGTGAAGGATTTTAAAGGCAATGCAATTTATTTAATAGATATAAGAATATTCAGGTCATACATTTGTTCTTGGATGTGCTTTTATAGTTTATCATTGTTGAGATGAAATGGTCTATTTCACCTTAGGTATCAAATTTATGAGACATGATTATTCATAGCATTCCCTTGGTATCTTCTTAATATCTGTGCAATCCGTAGTTATATCACTGCTCTCATCCCTAATATTGATAAGTTGTGTTTTTTCTTTTTTATGAAAGTCTGTCCAAAAGTTTATCAATTTGATGGATATTATCAAAGAAGAAGTTATTAGTTTCTTTGATTTTTATCTATTTTTTTTCCATTTCTAATTCACATACCTTATAAAAACCTTACAGTAGTATCCTTCTAGTTCTTCCCTCCTAGTCTTTGTGTGACTGTCATGTTTTACTTGTATATAATTATAAATCCCACACTACATTTTTATATTTGTTTAAACAATCAATTATCTTCCAAAGAGATTGAAGTAATAATTTTTAAATCTTATATGCTTATCTACATATTTACCTACAACAGAGCTCTTCTTTCCTTGTATGGACATATATTTCCATTTGGTATCTTTTTGCCAGAAGAACTGCACTCACCATCTCTTGTACTGAGTGTCAGCTAGTGGTGAATTTTTCAGCTACTATATTTCTGAGAGTGTTTATTTTGCCTTTTATTTTGAAACATATGTTGACAGGGTATAGAATTCTAGGTTGACTTTCATGCTTTCTCTCTTGGTTTTCTTTCTTTCTTTTTCTTCCTTTCTTTTATTTTCTTTTTCTTCTTCCCTTCCTTTCTTTCTTCAGTATTTTAAAGAGACTTGTTCCACTGTCTCCTATTGCATGCTTTATTTCCAAGTGAGAAGCCTCTTGTGATTCTTATCATTGCTCCTGTGTACCTAATGTCTTTTTTCTCTGGATGCTTTTAGAATTTTCTTTTTATCACTGGTTTTGAATAATTCAATTAAAATGTGCCTTGATGTACTTTTCTCATGTTTCTTCTGCTTGAGGTTCAACAAGCTTCTATGATCTATGGGCTATATTTTTCATCAAATTTCAAAAACTAACCAGTTGTGTATAAGCCCCAGACATTGTTATCAAAAGATTTTTGTGTGTTTGAAACATGTCAGATCTCTACTACTCATCCATTTAGTGAATGAATATTTCTTGAATAAGTGCTACACATTGGGAACTACTTTAATCACTGGGAACACAATGGTGAACAAAAGAGCAGAAGTCCCTGCCCTAGTGAAGAATACATACCATATGAGAGAAACAGACTACAAAAACTAGGTACATAATGTGTTACATGTCAGTAACTGCTATGGAGGAAAAATAAGGTATTTATAATGTTATATTTGAATAGGAACTTGAAGCAAAGAAATAAGCCACAACAGGGGTATGGATAACTATTTTAGATTAAAGCAAGGAAATGCAAAGACAATGAGACAGGAGCAAGCAAGCTGATTGATTGTTCAAGAACTTTAAGAATGCCACAGTGGCTGGAGCTGAGTCAGTGGGAGATAAGTTCACATAGTTAGTGATGGTGCAAATTATGCATAGGCCATTATAAAAACATTAACTTTTACTCTGAGAAAGATAGGAATCCATTGCAGGATTATTGAAAAGAAAAGTTCATGATCTTTATGTTTTACAAAGTTCATTTCACAGCTTTTGGGAGGATATACTATGAAGTAAAAGTGGTATATACAGGCAGATAAATGGGGAGGTAATAATAACCTGAGTGAGATATGACGAGGTTAGACTAGGACTGTATCAATGGATGGGTGAGACATAGATTCTGATTACATGTTCAAAGCAGAGCTGACAATATTTGCTTGTGGAGTGGATGTAAGGTACAAGAAAAATACAGACGTCAAAGATGGAGCCGCATCGTTCGTGGCCTGAGTGGTTTAAATAAAGTAGCTAACATAGAGTGTCTGGGGAAGTATGTAAAAGGAACGGAATGTGACGTGCTATGACTGAGATTCCTATTCAGTATCAATTAGAGATGACAAGTATGCAGTTAGTTATAAAAGTCTAGAGTTCAGGACTTAGATCTAATCCAAGCTAGAGATATGAATTAACCCAGTAGATGGTTTTTAAAACAATGAAACTGGATAAGATCTCACCTGGATGGGATCATAGGGAATGAGTATAGATAAAGAAAAGAAGATGTCTGAAGATCTGTCCCTGATGTTTAGAAGAGTCCAACACATTGGGAAAGTTATTCATGTTATTTTGTAGCCATTAATGTTATTTTAATATGTAGCTTTGGATTGTATGAATAATACATCAAAGTTGATTCAGAAGTCAACATTTTAGATATATATGCTTTTGGGGGAATTATTTTTGTTCGTAGCTGCGCTGCATATGTGTCAGGTACTACATTTAGCTTTTGGACACCTGGCATTGTTGTCTGAATATCAAAAGTGAGAGTTTTTGTTAATGTGTGACTCACCAAGATATTTCTGATTAAATGTGATCTTTTAAAAAAAGATATTTGCTTTCTGCTAGTCATGACTGAAATCATGTTATCTGGGTTGTCATTACCCAGATAGGTCACTGAACAAGATAATTAAATCTGGCAGATAAAATCAAAATGTGAGTATCATTTAATTTACATAAAAACTATCTACATTATATACAAATACAGTAATACCAACTTTATTGAGCAAGCTTATTATATCATAAGAAGAATACAGAAATGGAGAGAACAGATTGTTCAAGTCTCAGGCAATCTTCATGTTGCTCAATCACTTTAAAAGAGGCAACAAACCAACAAACTCTGTTACTTCATTGATTTGTGTCAAATATGCTCAATAAAGAAAAGGCCTCTTTTTTTTTTCATTCCCTTTTTTCATTCCCTTTTCATTCCCTTGACCCATTCCCTATACCCATCAAAATATTGCAGAATTTTGGAAGAGCATCATTTGCACTATCGTCTAAGTAAGTAGAGATACTGGAAGAGTTATTTATAAGTAGATGAATAAACATTTTAATGGAAGTATGTGGGAACTAATGTTTAAAATGAAAAGTAATAATATTTTACTAGTTAGAGATGACTACAGGAAAAAATATTGTTAGCCACAAAGCTCTTCTTTACTACATTTGAGTTATCTTTCTAGGTCAGTGATTCTCAAAGTGCTGTCTCTGGACCCACACTATCGATATAATCTGGCAACTTCCTAGAAATAGACATTTTTATGCTCACCCAAAATCTACTGAGTCAATAGCTCTGAGGGTGGGGCCCAGAAATCTGTGTTTTGTGAGCCATTTAAATGATTCTGGTTTACATTAAGGTTTAAGAACTATTGATCTATATCAAACATATAATAATAATCACAACATCATCTAGTATTAATGAAAACCCATGTGTACTAGACACTGAATTAGGTATGACACATATTTTTTACTTTATAATACCTTTGCAAAGTAGCCATTTTATCTCAATTTAACAATGAAGAAATAATTAAAATAAAGATTTACTTTATTTTAATAGAAGTTGAAATGAAAATATAAAAATTGTTTCACTATTCTAAAAACAGTGATGTTTTCCTTATTCTAAAATTTTTCTCTCTTTTTTTTTAATTTTCAGGGGAAGAAAAATGATAAATGAATTTAAAATATCTAAAAGATAGGAAAGCAGAAGCATTTGCTGATGCCTACAAATTCTCAGAAGGGTTTTTCTGGGCTGTTAAATTTTTGTAATCAAGGGTCAACTTAATTCAATGATATGCAGTTCTAAAGAATACTACTGAAGTTAACAGTCAAACTGATGTAATCTATAAAAAATCAGAAGCCAATAGCAACGATATTTGCTTGACATAATCATTTTCTTTCTAAGTGAAAGAAAAAAATTAAAAGGAAGTGAGAATACACAAAATCTATGAGTAAACAAAAAAAACCTCACAGACTTCTTAAGCACGTCTTTTTCCATATTTTCATATGAGCATAGTAGGTACAAATTAACTTTTCCTTAGCATACAAAGACTTTGCACTTAGGAAAAAACAGTCACTTGAAATAAAACCAGAGAAAATGGGGACATAGAAAGTATATTGTATCTAAAAATGTCACAAACATTCAAAAATCATTTTTACTCCAATCTATTAATGTCACTATTTGACTTGACCCTCAATAAAAACTAGGACATAATCCCCTTCAAAAATGCAATCCTATAATAAATTTTCTGCCTATGTTTCCTGGTATTACACAGTTAGTTAGTTCACCCCATGATGGAGGCAGATTTCAAAAAGTGCTAATATAACTGTAACTGCTGGGCAGCTCTTTGGAGAAAAGAATTTTTTTTGAGTCAGAATGTATTTTTCTTTTGTGAGTCATTTTCCAAAAATAAAAATAATGATGCTCAGAAATCATAATTAGGGGTTTCCCTGCACACCAACTGCTGCTAATAAAATAATAGAGAAAACTTACTTTACACATAAACATAAATACAGGTATAACTTGGACTAGCATACAGAAATAAAAACTCAGGTGGATTGATGCAGAGGATTTACATCTAAGGAAAAGAAACATTTTAGCAGAAAGGGTGTAATTAGTTGTGCCAGAAATATTTGGAAACATTCTCCACAGTTGTGTGACTTACATATGTTGGCTTGGAGAAATAACACAAATAAAATACTATCAAATACATTAAAATGTGCTGAGGAAACCAACACTTCATTACAGGTTAAACATATGTTTTCACTCTTATATCATGGATTTTTTGTGCTCTCAACTTGGAATAAATTCCGAAGCCCATGAAATAAATTTTCATCAGTTTCTGTCTACTGAAAGGTAATTGAAAACAAAAACATGGAGTAAAAATTTCTTTTTACATGAAATAATTATGTTTTAATAATTTCAATGTTTTCTAAATTATACTTTCTAACTTTGTTTAAAAATGTGTGTATATAAATTCAGTAACCCCAAATAAACTGTTTAAAAGAAAAAATGCATAGTAAATAACCTATGTCGAGTACTATCAAGCTAATAAATTAGATATGGCCATAACCATGATGAAGCTAACATATTTGTAGTTGTCAAATAGAAATAGAAACAGTGGGTAGATGGTGACTCCAACAGTTTATAGTTTGCTCACCTTGTTTTGTTTTAAGCATATCAAGGCATGTCTTTAGATACATTAATTGCATAAAGATAGCAGACATTTTCTTTCACAGATTTCTGTTTCCCTACAGCGCCCTTTGAATTTTAGTGTTATTCAAATTTCCATGCTAAACCTTCTCTGAATGATCTCATTATACTGCACTGGATTTAATTATCTGTTCAATGCTGGCTATTTTCAGAACCATTTCTCCAGGCAACACCTATCTCTTATTAGAGAAAGTATCTAGGGGCTCCCTAACACCTGTACGCCCTTGGACACAGCTTCTTACTGCCAGTGTCTGCCACTTTCTGCTGACTTGCTTTCTTTGATAGCAGGAGCGTGCTAGGGCCACAAGTGTGCTGACTAGCTCCAGGAAGCAGCCTCAATGACAGACCAGAGTTGGTGGACAACTACACCAGCAGCCTCGCTTGTCAAGTGGAACTACTCTGAAGCATGTTTTACAGTCTTTCATTAGGTCCTGGTGAGGAAAAAAAAAAAAAACAGTCGCCCATACAGGTAACTTGTGAATAGCACAAGTATTGACTTATTTCCTTTTCCTTTCTCATGTTTCTGCTTCCCTATTGGTCCTTCCCGGGATTAACTCTCAACGAAACTATTTGTATTCAAACCCAAATCTCAATTTAAACTTCTATCTATTGGACTTCTTTATCTAGATGTTTCATACACAACTGAAATTCAAAATGTGTGAAACCAATCTCACCTTCTCACCTTCCTCAGATAACCAGCTTGGATATTCCTGATATCAGTAAACAATGCCACCATTCACAATGGGAAACAAATACTCAAGCATAATTTTAAATTTTAGTTCTTTCCCTTATCTTCTATGTCCCGTCACAAAACTTCTCAATTCTCTCTTTTTAACTTCTTCCAAATCTGCCCATTTTCTGCATTACTGTGACTTGTACTTTATTTTAGGTTTTAATCGCATGTTACCTGAATTGCAGCAATTGGTCTTCACTGAAGTCTTATCTTCCCCAATCTTACACAAGCTGTGGTGATTAAATTTATGTATCTGTTTGACTGGACTACGTGGTAACTGGATATCTAGTCAAAGATTATTCTGGATATGTCTGTGAGAGTGTTTTTGGATAAGATTAGCTTTTGGAGTAGTAGACTGAGCAAAGCATATTGCCCTCCCTGATGTAGGTAGACCTCTTACAATCAGGTTGTAAGGCCTGAATAAAACAAATAGGGTGACTCTGCCACAAGTAAGAGGAATCTCCCCCTGTCTCACTGCCTTGGGTTGGGATGTTGGTCTTTTCCTGCTTTCGCACTTGATCTGAAAGATATTGGCTCTTCTTGAATCTCAAATTTGCTGGTTTTCAGACTGGAATTTACACTGTCAGCTGTCTTGAGCCTCCAACTTGCTGACTGCAGATCTTGGGATTTTCAGCCTCCATAATCACATGAGCCAATTTCTTTTTCTTTTATTTATTTATTTATTTATTTATTTATTTATTTATTTATTTTTGAGACATAGTCTTGCTCTGTTGCCCAGGCTAGAGTGCCGTGGCATCAGCCTAGCTCATAGCAACCTCGAACTCCTGGGCTCAAGCAATCCTTCTGCCTCAGCCTCCCAAGTAGCTGGGACTACAGGCATGCGCCATCATGCCCGGCTAATTTTTTCTATATATTTTTAGTTGTCCAGCTAATTTCTTTCTACTTTTAGGAGAGATGGGATCTCGCTCTTGCTCAGGTTGGTCTCAAACTCCTGACCTCGAGCGATCCTCCTGCCTCGGCCTCCCAGAGTGCTAGGATTACAAGCGTGAGCCACCGCTCCTGGCTGAGGCAATTTCTTATAATAAATCTCTATCAACATCCTATTGGTTCTGTTTCTCTAGAGAACTCTGACTAATACACAGCTCCTGTATGCATACACTGGCATTATGTCGATTATTATAAAAGGAAGGAAGGAAGGAAAGAAAGGAGAGTGGGAGGAAGAGAGGAAGAAAGAAAGACACGCTATATCACCAATTTGCTTAAAATTAAAACAGTGACTATACATTGCTTTCAATATAAAATTAAAATTCCATTAGCATGGCATACAAACTATCTGTGATCTTTCCTCAGTGAATGTTTCAAGCTTCATCCATCCACTTGACACCACAATCGTACTGAATGTTTTGCAATTCACAGAATACTCCATGTTCTCCTTTACCTTGATGCTGTCTAATAGTTTTTCTTTGGTGCCTAAAACATGCTCCTACAATCTCTTTCTTCAGACTAACTCACTAATTAATATTCAATTCTAGTGTGACCTACTCTGGGATATCTTCTCTGATCCACCTCAAACCCCGAGATTAACCTAAGTGCATTTTTTAAGTGTTCCCATGTGCTAAACACTGAGCTAAATGTTGGGAAAGATAAGAAAAATAAAATATCATTTCTGCTTCCAAGGAACCTACAGTCTAGTATAGTCTAGCATACAAGTTTAAGTAATATATTTGAAATAAGTAAAAGAAAAAAGTGACTGAAAAATACAAAATGCAATAATTTCTCCCAATGGAAATCCAGAAATTTTGAACCTGGTTCAAAAAAACAAACAAACAAACAAAAGATTTGGACTGACAACTTGACATTTAAGGTCATTCAATAATTGTTTATTTATGTAAAATATAAGCCATTATTTTATATGAATTAATTAAGTTTCAATTTTCATCTTTCTTCTTAGACACAAAAAAATAGGCTTAAAGATATTTAGGAAAAACAAACCATTTCAAACTAAGAATACTACCATAGTTCTAACTTATTGAGAATTGAAGGGTGTTAGGAATATAGGTAAAAATTGTGGTCAGCCATGGTGGCTCACATCTGTAAGCCAAGTACTTTGGGAGGCTAAGGCAGGAGGATTGCTTGAGGCCAGGAGTTCGAGACCAGCCTGGGCAACATAGTGAGACCCCTGTCCCTAAAAAAAAAAAAAAAATGAAAAAGTAGCTTGGCGGTATAGTGTAGCCCTAGCTTTTTGGGAGGCTAAGGCAAGGGCATCACTTGAGCCCAGCAATTTGAAGCTACAGTAGTGATCATGCTACTGCACTCCAGGCTGAGTGACAGAGTAAGACTGTCTCAAAAAAAAAAAAAAGAATGCAAGTATATTTCTGAATTACTTTAAGGAAGAGGAATTCATTTTCTGGCTTATATTTATTTTACATTTTAAAAAAGAGACAATAATAGGTCATTAAAAAATGGCATTGCAGTAAATAAATTTAAGGAATGTTTAAAAAAACAGACAATCTTTCCAAACTATAGTAAATGGAATGATTGGAAAATAAAATGTGTGTGTGTGTGTGTGTGTAGTACTATGGGGGAATCAACTGACAGAACTGAAATTGCTATTTCTCATGTTTCCGAGCATCAAACAGGTATTGGCCTTGGTGCCTTCAATAGCCTCTGTCCCTATGTGTTTCCATTTGAGTTAATGAAGATCTGTATAAATGTGCCAACATGAGCTGGAGCCCAAAGCTCTAGTGTAATTAGTTGATGTATTAATTTGCCAGCTAGACGTGAATTGAACATTACTGCTGTGGATTATCATGCCAAACCCTAGCAGTAAAAAGCCCTAAAGGAAAGAATATAGGTCATTTCCAGTCTCAAACTACTGACTGAAAACTTAACATGGTCAACAAATAATTTTCTATAAGGAGAGTCAGTCATGCTTTCATTCTCGGCAGAAGAGTAGGCATCTAACAGCATAAACAAATAGGCTTAAAGAATTAGAAGTCAGTATCACCATTACTATCACAGAAACAAAAGAAAAAAAGTGCTAATGTTAAAACTATCCCACAATAATTTTACTCAAACATTCAATGAGTTACTAACTGATGTATTATTAAAATTCCATTTAGCTAAATGTTAAATCTACAAAAAGAGAATAGTGAACTGCATTCGATTTACATTTTATCTTAGTGTTTGTACCTTCCTATAATGAAAGCATTATTTTATGTAGATCAGAAAAAATAAATATGGTCATTAATATTAAGAAACATAATTTAGTTACATAAATTCAAGTCATCAATAACCTCAATGTAAATAAAAAATTGAATTAACAATCACAAACACAAATTGGAAAATACCTTTAATAGTCAACTTAATAGGAAAAAAGATGAAAAATTCATTAATCTATTCCTTTCTTTCTATTTTGCTGCTATGTCTTCAGTACTCACTTTAATTTTTTATTATGATATAGGAATGATACAGCAGTGCTTCAGATACAGTAGGTACTTATTACATATTTTAGAAAGAATATTTAAACAAATGAATTTAGAGCTCCAGCATTTTCTATGAGAAGCTAATGCAATGATACAATTGTATATTAAATACAGACGGGTCCAATAATCCTGTAAGTGGTTGTTCAAACTCATTGCCTAAAACAGAGTGTTCTGTTTTGGGCTATCTGATTAATACACACATTTGGGAAACAAAGTACAACTTGTCATAGTGGACTGACAAAACTCAACAAAAAACTATTTCTCCCACCTCACCCCAACCCATCAAGCCAAAGCCAAAGAACAAAGTAACGGAAAAAAAAACAAAACATTTTTGTAGTCAAAGTTTACTAATGGTGTGAAAATCTATTCATAGAGCTATACAAACTATCCATAATGACTGGCTTTCAACAGGCCTGTTGATTTTTTCAATTTGGATTAAATTGTTTCCCACTGAGAAGATATCCTGGGGAGCCTATTTGAGTTCATAATTCCCAGAGGATTCTTATTCCCTTATTGAAAAATAAACAAATGTCATTTGTAAATACTGATTTAATTTACAGAAGAGTGTGATACTCAGGAAAGGCTGTAACACTTAGATAACTCAGTACCATGTTAAGTACATGCAATTCTAGCCCACAATTAGCCAAACTGTGAGATTCCAAAGCCAAATCATGATTTTGGCACATTCTCTATACCTAAGTTTCTTATGGTTCTATTTCTCTCCACTTATGCATCTGTGAGTTGTGTCTGCCTAGTGCTAACCTAGGTGCAAGGCTTAATCTTGCCATAGACTTACAGAAATGATCCCATAACACCAAGAATTTCCAGAATTTCATACTTTGCTAATGATTTGAGGAAATATGGCAGAAGATGAGGTAGGACATTGCATACTCTTTTACATTGGTTCTATCTTCCTCTTTTCCTACAAGTCCCTACTATCGCTAAGAGCAGCAAGTAAGTTCTCAGTCATATCTGATACATAAATGTTACTGAAGTCAAAAGGAAGAATAGTCATATTGCAGATTTTTTTCTTTCAACTTGCCATCCCTTCACTCCAAATCCTTTTTCGAACATTTCTTCTGTTCCTTTCTTTCTTCTTCTGGTATTCCCATTACACATATGTTACACATTTTTAGTTGTCTCATAGGTCTTAGATGTTCTCTATTTTCATCAGTCTTTTCCTCTTTGTTTTTCAGTTTTGGAAGTTTCTATTGACATATCATCAAGCTCAGAGATTTTGTCCTCAGCCATGCCCAGTCTCCTAATGAGCCCATCAAAGGCATCAGCCATTTCTCTTACAGTGTGTTTGATCTCTAGCATTCACTTTTGATTCATCTTTAGAATTTCTATCTCTCTGCTTATATCTGAACCTCGTTGTAATACTTGCTCTATATTTTCAAACTCTGTATTTTTTATTTTAGTAACCCTGTGTACTTTATTATTGAAAGCTAGACACCACATACATGGAAAAGGAACTATGACAAATAGGCCTGATGCAGTGGTAAATGTGTCCTAAGCAATGATAGATTCTTACTTTTTGTAACAGATACTTTCTTTAGGCAGATCCCAAGGTCATTTTTAAAATCTCCGACAGTTTTAGATATCTGATCAATCCATGACCTTCAAAGTCCATAGTGGAAGACAGTTAAACTTCATCATCTTCTCCCATTTCAGTTCCCACCTGTAACTCAGATACTTAATAATCAAAAAATTCAGTAGTTTCAGGTACCCCTGTCCGAAAGGACCATTATGATTTCCAGGTAAAATACAAGATTATCCATTTATTTTGAATTGAATTATTGAAATTAAAATTCTTTAAACTTCAAAGCAGCAGCAATCAATTGGAAGAGTCCACAATGTTAGGTGTAATTCAGTGTTTGATAGTTACTACATGTTATGCAGCACATTCCAAGGCACCTCAAGGCTCTTATAAAAATACTAAACATACTTGATATTAAAAAATATTTGTGCAATTTAGAATTGATGAAATCTCTAGTAATATCTAAGGCATATAATATAAAGCAGTTGAATTTTGGATATACTGTATCATGTAGATTCAGTTTTTAAAACCTCAGGCCAAACTTTTTAACTTAAGTAGTTAACCATCAGAAGGGTACTTGCGATATTCCTATAGATGATGGGTAGTACTGTAACCTTGTCTCTGTAATATCAGGTGGAGCAAACTCGATGAG
Organism: Cheirogaleus medius; assembly: GCA_008086735.1. NCBI lineage: Eukaryota > Metazoa > Chordata > Mammalia > Primates > Cheirogaleidae > Cheirogaleus > Cheirogaleus medius. Next base: position 13,832,271 of record VBSM01003198.1, read on the forward strand.
TTTCACTCCAAGTAAATTTCACCCCCAAATCTGTGAATTAATAAATCTAACACACATTGAAGTCATAATGGCCAAAATGTTTCTCTTTCCAAGGAGAATTTTTGTGTTGAATCAAGTCTGGCAGAAACCAACTGAGCATCATCTATGTTTGAATTATTGGCAAACACTAGCTTTAAGGTATTTTAACTATGCACATATAAGAATTCTTTGTTTAATGGTTCATTATTTACCTAAAAACATTATTTTAAATAAAGGTAACAGGAGTGATGCTATTTTTAGGACGGAATTAATTTTAACTAACACATAAAATGGTCACATTATACTTTGTATGCATCATTTTAACAAGCACATTTCAATGTTTTAAAGTACACTTTATCCTATAAAATATATTTGCATTATTTTATGTTTTATAAGATTCTAATAAAATAAAGTTTTAGTCTGCATATCTGCATTTTAATATCTAAGATGAAAGATGAATTATATAATTGTTGTTTGCATATTAATAAGTTTTACCAGGTGAAGAAGGAAAACAGGAACTTAAAAAGCAGAAAGAACTAGTATCAGAAAGAACTATGAGCATTTGCTAAGATATCCAATTGCCCTGATTATGAATTGTTTTAATTAAGTGAAGATTTCACTTGATTGGAACCAGTACCGTGCAATAAATGAAAGGTGATAAATGTTCTGTAAGGTACTCCATATAAGAATTTTCAACAGCTCTTTCTGTTTTAAATCCCTCCTCCAATTTTAGATGTGATTGCTGCCTACAATTCCTGAATATTTCAAGTTTTCTTCAGAAGATTACTCATCTCCACTGCATTGTAATCCACTATTGCAAGTGGTCAAATTTTTCCTTTCTCCAAATCAGTTACCATTTGTTTTTTGCTTTCTATCTTCCATATTTTGTTGACAACTCTTAGGTGATGTCATTTTATCTCTTATTCATTTTTCCCATGTAAATTGATTCTCTGTTTTATTACTTTCAGGAAGCAGAGATATATATGCTTAATCAGAGGTGCATGGAAGTTTGTAAAAGTATGGAAATAATGATAACATCATTTTTCACTCTATCCACCCTTATAAAATATATCATATTTAAGTTCTTAAATATGTTTCTTAAATAGTATATAGAGAAGAAAAAAGTATATGAAATACACTTTAATATCTACAGTGGCTGTATTGGTATGGATGGTTATATTCTTTTTTCATCTCTATATCCTTTTAAGTTTTTGAGTAAACACACATGTTTACTTTTATATTGGATTATAAATTAATCTGTGTTCTTTTAAAGCACAATTAAATTTGAATAGTATATACAATCCATTCTAAAAGTAGACACTCTCTCATAGGACAGATTTTAAAGAAAATGAAAAAAAAAGAGAAAAAAATAGAGTGTAAAGTGGTTAGCATTTTTGGCTTGATTTGTTTTGAACTGGTTTGTTTGGTTTGGCTACAAAGTTTTTTTTGTGTGTGTTTGTTTTTTATTTTGGCTTTCCCTTATGTGTCAATATACTATGGTTGCCATAGCAAAGCACCGCAAAATAGGTGGCTCAAACAAAATAAAGTTATTGTCTCACAGTCCTGGAAACTATAAATCTGAGGTTAAGTTGTCATGCTCACTCTGAAGGTGCTGGCAGATCTGTTGCAGGCCTCTACCCTAGCATGTGGTAGTTTCTTGGCTTGTGGCAGCATAACTACACTCTTTACACAGAATTCTCCCTGTACGGATATCTGTTTCTGTGTTCAAATCCACCCTTTTTATAAGTAAACCAGTCATACTGGAATAGGACTCACCTCACCTTAACTCGACCATCTGCAAAGATCCTTTTTTCAAATAGGTCACATTCACAGATACTGAGGGTTAGGATGTCAATATCTTTTTGGACAACACAATTTAACCCATAACACCACGTAAAAAAACAAAAGGCTCTTGGAAATCCTAAAAGTCTACTCTTGCATCCAGCTGTAGTTTCATGGTAATGCTCCAAACTGTGGCTCTCTCTGAAAAATATTTGCCCTAAAACAGTGGTTCCCACATATAGGAAATTTTCAGAATCACTGGGAAGTATTTACAAAATACATATACCAGTACCCTCCGATCTTTAATTAGAGATTCTAATTGAGTAGGTATGGGGAGGGGAGCAGGCAAAATAAATTTTTTAAAATTTCCCCAGAATCTTATAATGGTCAATTAGAAAGGGGAATCCCCTGTCTCCAAAGTATGACCGTCTGGGTATGTAAATATAATCTACTGAAGTGCAAGAAAAAATATTAGAATTTCTATTTATTCCACTTCAGACTTTTAAATGTCTGTGTATATGTATTTTCCATGATGTGCCTTATATTACAGTAGCAATAATATACTACATATATAAATGTATATAATTTATAAACTAAGATATATTTAGAAAACACACATTCAAAATCTTCAACTGATGGTAGATTGCAAGCCTTTTAGGGACCATTGCCCTGAAGGATACTGAGATAGACAATTATCTTGTCTTCTCTACCATGCAGGTGCTCACTAAAAATAAACACAATAATAAGATGACAATGATGAGCAGGATTCCCCTTGGACTTGTAATAAAAACATGTTTATGGGAACTTATAATAGATAACTTTGTACTTATTATGGGGATTTTAATTTGTACAACTAAAACATTCTGTATACCAGCCTCATTATATAACATGGACATTTATTGCTAAACAATGAACAAACTGTAAGCATAAATTTGCTTATATATGAATCAGTGCTTTACTGGTGCATTTTAAAGCAGGAGAAATACACTGAGAAGAAGATTTTTTTTTATTTTAAAGAAGTAAAAATATAGACCCCAAAAGTAAAAGCAATATGTAGCTTGAAAGAAGAGAAAAAGAAAGGTGGGGGGGAAACAGAAAAGTGACAAAGGAAGATTTTTTTTTTAATGGAAAGAACATAGAAAGATTTCAGGTATTAAATAAAAAGGAAAAGATCTTCCCTATAAACAATGTAGTCCTGCCAATTGTGTTGAGAGAGAATGAGGTGGAATTGATTGTGCCAGAATTAGATAAAGCACTAGCTAAACAAAGAGCTTCTGGCATCCCGAGGAAGGAGCCAGAAAGTACAAAAAAAGATCAGTTCAGTGGCAGTCAGCCATTAGATAGCAATGAAGTTAATCCACACCTCTAAGTTGTAAACCAAGTAGATTTTCCTCCGTGTCTGTTCTCACAAATAATCATTAATTTTAAGTGCAGCTTAGGCAGGTGCTCAGAGAGTCCCTACTGTTTTGACATTGTATTGGAGGATTTCCAGGCAGCAAGCTGGTATAGTCCTTGAGTCCCTTCCACTTCACTGCTTCTCAAATTCACATACACCTACAGACAGCCCGTCTCCTACCTGTAACATTCAGGGGTAGACTGGCTATTCTGGCATCCAGAGAGATTCATTTTCAAAAATTTGAAGCCAAGACATTCATAAACTTATTCAGCAAGTGGCAGCAGGAGCCTCCAGTCACTGATTTGAACTGTCTAGGGTAAGTCTACTAGGGTAATATGATTGGTGCTCACCTGCCTATTAGATCAGCTACTGTGGACTGAATTTCTGACATCTTTATGCTCAAGGAGATACATTATGTGCTCTGACTCACTGTACTTAAGACCAATACAACTAAATACATGAATTTATACTGGACTTGCTGTAGAGAAAGCATTGAAAAGGAAAGGGTTTCAACTTCTTGCAGATCTAAACGTTTGGCGTTTTAGTTCCCATTCATTCTACATTCTACAGCATCCAAGTCTGAATATGTCCTTACTTTTCTCGTTCACTTTGGCTTTACCCTTTTGGAGGAGAAAAATAAGAAATAAAAGAAGAAATGGTTAAAAGCTGTTTCATTTGCCCCTTTTCTAGCCTTCTGAAGAGGCCCTGAGTAAACAGACATTATTCCTAGAAAGAGAAATAGTGAGTTATAATTAAATAAGCGTAGATGTCACAAAGGAATTGTAAAACACAGAGGAAAATGTGTCCCTCTTGTCCATACAGTGCTTACCCACTCCGAAGGTTTATAGACACCAGCACCTGTCTGGGTGATGGATTCACCATGTCCACTGCAAGCTTTCCACGCAGTGAGCAGAGAGCGCAGACACACGAGGAACCATCTGTAACATAAAGACATCTGCCAGCTCTCGCCTCAAGATTCGATGAGGACCAATGATGTATGTATAGATCAATTCAAATTCCTTAGAAGGAAGGACCTGTGAAATAAGAGTACATTCATTTTCCCTAGGTATTAACAGGTAGCTGTCTCCTACCCACAATATGTGCGTATACCTATTGACACAAAGATAGATTACATGGATTGCCCACTAACATGGAAGAATAAATGACAATGATAGGGAAAAGAAAACACTATTGTCTCTTAACACAGGTAACGGATGCTCAGTTTACTAGAGGAAAGATTTATATAGATATTATGAAGGTACAGAGTTCATTCTCTAAATTTCACATACTGTTACAAAATCCAACAGATAGAGATCATCTGGTAAGTGGATAATATGCTTAAAAAGGAAAAGAAACTTGACAAATTAGAAATTAGTGAAGAATGCAAGTGTATACCACTTTTAAGACATTTATGAGAAAATAAAATAATAAGCCAAAAATTGATAAAGAAAAATTACTCCCATTTCAGCTTGAACCCAGGCTGCATTCTTTTATAAACTTTGAGACTATCATGTTTAAAGATAAAGTTACAGTCTTTGAAATGGAAACTTGAGGAATTGTGAATGCAATTGGCCCTCTGAGTTAAAGACATTCATGTCCTGAATTTTAATTCCAATTATACAGCTTGCAAGCTAATGCCAGAATGGGCCTGTTTTCCTCTCTGTTTAGAAAAGGGAAGGAGGAAAGGGAAAACTACACATGGCATCATTGGAAACAAGCCCAGTGGCAGAGTGCTGAGGAAGGAATTGGCAGCCACACCATCTGAGAGATCAAACTGCAGACAACTTTCGATGCATTTCAAAATTAAGATGTGTCATAGTATGACAAGTACAAACTTTTTAACAAAAGCAGTGAATATCGTTTCGCTCCCTCCTCTTTTCTGCAATTATCATTCTAGCTTTTTAACTGTTCCCACTTGATTTCAGCTATGTTACTATTTTGGTATAAATGTCAAGAAAATCTTAAAGACTATATTTTTCTAATCTTGGAAAATGCCTCAATTTTTTTTTTGAAGAAAACAAGGTTCTAACAAACAAAGAATTTGGAAGTAACTTCTGCCTGATTAAAAATGGAAAATGTCAGAAAGAATCATTGCTAAAGAAAAACAAACTGGCTATTAAAATTGTTAGCATTCTATAAGGCCCATAATCTAGTCCAAGACACTTGAACATAATGGCCCCTTTTATGTGAGGCCCTTGGAGCATCTCCAAGGCAGTCATCTCTTTAATCTCCAAACTGTCGCTGCAATATAGAAGAGTTACACGGCATTTGCCGTCCATCATGGCCCCATTTTCCAGATAGTAAATTCTCAAGTGAAGGGAATTTCAGTCTTATTTAATGATCCATTAAAAAAAAATGGGTGTTGGATCTGAACTGCGTGAGCCCAGATTGTGAGTTATGGCTTTATCTTCTCATTCCTTACATTGCCATGGAGGGAGACAACTCACATTGCCCTCCCCAGGAAGCAGCATGAGAGAAAATGTATCTTGTTACTTTCTCCAGCCCCAAGCTCTCATTCACTCCCTCCCTAGAGGGCAAGAACAGCTCATTTTAGGAAAAAAGCTCTAAGCACATGGAGCTCAAACCTTCTTTTTATCATTATTTATTTCAGGATATTATGAGGGTACAAACATTTTGGTTACATGTTATGACTTTGCCACACCCAAACCATGATTTGAGATGTGCCCTTTCCCCCTACAATGCTCACTGCGCTCATTAGTTGTGAGTTTACCCACCCTCAACCCACCAACCCCAATGAATATTACTACCATGTAAGCACCTTAGTGTTGATCAGTCAGTGCCAGTTTGATGCTGAGTACATGTGGTGCTTATTCTTCCATTCTTGTGATACTTCACTTTGGAGGATGAGCTCAAGCTCTATCCAGGAAAATATAAGAGGTGCTAGATCACCATCATTTTTTGTAGTTGAGTAATATTCCATTGTATACATATACCATATTTTATTAATCCACTCATGGATTGACAGGTACTTGGGTTGTTTCTACATCCTTGCAATAGTGATTTGTGCTGCCATAAACATTTGAGTGCAGATGTCTTTATTATAGAATGTCTTTTGTTCCTTTGGGTAGATGCCTAATAGTGCTATTGCTGATTCAAATGGTAATTCTATTTTTAGCTCTTTGAGGTATCTCCAAATTATTTTCCTTAGAGGTCGCACTAATTTGCAGTCCCACCAGCAGTGTAAGAGTGTTCCTGACTCTCCACATCCTCACCAGCATTTGTTGTTTTGGGATTTTTTGATAAAGGCCAATCTCACTGGGGTTAGGTGATATCTCATAGTGGTTTTGATTTGCATTTCCCTAATCATTAGAGATGTTGAGCAATTTTTTATATATTTGCTGGCCATTATTCTATCTTCTTTTGAAAAGTTTCTATTCATGTCCTTTCCCATTTATTGATGGGGTTGTTTGATATTTTCTTGTTGATTTTTTTTTTTTGAGTTCTAGATATATTCTTATTATCAGCCCTTTATCAGATGTGTAGAGAGAAAATATTTTTTCCCATTCTGTAAGCTGTATATTTGCTCTAATGATAGTTTCCTTGGCTGTGTAAAAGCTTTTTAATTTGATCAGGTCCCATTTATTTATTGTTGTTGCTGCTGTGATTGTTTTGGGGCTCTTCTTCATAAATTCTTTGCCTAGGCCAATGTCTGAAAGAATCTTCCCTACATTTTCTTCTAGGATTCTTAAGGTTTCAAACCTTAGGTTTAAGTCTGTTATCCTTCATGAATTGATTTTTGTAAGAGGTGAGAGGTGGGGATCCAGGTTCAATCTTCTGCATGTAGTTGTCCAGTTTTCCAAGCACCATTTATTGAAAAGAGATTTTTTCCCCAGTGTATATTTTTGTCTGCTTTGTCAAAGATTAGATAACAATATGTGATGGTTTCATCTCTGGATTCTCAGTACTGTTCCAGAGGTTTATATCTCTGTTCTTGTGCCAGTACCATGCCATTTTAGTTGCTATAGCCTTGTAGTACAACTTGAAGTCCGGTAGACTGATACCTCCCAGTTTGTTCTTTTTGCTTAAGATTGCTTTGGCTATACAAAGTCTTCTCTGGTTCCATACAAAGCATAGAATTATTTTCTAGATCTGTAAAGAATGATGATGATACTTTGATAGAGATTGCATTAATTCTATAGATCACTTTAGGTAGTATGGACATTTTAACAATGTTGATTCTGCCAATCCATGAGCAAGGTAGATTTTTCCATCTGTTTACATCTTCTACAATTTCTTTTCTTAGTGTTTCATAGTTCTCCCTGTATATGTCTCTCACCTCTTTCATTAAATATCTTCCTAGATATTAATTTTCTTTGAGGCTATTGTAAACGGTACTGCTTTTTTAATTTGAATTTTAGCTTGACTGATATTGGCTGAGAAGATACACGATATAATTTCTATTTTTTTTTAATTTGTTGAGGTCTGATTTGTGGCCTAGTACGTAATCAATTTTCATGAAAGTTCCATGAGATGATGAGAATAATGTACATTTGGCTTTATTTGGGTGGAATGTTCTATAGAGGTCTGTCAGATCCATTTGTTCTAGAGCTCTAAGTCCATTATTTCTTTGCTTATTTTCTGTTTTGAAGATCTGTCCAGTTCATTCAGTGGGTGTTGAAATCCTGGACTACTATGGCATTATTTTTTATCATGCTATTTAGATCAGATAGGGCTTTCTTTATGTATCTGGGTGCTCCTGAGTTGGGTGCATAAATATTAAGAATTGTTCATTCTTCTCATTGGATCTTCCCTTTCACCATTATATAGTGGCTGTCTTTTTCTTCTTTTACTTTTGCTATTTTAAAGCTTATATAATCTGAAATAAGTATATCTACCCCTGATTTCTTTTGGCTTCCATTTTCCTGGAGGATTGTTTTCCATTCCTTGACCATGAACCTGAAAGCATCTTTGTGGGTTAGATGTGTTTCCAGTAGACAGCATATACTAGGCTTGTGTATGTTTATCCACTCTGCGACAGGTGCCTTCGAGCCTGAGAGCGTGTACTTCTGTGGTTGCTTGATCGGCTGCTGGGGGGGAGCTGCTAATATGTTATTCAGGGCTCTTTCGCCACACATGCAAGGCAGCTCCAGGTGGGGGGTGTCAGTTGGTGCAATTGCTAAGGACTCTGGCCAGGATTTTCTTTCCCAGACCACAAGCCCCAAAGCTGGCAGCAGCCTGGGCACCAAGGGTGAGCCCTACTGTTATGTTCTTATCAGATGATCAAAACCAACCCACGGGACCGAATCAACAGTCTACCCCCTTTTGCTTAGTTCCAAGTCTCACAGATTCACACCAGTTGCACAGAGAAAGCTACTTCTCCTTTCTCCACGCCTCCAAAGGCAGAGTCTACCCTGCTGGGCTGGCGGAGGGGTATTGCCTGAGACCACCAAATGGTCCCAGGCCAGGAAACATCTTCTCTCATTTCTCTCCTCCTCCAAGCATGGGGTCTTCCCTGCTTGAGGGAAAGTCAAGCCGCTGGGCTGGGGGAGGAATGCCTCTGGGCATCTCAGCCCAGAAAGCAGCTTCTCTCCTTACTCCACCCCTCTAAGGGCAGGGTTTGTCTAATCGGTGGGAAATACAAGTGGCCAGGCTGGGGGAGAAGCCCTACCCTGAAGCCACCAGGGTGGCTGACTCAGTCCAGAAAGTAGCTTCTCTCATTATTCCACCCCTTCAAGTGTGGGGTTTGTCCTGCAGCATGAAAAAGCAAGCAGCTGGGTTGGGGTGGAATGTTCAGAAAGCAGCTTCCCTTCTTACTTTCCTCCTCCAAGGGCGGGCCCTGCTCTACTGGGCAGGGGCAGGGGTGCCACCTGAGACTGTTGCCTGGTCTTGCCTGCTAGGCTGGGGAACGAGGGGTGCACAGATGGACAATGGGCCACAGCATTTCTAGGCTACAGACCCCCAAAATGGCAGCCGCCCACCCACAAAGAGCCAGCACTGGAGGCTGGGAGGGGGAGGCAGTGGGTGCTGGGTTTGGCACATGCTGCCTCAATGTGCTGCTGGCTGTCTCCACTGCTGCCCTGACACACTGTCTCATGTCAGTCCAGTTGGAAATCCTGTACTCCTGTCCCACCCTGCGCCAGCCGAATCTTCCGCGGTTTCCAGGGACAGAGCCTCCTTTTTGGTGTTCACCTCCCTTAGTCTGGTCCCAGTGATTGCCAGAGGTGAGATGCCTGTCTCCAAACTCCCTCCTGCAGACCCTGGAAGTGTCCACTCAGACGTGTCCCTCCCCGCCCAGTGAGGACCTAGCACAGCGCACTGGAGAGTTCAAAACATTTCCCTCTTTTTTCTCTTCTCCACACAGCCCATCAGCCTGTGCCTCATCTTCACACTGACTTCAGGCGCTTCCCTGCCTGAGTGGATGTGGAGGTCGGTGGAGGAAGAGTCGTCCTCCTGTGGGTCAGACCACACTGCCCCAGCCGGCCAGCGGGCACAGCCGTCCCAGGCTCTATTCCCTATTGTGTATCTCACACTCTCTGGACTTGGCGGTCAATTTTCCAATTCACCTTTATTTTTTTCTCCCAGTGCTGCTTGTCCCCTGCTGCTTCTTGCAGATTTACAACGTGATTCTTGTGGGAGAGTGATCTACTCCAGTGTAGCTATCCACGTTCTTCGCCTCCCACTCTGGGAGCAGACAGCCAGGAGGTTGCCACTAATCCACCATTTTCCCCTCCGGAGCCCAACCCTTCTGATTGCACTCTCTAACCTTGCCTACCTCTGAATACAAACACTCTTCTCTGTTCCATGTGATAATTCCATCAGGGCAAGCTCTGCCTAGAAAGGACAGAAACCCGAGTCTGAGGTGGGGAAATTGATTCAGTTGGGGAAAGAGCAGGGATCCTGATTTTGGTTGCAGGTTTAAGCAGAGTCCCCAACTCAGCTTTATTAGTAAAGAAGCTGTTGTTCTGGTCCTTTTCTAAGACCTCATTTCATAGATTCAGAATGTAGAAGTATTGACATCCCCCAATCATTGTTTTTTAAACGACTTATCAAGTAGTTTAAATAAATTCAAAAAAAGATGCCTACTCTGAGAGTTAGCCTAGAGAAAATGATGCTAGTATTGACAATAATGGTAATAATGATAATAACAAACAAGCTTTGACACTGACCATGTGCCCAACACTATGTTACCCATAACTAATTTACATGTGTTAACTTATCAAACTCTCATTTAAGTCTATGAAGTAGGTACTATAATAATAATATCAGATAAGAAACTGAGTCAATTCAAGCACAATCCAAAGTCACATAGCAGTCTGTCCTCTTCATCATCCTTAGTGTCACTAATAATTTTAGGTATTATCTAATTCTCATCTTAAAATTATCAAGTCATTTTATACTAAATATTATTTTTATTTTAAAAAATCTATTCATTTTGACTATTTCGTATGTTGTATTTATGTATCTTTTGTTATTTATGTATCTTTTATTATGTTGTTACAGTGATTTTATTTTGTTATATTATTTTATTATGGTGATTTTCAAAAAAGTAAATAACAATAATAAAGAAATATCTAACATTTATGCTATAGGAATTTCATTAAGCACTTATATAATCTTCAAAGCAATTGAATGAAGCAGTGGTATTGTTAATATATCCCCATTTTTAAGGTGAGGCTTCATCTGTTTTCATCTTGAAAACATTTGCTATCAAGACATCCTTAAGCATTGGTCAGTCTGTAATGCTTCGGAAGGTTAACTCATACAAAATTTTAAGAAAACATATCTTGATAGTGGGCCATTTAAATATAATTAGTACATTTATTTATTTTTATATCTCAAATCATAATCATAATGTGTTTTTTCTTTTTGCATATTTAAATCATGAGTGTGATCATAACTTTCAAGTTGCTATATAATTTGGAGAAATTTGAAATGTGAAGGAATGGATGTGTTTTATTTATATTTCGCAATACAAAAATCTTGAAACCAAGTTTATGGCACCTAATGGCAAGTTCTGAACTCATCCTGAAAAGCTTCCTGGATGTTTCTAAGCAAACTATAGTTCACTTCTTTATCATAATAGTTTTGATAATTCTGGCTGTCATTAAGATATGCTTCTGCTTTTTACAGAATAAATATTCTTATAATTCATAAATTTTTCTTTTCTATCACTTTCATATATCTCTTCTAAATGAACCATTCTGTCTCTGAACAGTTCATTAACAGCATCTAAAAGCTCTACTCATCATTAAATGGCAAGGAAGAATTACCAACGAGAAGTTCCTGGAAGACAGCCAATCAACCTGTATTGAAACTTGATAAAATACAGCCACCTCTCTGTGTCTTGCACATAATTAAAGCTCAATAAATATGGTCTGATGTGTTGATCTACTGAGTTAGATCGGTGGGGAGGATGGACGTGCACAGGATGTTCAAGTAGCTTATGGATGATGAGTGAAGTAGGGTACCTACAAACAGGGAGATGAGAAACAAAATGTTTTTAAAGACACCCTGAAGCATAACTTCAAACACTCTGTCATGGCTGTGGACCACTGGGAAACCCACACAGCAGATGGCTCGAGCTAATGCCCAGCTAAAATCAAACGGTTGTTTTCACAAAGGTACCAGCTTCCCTCCAATGGGAAAGAGATCGCTTCAAATGTAGGGCAGTCTGCATTTTATATGGTAGGGAAAGGACTGATACATATTAAAAAAAAAAAACAAACACTTTCAATTCAAATGTCTTTTAAAACAAGCAATTTCCCTAAATCTCTTTCTTTCTTTTTAATTAACTGCATTCAACTTATTTATGTAAATATCTTTATCACTCAAGTCATCAGTAATACCATAGCATAAAAATACATTATAGAATAATAGTTTTAATGACATTAGAAGGAAATAAGTTGAAAAATATATTATTCCATAATTCTATCTAATAAGATGTCAAATAGTCTCATTACTCTTTTGAGCTCACTTAGTTTTTTGTAGGTTTTTAATTTTTATTTTATTTTATTTTTTTAGAGACAGGATCTCTGTCTCCCAGGATAGAATACAGTGGCACAATCATGATTCACTGTAGCCTTGAACTCCTGGGCTCAAGTGATCATCCAGCCTCAGCCTCCCAAGTAGCTACTTAATTTTTTAAAAATTCATATATATGCTTCATTTGGCTATATTAAGTATGCACATTTTATATTAAACCAATTATTTCATAATTGTTGACTATCCCTTATTCACAATAATTTCTATCTAGAGTGAAGCATATTTACATTGTTGATATCACCCATACTTCTTAATTTTCCATGGTGTTCCCATCTATCTGGATTTCAAAAGAAAATAATTTAGTATCATGAGAATTGGCTCTATAAGTAGGAGCTCTCAGCAGAATCTTTCTCATCGCCTCTTTTAGTTTCTTCTGCATCTCTCCTCTCAACACCATTTTTACAGAAGAAATTCTTTCCACCCTCATTGCCCTCATGTTCTCTCCACCCCCTGTTTACCAAAACTTCTCTTTCTGTGAAGTAAACTGGATTGGAACACGTGAGGGCCGCTCTCTTCTTATGAGTACACCTTGAGAGGAAAGGAGTCAAGAGAGCCTGAATGAAGCAGGGGAGAGGAAGGTCCAAGGGCAAGAGCAGGAGCTTTGTATCAGAACCAGGCAGGGAATGGTGCCTGGTCCCTGGTGTTCATGGGCTATTGCTGTAGCTACTACAGAGCGCTCGCTGGGCATCGTGAGGAGCTGTATTGGAAAGGAACTCATAAAGTAAATTAAACTAGTGTGCTAATACCAGCACAGACCACCACCCGCGCCAACAGAGAGGGTTCTAGACCTCCGCATAAGGAAGAATTTGAACACAGGGTCACACAGGAAGAAAAATGTATTAAAGATGGAGTCTAGAAAGTATAGTACTTTCTCAAAGATGGTAGAGAAAAGATTGCTCCAATAAGGAACAATGTCAACCCTGGGGTTAAGGTCTGTCCTTTTATGCTAATCCCTAACAATACGCTAAGCTAGGGGTGGAATATTCATGGATTTTCTAGAAAACAATATACAGAGTTCCTAGAACTGGGAAGTCTCCCCTTTCTTGATTTTATAGGGTGATTTTTAGGTGTTGCCATGGCATTTGTAAACTGTCATGGCTCTCGTGGGTGTAATTTTTACTGTGTTAATGAGGATAGTTCCTTTAGGGACATTGTCTCCTCAACATGCCCCAATTAAAGGAATTCCCCTTTTGCCTTAGATAAAGATGTTATGGCTAAAGAAAAATAACTAAAGGATCCCTATTGGTTACATTAATCTTAGCTAAGCGTATTCACATTCTTGTGAATTTCATCCTTAGGCCTTCTCCTTCTGACCCCTGCCCGAACTGCCTGCAGGGTATCTGACTCCTGTCTGAGTGTGATTGAGCTATAAAACCATGTTTTACCCCTGCAAGGGTTATAAAGAGTTCCAAAGGGACAAAGTAGTTGGGGTTGAAGTTGGAGACTTTAACACATTTTGGCTGTCCACAAGAAAGGATTTTATCTCAACACTCCTGGCTCCTTGCCCACACCCTGTTTGTTCACATGGGGACAGAATACGACACCTGGTGAATGGGTCATAGGCATTATTCCAGTTTTTTCAACTGGGTTTAATACCTTGATTTTGGTGATGGCATCATGGGTGTATGCACATGTCCAAACTCATCAAATTCTATACATTAAACATGTGCAGGGCTTATGTGTATATATATATCAATCATACCTCAATAAAGCTGTTAAAATAATGAAATAGCCATATGTAAAGAAAGATGTTACTTATTAAAGACTAGAAATGAACAAATTAAGAAACATGTCCCTAGAGCTAATTCTTTGAGCACATCAATAAAACAGACTGATGGTGTTCATTAGTGAGAGAGAGAAAAAAGAGAGAGAGTACAAAAGATTTTTTGGAATAAGAAAATTGGAAAAGGTATTATACCATTCGTCATGAAATGTAAATGCTTGAGAATAGTTATTATAAAATTTTTAAAAGCAAAAATAATGAAAGAAGCCTTATCATATGATACATGAAAACTTAAATAAATAAAGCAAATGTGTAAAATGATTCCTTATATCAATGAGGAAAGGTAAGTTTAAAATATTAATATTATTGAAAATACCAAAAAATATAATGGTAGATTCTCGTATCACTTTTTTTCCAAAATAAATTCAAAATGGGTTAAATATTTAAATATTAAAAAGAAATTATAAATGTATAGGAATGAGAAATGACTTACTTATTTCAAGGCATAAAACATAAAATTTGATGTTTTAGACTGCATAAAAAGTAAAAATTTATGTAGAGCAAGAAATATCATAAACAAAGTGAACAGGCAAAGACCAAACTGAAAGAAAACCTACAACCTTCACGGCAATCAAATGTCCAATATCTTCAACATAAACATGATGTCCACAAATCAGTAATGAAAACATAAATAACTCATTAGAAAAATGGGCTAAAGTCCATGAATATGCTATTTATATAAGAAGAAATACAAATGATGAATATAACACATTTTTTTAAGTTTAACCAGTGAAGAAATTCTGATTACAATAGCAATAAAGGAACTTTTAGACCTATTTGATGAGTAAAATATAAATGATAATATTCACTGTTGCTGAGAAATTCCTATAAGAATTATTAGCTATATAAACAGGTAGTACTTTTTAGAAGATAATTTATTAATACATATGTAATAGGAAGTTAAATTAGATTTTTCCACAAAATCAAGGGCAGTAAACATCAAGTATAAAATAGTTGGTGGGCCAGATACTCCATCTGGTACTTGTTAGGAAGTAAAATGCATACTCTTCATACAAGTACATGTGTATACAAGCCCCACTCCCTTGCCCCTTGTACATATACACCAGACCACGTATATAAACAGTATCTTGAGTGTTTGTTCTGTGTAGAAAGCTTCATCGTGCACCTCCCCTAAAGCCAAATAAGAAAGCTCTGAGAGAATCAATGTAAGAGACCGGCATCTTCATCTTTAGTTGGGAGTCTTCTCAGGCAAAAAACTGAATGATCTGAACACAAAAGCATTTGAGCAGGAGAAGAAATAAGAAGTTGGGAGAGAAAGTTGGGCAGAAAGAGGGGTAGAAAGTTGGGTAAATTTTGCTTGAAGAAAGTAGACATTATAGAAAGTAGCAAGGTTTGAAACAGCTTGTTTGTCCCACATGGTAAAAGCAGGCTACCAACCAAGAGGAATCCAAAAACAAAAGGCTGTGTTGGCAGCCAGAAGGGAAGAAATGAGGTGTGTTTGAAAGAATTAGCAATGGAGTGTGGGGCGCGGCGGCAACGCCATTCTAAGATGGCGCCCGTATCCGGTGGT
>VBSM01003198.1:13847883-13872405 GCA_008086735.1 Cheirogaleus medius
TTCTTCTTCTTCTTCTTCTTCTCTCTCTCTCTCTCTCTCTCTCTCTTCCATTCTACTAGCTGGAAGAGAGGAGATACATAAGAGAGAAAATAGGAGTGGAATAGATATCTCAGGAACAGACTTTATTCTGCCCCTGCTTCATGCTCCCCAGGAGGAGGACTAGCTACTGCCAGGATGAGAAGAGCTATGCATTACATTGGATATGCAATTGTACTTTCAAACTGGACTTGAATTGATTAAACTTTTTTACTAATAACTGAGCCATGTGGAGCTAAAATCATGGTGGATGTACCAGGAGTCTTGAGCTGGAGGTTGTGGCCAAAGTAAGACACAATGAAATTAAGCCCGATGGTATCTTGGGGAATTTGGGGAATCAACTTGATTTATAGTCTCTTTCTTGGGACTGGTGTCTTGGACACTGTGAAATGCTAAGAAAAGAAGTGGTAGGGAAGCGGATGGGGATAGTGGGTGACAATTTTACCAAACATGAATTTCTGGGGTTTCCTAAAATCCTGCTTTGGTCACTGTCAATGCTGTGGAGACATGGTCTTGCCAAAGGCACAGGGACTTCCTTGGGACTGCACTGAATCCTGTACAAGTGCAGTTGTGATAATATGAGGGGCAATCTTACCATGGCCAAATGGAGCCTTGGGCCGAAAGGGAGTTAGAGATAAGATTTAAAACCATGAGTAGAGTTTACATTCCTTTAACTATTCATTATTTACTTATTTTGTTTTCCTTCAAAAGTTATTTCTATTTCTAGTGGCAGACAAATTAAGTAAAGAATGAATAGTTAAAGATACATAGAAATTTTTATGTTAAGTGAGAATCCTAACCCAGATTCAATCTCTGAAAAATACTGATTAATAATGCTGGCCATAGTGTGGGAACTGAATATAAATTTGAAGGATTAAATAATTGTTTGGAATTGCTGTGAGGTATGAAATAGAAAAAGGAAAGGCATGAATGCATGGCCAAGTAGCCTGGAGAGTTAAGCATGAACACGTAGATGACAGGGATTATGGCTTCTCTGATATTCCATCATGTACCTACCCAAGGCCATGGCATGAAAGTACCTAAAAAAATTATATTAAAAAAAAGAAAGGTGACAATTGATTTTATCTTTATTCCTTTAATGAGACTATAAATGTCATGATGCCTTATAGCTCCTGGCCTTACCCAAGTTGGAAGATATTTACTATATATTTTTATTCAAGTTATATCATTTGATATGAGCTTCCTGGGGTCAGGGAAGATTTCTTATTCATCTTTGTATCCCCAGCTAGTATTAGAGAATCTGATAACTAATAAGTATGCACAAATATGGAATAAAAATACAACTATATCTATGTATTTCTGACACCTTCTAAAAGAATAATGTATATTTATGATTTAATAAAAATAGACTATGATAAACTTTACTGTTTTCATGTTGGGAAGATTCTAGTACTTTTCTACTTGTATATTTATATATCATATAGTGTGTATATATATATATAAAAGTTTTTAAATAAAAAATCTCATCTAGCTGCTAGTGTTGGCAATTATTGTTTGCAAGCTCATCCACCATAATGGCAAAAAACTAATGGGAAGAGAAAATGGTATTGCTGGTGTTCTTTAAAAATAAAAACCCATTGTATTGCAAGATTTTAATGCCCAGGTGTTACCTAATGTGCTGTAAATATGTACAGCAGACAATTTCAGAACAAGCTATTTCATTTCCATGGTAACGTCAGGGCCACAATGGAGGGTGCTGGTTAAAAATGGATTCTTTTCATTAAGACCACACCACAGGAGGGGGCAATTAGCAGACTGAATAGAAGATCTAATGAATTTAGTAAAAATATAATATAGCTCTCTATTTTTACTGTAAACATTTAGGAAGCAAACTACAAATAAAATGCTTGATAGATTCCAGTCTATGTTATGAGACAATTCTACAACTCTCTGCTTTCAAATGTTACATCAAATATTTAGTGATTTTCTGACCATATTGAATAGGAAAAAGAGGAACAGACAAAACTAACAAGTTTTGATTGTTGAGGTCACTTAAACTACATCTAGTAAATAGAACTGTGAACCTTAATTGCTGTTCAGTAAAAGAAAGCTTGAAAAGTCAAAAGGCTAATTAAAATTTACATGAGTACAATATAAGATTAATAAGTAAAACTATAAAATATAATTTTCCCCCACTTAGCTGGGGCTGCTATTGGTCAAGACTGAATGAATCCCTTTTGAAGTCAAGCATTTGTTTGCCTGATACTCTGCCACTGTCTGGCACCAAAGAATGTAATTTAAAGTGAAAATTGTGTCAGTCATTCAGAGGTTTTGACTACACAAGGCTAAACATCTGCATATTTGGATAAGTGCCTGGCTTTCTAATTCACTAGCTGAGAGGAGATAGTTGTTATCCTAAGCATCAAGAAACTTAATTCATTATGCATATCAGATATCAGTGCACTTGTTTGGGATACATTTATCTTATCATCTAAGATTATGTTGATTTTATTTAGATTATATCCAAATAAAGGATAATTAAACTGCTATGTGACAGGAAAGAATCCACTGTTAGAGAATTCTGCTGAGATAAAATTATCTCCCTGGATGACCTTCAGACTACAAGGGAAACAATAAAGGGAACAACAGGCCTGTATCAATCTTCTCTCACTAAATAACAATGTGAGTTCTGTCAAGTCATTTAAAGTACCTGTACCTCAGTTTCCTCATCTATAAAGTGAGGTTAAAAGTTCCCGATTTACATATCTCTAGATACAGTGATAAGATTAAAAATTAGTGGTTAAGAGTGCAATCTCTGAAATCAAATACACCTGGTTGAAATGCTAATGATCCCTAACATTGTAAATTAGGAAAGCTTCAGTTTCCTCACCTGCAAATTGTTGCAATCATGGTATCTGGTATCTGAGTATTATGGGACAACATGCAGCCTGAATGCTTAACACGGTACCTAGCACACTGGAAGCAACCAATACATACATGTTTGGGAGAATCAAAGAAAAACATGTTCAAAGTAAACTGGAAAATGTAGAGATCATAGACTACCATTTCTCACTTTTGAGATGCCAGAATTTGTAAGTCACATCCCAGTTTTTAAGCTCCCAGAGGGTAAAATGAACAAACTATCATTAAAACTGGCATAAATCACATAGAAAACCCAAATAAACAAAAGGAGTATATATACATATATTTTTTTCTTTCCTGCCTCTATTTATCTATATGTTCCTTTCTTTTTTTCTTAAATTCTTTTAACATCTGTCTAGAGAGAGCCCAAAAGTCCCCAGAAATCCACCCATCCTTCTACACCAAAGAAATCAAACTAGAGGCCAAATCTGATCTGAGGATATGCTTCCTCTAGTTCACAGTGCTTGAAAAGATGACCCCAAATAGAAAATTTGGAGTTTTCAAATAAATTCAAGATTCTTGGCTTCACTTAAAAAATTAGAAAATCCGGTAGCCCTCAGCACACAAACCCACATGGCACCAAGCTGCTAAAATGTCAAAGTAGAGGCCCTCGGTAGAGGTTCATAAACTCTTCAATTCTCACAAGCCTCACCTCTCATTATTTCTCTGATACAGAGACTTAGTACCAGCCACCAGTCATGGCCATGTGTACCCAATTCTTTTTCTTACAGCAGAAAAAGGTGCTATAAGAAAGTTAGACCTTTAGGCTACAAGTATAAAAAAAAAAGGGTAACAAATATTTTTGTGGATTTGAGGACTGTAGAAATATTTTTAAAATTTTTTGTTGAAGTATAACATGCATACAGAAAAGAACACTAATTATAAGTATACAGCTCAATGAATATTCATAAATTAAAGGTACCTGTATAACCAACACCCAGATGAAGAAACAACATTACTAGCACCCCAGAAATCTCCCTCCTTCCATTCACTGTTCCCACAAAGGAACTGGTATCCTAACTTCTTATGCCATAGACTTGTCTATTTGAACTTTATGAAAATAGGGTCATACAGAATGTATCCTCATATTTCTGATTTTTTTTGTTTAATATATTATTTGTGAGATTTATCCACATGTTTGTAGGGAGTCAAAGCTCTATGGATGCGTTTATAAGGTGCACACAAAGCTTGTCCATGCCCCCTTAATTTATGTTACCTGGCTGGCCCCTATTAGTGTCATTTGCTATCCTAATCTAGATGTAAATCTTTCTTTAAGAAATATTTTACCCTAGAATTCTCCTAATACCTCCAAGTCCCTTGGCCTTTCTACAGCCATTTAACTCCCTCCATGGGGATTTAGATTTTCAAAGGGTCTCCCTTGCTCATGCACAGATAGAGCTACACAATCACTTACTCGTTTGATCCTCTGACCCATCGTGAAACTCTTTCCTTCCAAGTTCCCATTTATTTCAAATATGCCCCAAACATCTTGAATTGCCAAAAAGTGAAATGTGATTTTCTGTTACCTGCCTGCTGTGCTGCTGCTTTGTCTGCCCTTGATAAAGAAGTAGTGTCCAAATAGCATAGTTTCTTTGTACAGCAGATTAGAATCAGTGCTTTGTAAGCAAAAGTAACCGTTTTGGTCTATTCTGAATGAGGAAATATGTCACATCTGATGTGTAGCCATCTTCGGTTACTGACATCACGTCACTAATTATCCAAAACTTTTCAGCAGTAGAAGAAAACTAGTGATCCCTAACCACAAATTTACAATCTGTCTAGACGTTTTAAAGCTAACAAAAAATCTTGCTCTTAAGACACCTATAAATGGCATATGTGTATTTTAAGTGTTCTTTTGGAAAAATTAAGATATTATGATTCGAACTATTATTTGGGCAACAAAGGGAAAATGACTGCATTTGCCATCAACCAAGAATAATTTTGCTGGGAATTCTCTACTTCCTATTTTCCCCTGAAATTTTCAATAGGCTTTTAAAGCAGATGCTGAGCTGGAAACTAATCCAAGAAATAAAGAAAGCCAAGGGGAAAAAATAATAATACTAGACAGTTGTACTTGATTGTTTCCATGGTCAGGGCATCCTCCTGAGTGACAGATAATTCATCTTCTGTCAGTTTCCATTGCCTAGAGATCATTCTGAGCATTGTTATCAGCAAAACCTTCACAAAGTGAAGGATTTTCAAACAGGAAACCAGATGTGATGGGGTCAGGCCCTGCATGTGATGGGGATATTTGGGTTAATGATGATTGATGCCATATCACATTTCATAAAGTACACACTTGCCAAATCAGGTATTTTTCCACCACATAGGAGCAGTTGCTGAATGCCTTTATGTCAAAATACCAAGGTCAAAAAGGAAGGAGTGGACACAAAAGAGCCCACTCTCTTTAGGAAGGTAGCATAACAGAATTAGGCTAATTGTGTTGCATATTGCATAGAATTTGCATGCTAATCCTTCCTAAATGTCTGTTATTTATCTGGGAAATCTAAAACACTCCCAATTTCATGCACATTGTTTTTGTTTGTTTTGGGGGTCTATGTTTAACTTTTTTCTTTAAATTAATATATTAATGACATTTATTTTACTCTTTCTGTCATTACTTTATCAAAATCAATTATTAAAATGGTGAACTATTTCTCATCACACATTTTGTGATTTGGAGAAAAAAAGTCATTCAAAATACAAATGTATGCCCAAGTAACTGTCTCTTTTATTTGATGGTACATACAAAGATAGTGATTTAATTACCGCTCTTGCTTTGGTAAGAAATAGGTTTTCTTTCATTTGTGTGATATTTTAATATAGACACATATTTAGATGCTATAAGAGGACAATTTCAAAACATGCTTGAGGGACAAAGAGCCCTCACCATTTAATCTTAGAAATAAGTCTTTGCAAAATCATTATGTTGTCATTTTAGAGTTTGATGTTTTGAAAAGAAGGATAATGAATGCTAATGTTACAACTATCCTAAAATAGTTCCAGAAAAGCTTAATAGTTATTATTAAGTTGATGTATTTAAAAGGCTCTTAAAGTACTCATAGCTTTCTACAGCTATTGGTATATTATGAACTTTTCCAAACTAGGCATAATATTTCACAGAAGCTTATATTCAGAGTTGGTATAGAGGCCTGCACAGTTGATATTACAATTCCTTCCCTACAATCAAGGCCTGGAAAGTAATTAGAAGCAGAAATAGTTCTGAAAGTGTAGGCGCTAAATGAAAAACAGAACTGCATTGTCAATAATAGTTTGTGAATTATTGAAATAAAATATAAATGTATGATAGTTAATTTTATATATTAACTTGACTGAGCCATGAGGGGCCCGGTATGTGGATAAATATTATTTCTGGTGTGAGTGAGGTTGTTTCTGGATGAGATTAGTATTTTAATCAGTAGACTGAGTAGAGCAGATGGCCCTATCCCATGTGGGTGGGCATCATCCAATCCTTTGAAGGCTGAATAGAAGAAAAATGTGGAAGAAGGGAGAATTTGCTCTCTTTCTACCTGATTGTTCAACTAGGATATTAGTCTTCTTCTGCTGTTGGACTGGGACTCATGCCTTTGGCTCTCCTAATTCTCAGGACTACAGACTCAGACTGGAGCTACACAACTAATTTTCATGGTTTTCAGGCTTTCAGGCTTGGATTGGAAATATACCACCTGCTCTCCTGGGTCTGCAATTGTGGGACTTCTCAGCATCCATAATGATGTGAGTCAATTCCTTATAATCCCCTCTCTCTCTCTCTCTCTCTCTCTCTCTCTTCAATACTCTGTTGGTTCTGTTTCTCTGGAGAAACCTAACTAACACAGACTTTGACACTGAGAAGTGAGATGCCACTGTAACCAATACCTAAACGTGGAAATGGCTTTGGAACTAGGCAATGAGTAGACGCTGAAAGAATTTTGAGGTGTATGCTAGAAATATGAATATTAAGAGAAATTCTAATAAGGGCTCAGATAGAAATGAGGAACATGTTATTGGAGACTGCAGGAAAGGAAATCCTTGTTATAAAGTGGCAAAAAAAAAAAACAAAACCTTGGCTGACCTGTACTCTAGTGTTTTCTGGAAGACAGAACTTGTAAGAGATGAAAAAGGATATTTAACTGAGGAGATTTCAAAGCAGTGGGTTGAAGTGGCATGATCCCTCCTGACTGATTTTAGTAAAATGCAAGAAGAGATGAATTAATTGAAGATGGAATTGTTAGGTAAAGAGGAAACAAAGCCTAAAGATTTGAAAAATTCTCAGCCTGTCCATTTTGCAAAACTGAGAAAACATGTTAGCAAGAGAATACCAAGAGTGTGGTTGATCGACCATTTGAGATTGGTGTGGCCGTGAACCACAGACCTACTCAACCATCTCAACAATAGAAACCAGGAATAGGAAGAGATTATACCACCATAAACACTGCCAGCTGGGATTTAAAAAATAGAGAAATAGGAGGAATAAGTTCCAGTGTTCTATAGCACTATAGGGTGACTATAATTAAAAATTTATTGTATATTTTCAAATAGTTGGAAGAGCATACTTTGAATGTTCCCAACACAAAGAATTGATAAATATTTGATTACACTGATTTGGTTATTACACATGGTATACGTGTACTGAAATATCACACCATACCCAATAAATATATACAATTATTTGATGTCTATTAAAAAAAATAATAAAGAGAATTGGACAGAATGAGGGCAGGATGTGAATATGAGTTATTCTTCAAGAAAAGGGAAGAAAGAGCCCCAAAGTATTTTAGAGATCATCAGGACTACTATTCCTGACAAAAACCCAGAGTGTATGGGCCCAGGCTAGAAAGGCTGCCTGCAGCTTTTTCCAAAGGGTGGGACGACCATCCAGAAGAGCCAGGAGGGTGGGGTCCTCTCAGAGAGCCAGAGGGACAGCACCCCACTAAGACAAAGGGCCCCACTGAGCTGCAGGGGTGTCACTGACACCCCAGTGGCTCTGGACAACAGAGCATCGAACCAAAGAGAATTATTCTTGAGCCTTAAGATGCAATGGTGTCTGCCCTGCTAGGTTTTGAACTTGCTTGGGTCTCTTACCCCTTTCTTCTTTCTGATTTCTCTCTTTTGGAATGGGAATATCTGTCCTGTGCATGTCCCATCCTTGTAATTTTGGAAGCACATAACTTATCTGCTTTCACAGGTTCACAGCTGGAGAAAAATTTTGCCTCAGAGTGAGTAATATCTCAAACCTCACCTATATCTGATTTAGAAGATATTTAAATGTGACTTTGGATTGGAATGAGTTGAGAATATTGGGGCTGTCGGGATGCGATTAATGTATTTTACATGAAAAAAGACAGGAAATTGAAGGACCAGGACAGAATGTTATGGACTGAATGCTTGTCTTTCCCTAAGATTCCTATGTTGAAGCTCTAATTCCCAATGTGATGGTATTTGGGGTGGGGCTTTTAGGAAGTAAATAGGTTTAAATGAGGTCAGGAAGGTGGGAACCCATGATGGAATTAGTATCCTACAGAGAAAAAGAGATCAGCAATCTCTCTCTCTGTCTCTCTGTCTCTGTCTCTCCCTCTCCCTTCAATGTGAGGCAGAAGGAGAAATTCATCACCAATAAGACAGAAAGGGGACTCTCTCTAGGAACTGAATCTACCAGCACCTTGATCTTGGAATTCCCATCTCCAGAACTATGAAAAATAAATGTTGGTTGGTAAGCCACCAGTCTATGATAATTTTGTTATACAGCAACCCAACCTGACTAAGACAAAAAGAAATATCCCACACCAAACCACATTAACAGCCAGGGGTTATTAACCATCTTCCTGTGTAATTTACATGAACAGAACTGATGTCATAGGAGACTCATGAGATCACAAAGATTAAATCTCAAATTGTCAAAGCTATTGGAGGCCTCAGCCTTGGGTCCTTACTTACATCCTTAAAAAGAATGATCATTAAACACTTAATGTATTCAAATCCTTCAAACTAAGGATTCCAGGTAAGTCCAAAGAAGGCATGTAATGAGGACAAATAAAACAGATAAGACCACAGAAGAGAACTAGTTTCATTTACTTGTGATAATTGTGTTTAAGCCTTTGGACATTTTTGTTTTGGAGTTCTTGTTTTTGTAGTATATTTATTAATAAAAGCAGACATACCTATTTTCATCTTGGTTCATAGAAGTGCCTAACCAACTAACCTGCTTAATAAAATATAAAGAAAACTCATTCACTCTTTAAGATAATGATAATCGAATTATATCTTAATTATATACTGCACAAGGATATTGTGATGACATTTTTAAGGGAATATCTATCTGCACAGCTAGTACCAGAACTGGAATTACAGAAAACAAAAGTCTTTTAAATCTGCTCTCACAAATCTCAGATAGACAGAAATGCAAAGTACAAAAGCTGCAAAGAAGAGTACTCATAGCCTTCTGCCAGAGACATGGGGGGAAAATGAGATTTTTACTTTCTCATGGCTCAAGGTGAAATTGCTCCAACCTGAAGGTAACATGAAAAATGGTGGTGAAAAGGGTTAACATAGAATAGTAACCCTGAGAGTCATTCCCTCCTGAAGCCTTCTCTTTTTCACAATGACATCTTGGCTAGAATAAAACTGGCAAGCCTGATAGCCACCAACATAGGCCACATTTGCAGATGTGATTTTTTTTTATGCCTCAAATGTATTATAAGACATTAGCCATTCGAACAAAGAAGAATTTAACATAACTGTGTGTAAAATCTAATAGTCTGATATTTATAGTCTAAATCTAAATCGAAAACATGGATTGCACCGTTACATTTGTTTAGCATTTCCCAGGAAGAGCACATGATATGCTCTCTGAAAGGAAATCTTTCAGTGTTCAGTGTTTTCAATAATAAATCCATACTCACACAAAAGGGAGCTACCGATGATGAGCTTCACAATTCAGAGGAAAGAGGAACAAGAACAGGAAGATATTCTATTTGCATATATTTTATACCATTCACACTAGCATATCAAAATTTCCTAACAATATTCCAGAGAAAGGACTATGTATATCACACACACACGCACACACACACACACACACACACACACAGAAAGAACCATAAAAATCAAATAGCTTGCCCATCTTATGCAAATACAGTTCAGTATAGGAATTTCAAATTGAGATACCTAAAAGCAAGTCACATCAAAAGCAGTCTCTATAAAAGTCCACAAAAGCTTTTTACTATGGGTTTTATTTTTAAAACTAAAATTCCTTTTTATTAAATTAATGCACACACGTGGTCAGAAATCAAATTGTACAAAAGGATTGATGATTAAAATTATTAGTTTTCTTCTTCCCTTCTCCACTCTAGTTTTGTTTTGCTCATCAGAATGTATAACTTTTATTGCTGTTGGCTTTAGTTTTTCCTGTAGTTCATATTTATAAATATACTCATGCAACCATTTTTTGAAGGAGAGTCAAATTAGGCCTTATTCCTTGTCTTCCTATTGAGCTATATGAGGACTTAACATCCACACCATTGCCCATTCCCTCTCTCCCTTCATTCTCCCCCAAATGGTACTATTATTAGTGCCTCTATTTGTTCAAGTTTATAACTAAATGATATACTTATAACTTTATTACTTATTTCAAATAATTGCTCCTGTATAAGACTATTCGTGCCTCTACCCTTCCTTTGACCCAACCTTCCCTATCTTTTCAATTCTAATTTCTATTAACTCTACTTTTTATATTTCTGACATTAATAGTATTTATAGTTGGTTCTGTAATTACAATCAAATTATCATTGCTGTACTTGTAGATTGGTTCCAAATGTTGAAAATCGATAAAGAGTGGTTATTGCTGAAGGTTTTGCTCACTATACATCCACATAGTGAGCTATGATTAGATTTTTCTCTTGTATAGCTTTTTTAGTGGTTCTATTTTTTTTTTCTTTTCCTGGAGTGGCTAATTGCCTTTACATGTGTGTATGTATTAATTATATTTAGCATCTCTTTAATTTGTGCTAAATTTTCAGGAAAAGTATCAAATCTCTGGAGTTCCATCTTTTTTTGTTTGTTTTATTTTTTACCATCTACCTCCCACCAGATTATTTCTTCAACTAACATTCTAACAAAAAGGTAAGGAGAGGTTCAATTTCTGGGTCCTTGAATGCTGAAAATAAAATGTTGGCTGGTACAGAATTCTAGGTTTTCTGGTATAGAATTCTAGGTTTATTTCATTTTCCTTTAGACTTTTGAGGCATCTGCTGTTGCCAATGTGATTCTCATTTCTTTTTCTTCCCTGATTTTATCTACAGAAGCTTTTTAAAATCATCTCTTTACCCTTAATGTTCTAAAATATCACACAGTCTTTGTGATTCTTTGTTACTCACCTGGTTGGACACTGAGGGGGACTTCAGCTCTTGGACTAGCTCTTGTTCCTTTTTTATAATATCCTAGTCTAGTTTTATAGACTGTAATATCTTCTCAATCTGGGTAATTAGAAATATTTTTAAATTTCTCTTTTGTTCCTTAAATTATCTCTGTGTCCTCTGATTTCTTTTCTTTTTAAAAAATATTTTTTATGTTGGTGTCTTCTTTAAAGATATAGTCTTTTCTTGAATGTCATGAGATTCTTGAATCTTGGTTGTTTTGTTTTGCTTGTAGAGGAAATACAGGATATCTCTTCAATTTTCAACTTATTTGAAAGAATCTAAATGTATTCAATTTTCTAACATATCTTATGGCATCAACTATTATCTATATATATGAGTGATGACTCTCCAACTATATCTCCAGACAGGGCGTCTCTTCTCATCTCCAGAATCATTATGAAACTGTTTACTGAAATAATTACTTGATTTGTAATTGATATCTCATATTTAACATGTCCAAAAATATATTCCTGATCCTACATCCTCACCCCACCAAACTTTCTCCTGCCACAAAGTCCTCAACTTCCAAGGCTTACCCTAAAATCTGGAATTTTTCTTAACATTTTCATAAACCCTATCCAAATCATCAGAAAATTCTCCTAGCTCTACCTTCTAAATATTTCCAGTATCCAACTATTTCTCAGCATCTCCACTGCTGTCTACTTGATTCAAGTCCCTACCATACGACTACCAGGTTATAGTTCCTATCTTGTCTCTGTACTCTCACCAATATTCCACCAGGGGCTGTGCTCTGCAGGACACTCAGAGTAACCATTTGAACACAGAAATTGGGTCATGGCATGCTTTTGTCAAAAATTCACAAACATCTAAAAGTCCAGAAAGCCCTTCCTTATCCAATGGTCTGAAAGTATACATACATATTTTCCTCTCTCGTCTTATCTCCAGCCATTTTCCCAATCAGTCACTCTGTTTTAGCCACACTAGCCTCTTAATTATGTAAACATCTCAAACCCTCTCCCATCTCAGGACATTTCTAATTGCTGTCCCCTATGCCTGGATGCTCTTTTCTCAGATAGCCACATAGATCTCTCTGTCACTTCCTTTGAGTCTTTAATCAAATATCGCCTTATCAGAGAAGCTTAACCATTCCACCACATAAAACAGAAACCTCCCTCTCCCCAGAATTTCCTGCTATTTTATTTATTAAAGCCTTATTGTTCTTCATAGCCCTTACCAACACCTAACACATTCTATATGAACTTGTTTACTTATTTCTTCCTCCCCACTCTATCACTAGAATGGAAAATTCTAATAGATAATTTTTCCTTTTGTTCATTGCTCTTATCTCCAGCACTTAGAAGAGTGCCTAGAATATAGTGGAAGCTTACTTAATATTTGTTGAACAAATGAATGGGTGAAAGGATTAGTGAACAAAAAATGAGCCACTAATATATATGGTCATAAATGATATCAACAAAGAAATCTGGGAAAGCTTGGCATGTTTGAACTTGAGAGAACGTCAGAGAAGTGAGTCCATTAACACAGGAGAGGGAGAGCTTGGGATGACGATGATGAGTCAGGTGCAGGCCAATCAGCCTGGGACTTGTGTGTCAGGCTCAGGAATTTTAATTTCATTTTAAGGAAAATATTGAACCATTAAAAGTCTTAAGCAAAGGAGAACATGATTATCATTTATGTTCCAGAAGTGCCACTTTGTCTGCTGAGTGAAACATAGAGTAGAGTAGGGTCAAGAGAAGAAAGACTTCTTTATACTCAGTAAGGTACTATGAAGGTACCTTGCATAGAAAATGTCTTCCAAAAAATTGGATGTAAAGGAGCACAGAGAAATGCAGCAGTAACTGGAGGGTGTGGGTATCAAGGAAGTTGTTTTTCAGCCAGGATACCCAGAGGGCAGCAGAGAATGCACAGTGGTGCCCAGCAAGCTGAACAGATCCTACTAGACAGCGCCGGTCAAGCACACACTGAGCACACTGTGGAATAGTGACCAGAGAAGGGCAGTAAGATAAACTCATGAACAGAGGACAGCTTCAAGGTTCTGCGCTTGGAAAATTGTCTTCTAATCACCTAATATAATTTTGAGTCATATTCTTTGGGGCAGTTAAGTATTGTATGAAATCATCATGGGCTTTTGGGAGACTGGAGAACTATTTGTAGGACATTTAGTTACTCTAATACTTCTGCTACTGATATTTGCTGATGTTCCTTTTTGTTATTATTAAACCTCTTTGCCTCACCACGTTACTGGCACTGTCCTGAGGGCTCTGTAAATATCAACTCATTTAATCCTCATTACAGCACTATAGTATGGGTACTGTTATTATCTTTATTTTATAAACTGAGGCACAGAGAATTCTGTAAGCAATGAGGGTTGTTACATGGTCACATGAAAAGCGTTTCACCCAGCTTTTGGATGGGTGATTTAAGTTGGGTGAAGAACAACCCTTCCATTAGTTAATTTGGGGCCTCTGTTCTTTTGCTGTTGCTGAGATAAATTGTCTATAAGTGATCAGCATTGGCAACATCCCTTCCATATCAGTTGTCTTTAAATCTATATGAGATGAAACTGTCTAGTTTAAAAGTTTAATTTTTATCATTAATAGATATGAATAAAGAACTGATTACTGGTTTTGTTTTGTTTCACTTGGGGCAATGTGGTGGGGAGGACACTCTGAGTCTTTTGTACAATTTTTGTGTAAGAATTCTAGAAGGAGCATCTTTTAGAATTGATGCAGTGACATGGCTGGAGCTTCTACCTCTAAAGCCATCAACTCAACATCCCCAGTCTGACAAGTTGATTTTTTCCTTCATTCCTACAAAATATCTTGAGTCCCTTGACCTTTTTATTTTAACCTTATCCATCACTGTATTTCCAAACTTATCTCCTATCTCCTCATTACCTGTCCATCCTGCATCAGTTTGTATCAGTTTAATGACCCTCAATTTCTTTACCTTTATGGGTTTCTAGTCCAGCATCCTGAAGCATGATCACTTAAATAAATCCAAACATGGAATTTTCTCCTCCTCCAGCCAGACTTCTGCAGACCCAGCCATGTACAATATGACAATTATATGGATTGATGGTGCCACAGGCCTTGGACATCACACATCAATCCTCTTACATGGCTCAGGGGGGCTTCTTCTCTCTTTATCTCCTCTCATTATGATGTGGGCTGGACTCCGCCTGACTCAATGTCAACCTCACATTTATAGAGAGAAGTGAAGCACTTCATCTGTAAACGCGACCTACTTCCTCAGCGTCGCATCTCCTTAGTCTCCAGGTCAGAAAAGGGAGCATTGTTTCTCTTTCCATGAGATTTCTCTCATACACGCTTCCCATGCCATCCTTCCCTGCTTCCACCAAGTTCTGGCTCCAGCCATTATCCAATTTTTCTGTATTGGTGACCTTTCTCATTCCATTAGCTCCTTCCTATATATGTAGCCAAAATATAATCAGATAAGAGACACAAACAAAATTAAATAAATAGGAAACCTCCTACATATCCCTGTTTCCTCTCATCTGACACCTTTAACTCTACACTGCATATGCACTCTTCCCAAAATATTAATAATTGCTAAAACTTTTAGAGCATTCACTGTGTGTCAGGTACTATTATATATGTTAACTCATTTCATCCTTATAACAACCCTACGAAATAGGGATTTTTATTATCCTCATTTTACACATGAAAAACTGAATCGCAGAAAGTTTAAACAAATTATCTGAGATCACTCAGATCCCATTGTCTCTTTGGCCTGTTAATGAATTTTGCAGGACTCATCATGGGTGGTCATCTGCTTACTTTTATTGTTTCCAGACCACCTCTTTGAGGATTTTTTTCAAATACCTTTTTTTATTTTCCATTTTAAAAATTTTTCTGAACTCTATTTTTATATTTTCTATTTCTATCACAACCCAAACTTGTATTCATTTCACAGTGATTTAAATGATTGAATACCAACCAAACTGTGACTGAATTCAAAGTATGTGAAATCCAAATATATTTCCACTCACAGAGTATTGAAGTATAAAAATAATTATTTTATTCAAAATTAACTATTAAAAAATCAGGAATAGCATTTTTAAATAAAAATATTTAAATCAATCTGGAATTTTTCATTCTTGAAAAGTTTATTAAATCTTATTAAACATTTTTATAAAAATACAATCCATTACAATTTTACATTTAATGTCTACCTATTTGTCAAAGTAAAGCATCAGTATCATGCTTCGTGAAAGTTATATCTAAACCTAGGTAAATACAAATTTAAGAGAAATATGAATTGTTTAATATTGTAAAGTAGATCAAGCTCTGCCACATATTGTGAATAGATGTTATTTACGAATACCTTTGGAAATGCAAATTGGAAGAGGAAAAGTAACAGAAAATAGATGGTCAGCACTACTGAGAAATGATCCTATATTTTGCAAGAATCTTTTGTGTTTATGTCATTTGAGCAGAAGCTTTTGGCAGATCAATGCATCTATCTTTTCTCTGACTAAGCCCTTTGCTTGCTCTGATCCTCTGCTCAATGTGAAACGCTGCCTTTATCCCCAATGTCTGTGGCACAGCCCACAACCTTTGGACAAATCTGCCTTTTGCAAGAGGTGAAGAAAAATATTCCTCCCTGGGGTGAATGTGATATTAGGCAGAAGGGATGTTTAGGATTGCAGAGATGCAAGTCTTGAGTACTAAATTTCATCTGGTAAGAAAACCTACATGTTCTTTAAAATCATTACATACGTGTATTCAAGATATTCAAGGTCTTCTAAAGTATAGAGCTCTGGGTTAGGACCACTCTTTTCCAGATTCCATGGGAGTCTTGCTCAAGTTAGAAACTATAGACTTATAAACTGAACTGTTGTAGAAAAATGAAGAAAGATACATTTCTTGCATTTCATAGCTTGAAAATATAGCTAGTGCACACTACTGTAAATTACACATATGTTGCAAAATGTTACTGACATATCTGTTTTCTTACCAAATTACAAGCATAGTAAAAACTGGACTTAGGTCTAAATCGTTGCAGTGCCAGTGAAGATCCTATATTCTGGAACATACCAACAAATACTGCTGTAGATGGTGCACTGTTTCTAAGAAAGTTAAGCTGAAATCAATCACATGTAGAAGATGGGCATGCTGAGGGCAAAAAATATCTCCAAGTGATTTAAATGGGAGTATTTCAAATGATAATGAGATACAAATAGCAAATCCAAAGATTATTACTGATGCAATATGTAAATTTTCCTCTTCTTGTCTTATTTTTTTCTTTGAATGAACAATTCCCAATAGTAAATAAAGAAAACCAAGAGCTCTTTAACCACTAGATTTTTCTGATAGCTATTACTTGTACAAGTTGATATACAAGGAAAAATGTTGCTATTAAACTAAATTTTAAGTAAAAGCACATTATGGTAGAAATAAGACCCTCCAGAGAATAATTTTATGAGACCATTATTGCACGGTAGCTTGGGCAGTTGAACTCACATGAAACAAATGGCTCTATAAAACAAGTCCCAAAGTGGCTTATTGCTTAATTAAATTCATATACAAAACGTCCCTCTGCCTTGACATGTGTACATACATATATTAAATATATTTTAAAATTCAGCCTGAGAAATATGACCTCATAAAGATGCAAAGGTTTAGAAACCACTTCAAAGCCAAAGAACTTCTTGAGGCAATATTTTACATAGAAGTGTAACTTTTAAATAATTGCTTTTTTTCCCTTAACCTAGCGAGAACAGTCAGTTTGATGTATATAATATGTTTAAGCTTTCTGCCTAGAAAGATATGCCATAGTCTCTATGAAATGCTTTCAGTGAATGCAAGCCCTGCTAATTCTTTCTCCTCCTATTTCATTAAAATGGAAGAATTTCTAGAGAGGCCTGGGTATGTATAGGAAGAAAGATATTTACAAGCTCTACAGCCCAATCCTTCAACCAAAATGTGTCTACTTAGAAAAGTGTTAATTTAATGAATGCAAATAAATTAAGGCATGTTTTCACCTTGAATATAAAATTGTTTTACCATGATGTGCTACTCCACTCTTCTGTTTCATGAACCATCTACTTGTGGGTAACACCCTCCGGGAACAGAATATGGTCCAGTCTGTTCAATAGGCTAAAAACATCCTAAACCTATCTGGTTTTAAATGTGTTTGGGGGACATAGAAACAAGGGGTAAAAAGCAGAGACATTATTCAAAATGTTACTAATTGATTATAAGATTTTGTGCCCATAAATATTCTATCAGTTTCAAACTTTCACACTAAAAAAATTTGAAATGAATAATTTTAGCCTGTCTAGTTTTACCTACTCTTTTGGGAAACTCTTTAATAATGCCTATTCAACTAGCATCCCAAAGAGAAATGCAAAACAATGTATAAAATCTAGAGAAACACAGGTGAATCTCAAATACAGAAGGTAAATGAGACCAGTTAAATATGTAGATATGATGTTCTAAATTTTGGTGAAATTCTTAGAACTTACAAACAAAAAAATGAGAAGGGTTGTATAATGGTCTAATAATTTTCATAATCAAACACTGAAATGTCCTGCATAAGAATGGAGGGGAGAAAAAGTGTCATGGCTTATATCCCTACGACAAAAGACAGATTAACAAGAGAAATGCAATAACAAATTTATTTAACCAAATTTTTATGTGACATGGAAGCCTTAGAAATGAATGCCCAAAGACCCATAAAATACTGTGCATTTTTTTCATGTGTAGTTTTGATGAAGAATAGACAGTTGTATAAAAGTATGACTGGGCAAAAAGAGGATATGACCTATTGATGATAATGTTGGAAGAATTTAGCAAGACCTATTTGTTCAGATTATTCGTGGCCTCCAAGTAAAGGATAGGTCTCCTCTGGAAGGAGGGCCTTATGACCTAATTTGAGATGAGGTAGGTCAAAGAATTTTTTATGATCATGCTTCAGAGTAGAAAGACAGTGGAAGGTCAGAGTGAACTTCCTTCTGCTATTTTCTCAACTTCCAAGGTACCATATTTTGGGGTAGCATGTTCTTAGCTCCAGCATGAACAATAGTGATTATAATAATAACTATTATTAATTAAGTACTCACCGGATATCAGGCACTATGTCAAGCATTTTACAGTGATTATTTAATTCTCATGACATCTCTCCATAGATGTGTTCTCAGTTTAAAGATGAAGCTGAGGCACTGAGACATTAATCAACTTACTTCAAATCACACAATTACTCAGTAAATGGCAGAGTTGAAATTCAGCCCATTTTTCTTTGACATCAAATCCCATTTTCTCAGCCCTCATGTCCTTGCTGCTAACTTTGACAGCAAGTCACACAACTTGATCTAGCAAAGAGGAGAATCTTGGTAATACAAGTCTTAGAACCTCACAGAGATAACTCTAACTTTAGGCCGTTGACAAGAAAAACAACAGGTCAGAGATACAGCTCGAACGTTTACCTCACTAAAGGTAAACTATACAGTCTGACCAACGTCCAACCCTGCGTTTGTACAGAAATATTTATGTAACAGAAGATGTCTATGTTTGCAAACAGTGAGTGTCTGCCTGAGTCATTGACATTCACCAAGAGGATAAGCGTGTAATCTTTTCTCTAAAGGTGTGTGAGAACTAAGGAGAGGCCACAGAACATGAACTCTTTGTGGTATCCAGCAAATAAGCCTGAGGAGATGGTGTGCGACTCCAAAGGGAGAGAGGTGGGAGCTCCCTGTCTGAAAGGACAGCATGTGGGAGCTCTCCATGGTCCTGTTTGTCACTTCCACCTCACTCACTCTGATGCCACGGCTGAGGAGAGAATGGTAGATTCTGTGTGTGAGAGTAGATATAACTATTGCCTTGCAAAAAAAAAAAAAAAAAATCACACCCATATTCAAAAGAATAGCATACGGAGTACAGGATAATGCTTACCAGACATACACCAGACTTCATAGGCACTTTGCAAGGGAATGTAATGTTTATCTGGATAAATAATCATAATGAAGCCCGATAGTCTTTTTTTTGTGTGTCCACTGTTACACATCATCCACCACCAATTACAGGGATATGACGGTTATCCTGGTTGCCATGAGAAAAGCCAATGAGATTAAAAAAATTTTAATGCACATTTATCAAAAAAGAGTCCAGCAGCCCTCCGAACAATTAATTTCATGGAGGAGTCAGGAGAAGGGGAGGTGAGGATCTGTTTCTCTTTGCAAATGGAAAATTATGCAAAATGTTTATAACAAGAATATCTAAAAGGATATCTGAATTCTCGCTCCTCATGCCATCATTATTATGCCCAGTATTATTTTGTCACTTTTGGGCAGGGAAAAAAAAAACATATGGCATAGTAAGATAATTTATGCATTTCAGAAATTTAAATTAATCTTTCAGTAAGGTTTGAATCTTTTAAGAACTCAGTTGAAGGAATGTGGCCATGACACTTTAAAAAGACCTGTTCTGCTACTATTCTGTAATATTGAGATTTTGAGGATGTTTTCAATATTTTCAAACAAAAATCTCTTCTGCCATGTAGCACTTGTAAATTTTGCCCCTTGCTTTTTTTCAAAGGAACTTGTTTTAAGATCCACATATACTTAATAAATATTTATCAAATATCTACAAAATGCAAGACATTTTTCTGTAGTGTCTCAGAAGATATAAATACACAAATGCAGATATTCTTGAATTCAAAGTGAATTTACTGTCAGGCAACAAAGGTAAAACACATAACCAAAGCTATAATGCCAACCAGCCCAAGGGAAGTGCTATTTAAATGATAGAGACTAAATACCTATGAGAATCTGTTTCAATTTGGCTTCAAAACTTTTAAGTAACCTTATAAACCCTTGAGTGTAGCCAAGTTCAAGGCACTTGAGATGAGGAAAGCTCTTTGTTTTAAAGGTCTTTGAATTTCCATTCAAAGAATTCCATTCAAATTTCTTGGTATTGCAGAGCTACCAGGATTCTCCCTGCCTCAATCCACACAATAAAAAAAGGAATCAGCCAATAAGCTCTTTACTAATAAATCACTTTGACCCAGTTTTATCGTGATGTTACCAATTGTCCTTGGCCAAAACACCAAATACTCACTCAACATTAAGAGACTATCTCTCATGATATATGTGAGTATTTTGTGACTTAAATGAAGAATATTTAAGTTATAAAAGAATTTAGAAAAAAAAGTTAACTTTATAGAAGAAATGCTAAAATCCAGGTAAGTGAATTTAGTTATGGGCTGAGAGAACATTAGAACCTTGTTTCCCAATTTCTTAATCCAGTGTTTGTTCCACCACACTGTCTTGATTAATTATTAAGTCACTCAAGTTCATTCAGTCATTAAAATGCTATCTATAGGTACTTTTGTTTTGATCTTTGATTTTTTTATTAATAATGTTTAAAAGTTTTATGTCTATTTCTGGGATAGAAACATTTGAATGTAGAATTCTGAAAGTAAACAAATGGATAAAGAAGCCTGGCATAAAAAAAATAAAAAACTGGCTTTGACTAACATTTTATAAAACACATAAATCTGTCTTTAACACAAGAGTCACAAGAGTCACAAAGAGTCAATGTCTTATTGTTTTTGGGTTTTGAGAGATGAATCCCACAGAATGAAAGGAAATGAATCTGACTTTATTGTTGATGCTACTTTGGAGATCCTCAATTGCACACCTTGCCCATAAAACCTCCCTGAAGTTCACGTTTCATTTGCAAGTGAAAGTCGTCTGTCAAGTTCACTAGAGCAGCTTTAAGTGTTCCTCAAAACTGCTCTGACTCAATCCAAAACCAGCCTATGTTAATCTCTTATAGTATCCTATGACATACTATTGTTTTTCATTCATGGCACTCATCTCAATCTGTGTGGCAGTGTCATGATTTCAAATCTATATATGTATATTTTTATACTCATTAGTTTAATATTTGTTATTTGATAACACTATAAACTCTATGGGGAAAAGAAATTAGTCAACTTTGCACCAATTTCATTTTCTTCATGGAACCTAATGATTATTCAGTAAATATTTCTTGAATGAACAAATGATTACTGATGGGCTACTCTTCTGAATATTGAAATTGATGAGTATTCTTAGATTTTGGCTAGGTACAATTAATAAAGGAGGAGTAACACTACATTACACACCATAAATATTTTTGAAAGTCTATTACTGCCTGAATGAGAGAGGGTCATTTTACATCCAAGTGATAAAACCCAACCCAAATTCATTTAAACAAAACCAAGACTTTGCCAACACAAAACTGGGAAGACTAGGAATGCAGTTGACTAGAGGAAAGACTTAATCCTATCTTCAACACAGTACAAGAATGAATACTCAACAAAATCAAGGATATTTCAAGATATTCAATGATGTATCCCAAGTTCCTATATCAGCACTTGTCACATAGTAGATGCTCAATAAATGCCTCAATAACTGAATAAGCACTCTCTGCCTCTCAGATAAACTTTTCTATCTGATGGTATGGTAGGCAGTATAATCACCCCCAGAAGATATCCATGTCTGATCTTCAGGATCTGTTAGTATAAATACATCACTTTACATTTGCAGATACCTGGAGGTTAGGACCTTGAGGCAGGGAAATTATCCCAGATTGTCCAAGTGGGCTCAATCTAATACATACACCTTAAAATCAGAGAACCTTTCCTAATTATAATCACAGAGGAAGATTACAATAGAAAAGGGGACATATGATATAAGGGCAAGATCTGCTGTTGCTGGCTCTGAAGACTGAGGAAGAGGACCATGAGGCAAGTATGCTGTTACTCTGAAGAAGCTGGAAAAACAACCACCTAGAGCACAGCCTCCAGAAAGGAAAACAGTCTTGCGGAAACCTTGATATTAGCTTAGTGAGACCCACATAGGACTTCTGATCTACAGAATTGCAAGATAAAAATATTTGCATCATTTCTCCACTAAGTTTGTGATAATTTGTTATAGTAGCAATGGAAAGTGAAGACGGTTGACTTCATTCTTAGACTGGGTCAATCTATGTGATGGCTACTATGGAAAATATAAAGAGACAAGACTATTTTGAATAGAATGAGGACTTAATTATGAAAAGATTTTTGAGATCAAGAATAAAGAGGGAGAAATGAAAAATAGAAGATGGCATCAAAATATTAAGTTTTCAAAAAAATATCATTTGATCTAGCAATCCAGCAATCTTTTGGGTATTTATTTACCCAAAAGAAAGTATTTACCTAAAAGAAATCATGGTATCAAAAAGATACCTGCACTCATATGTTTATCACAGCACTATTCACAATAGCAAAGATTTGGAATCAACCTAAATGCCTATCAACAGATGAATGGGTATAGACAATGTGGTATTTATATACAATGGAATACTATTCAGCTATTAAAAAGGAATGAAATCTGTGTTTTGCATTGATAGAACTAGAAGACATTATCTTAAGTGAAAAAACTCAGAAACAGAAAGTCAAATACTGCATGTTCTCACTTATAAGTGGAAACTACATAATGTGTACACATGGACATAAGAGTCTGGAATAATAGAGAACAGGGATTTGGAAGGCTGGGAGGGTGAGAAGGGGAGAAGGATGAGAAATGACTTAATAGGTACAATGTACATTATTCAGGTGATGGTTACACTAAAAGCCCAGACTTCACCACTACCCAATATACCCATGTAACAAAACTGCACTTGTACTCCTTAAAATTATATGAAT
This sequence comes from Cheirogaleus medius, assembly GCA_008086735.1. Classification (NCBI taxonomy): domain Eukaryota; kingdom Metazoa; phylum Chordata; class Mammalia; order Primates; family Cheirogaleidae; genus Cheirogaleus; species Cheirogaleus medius. Next base: position 13,870,896 of record VBSM01003198.1, read on the forward strand.
AAAAGTTAAAAATTATCTACAAATGTATAAAATTATTTTTATGAGACTATATGAAAAAATAAAAGCATACTTACCTCTATAACTACACTATGTACTAATGTTAGAAAATATTTATGGCTTCTGATTTTAGTCATCTTTTAAAAATGTTACCCGTTTCTATTCTCCGAAAAATGTGAATTTTAATACACATTCCAAACTGCAGCAGTACATGCTGCGCTATGTGGATTCAATATAATGATCATAGATATTAAAGGAAGCAGCCTTTGATTATCAAGGCAGGATTAGAAAAACCATTGTAGAAAGGTCTAAAAGACTTGAGGAAATCAATGTAACCAAAGAGAAATGTGGATACTAAGCCTACAAAACATATGAATCATCCTTTTGCTTCCTAGGATGACACTTCATCTGATGTGATATTTTATTGTTATTTTCTTTTCTTATTCAGGGAGAAAAATATAGCTGGGGCTTGAGTTTCCTACTTACCACCAATAAAATTGGCAGAATTTTCCACTGTCTATGTACCACGAATCTCTCCTTTACTAGACGTATCCCCAAAGCCATTTTAAGGTATTTGACTCTCCAATTTTGTTTATAAAACAAAACAAAGTTAAATTTTCTCTAAGTCTCCCTCTACCTGCTGTCTAGTTCCTCTTGTTCCTTTCTCAGACAAGGGTCTGTAGAAAGCCATCCTCACTTCCCATTTAGTCCTCAATTTAGTCTTCAACTGTGACCTTGCTTCCAACCTCCCACAGGAACTGTTGTTGGCAAAGGGACCAATGATCTCAGCATCTCCCTTAACCCCTCCGTCACCACACTCACACCTCTGCTCAAATACGACCTCCTCACAGATGCCTTCCTTGTGCCCCTCTCTGTTTCTTTGTCCTGCTTTACTGTCCCTCAAAGCACCCATCCTTCCCTAAAATCATAGGATTTGCTGATTGAGTTGTGTCAGACTCATCTATCCACCAGAATGTTCTATCCATGAGAGCAGGGACTTTGCCTTTTCCCTCTCGGTCATCCAAGGTGCATAGCCGTGCCTGATGCCGGCAGATACTAAACAAGTAAATGTTGAATGATTATTACTAAATCCAGTTAAAACTTTTCAGTTTTGACTTACTTTGTTACAAGTGAGAAATCTCTCCTTTTTAAAATGTGCTTCTGTCACAATCTCAGTGGTATTATTCTTTAATGCCTTTCCTCCTTCATCTTTGTGTCATTCTTCCCATCCTAATGCAAAGAGATCTCTTTCTTAATACCCCCTAGGAATGGTTTGGTCCTCAGTCCTCTTCCTCTTCGTTATTCACCCTCTCTGCCCTTCGTGTGGTCTTTTTTTTCTTTTTTTCTTTTTCTTTTTTTTTATTTCAGCATATTATAGGGGTACAAATATTACAGTTATGTATATTGCCCATGCCTCCCCTCCCCCCTCGAGGAGGAGCCTCAAGCATGACCATCCCACATACGTTGCACATCTCACTCGTAGTGTTTGTATATACCCATCCTCTCCTCCCCC
>VBSM01003198.1:13872505-13885167 GCA_008086735.1 Cheirogaleus medius
AAGCTTTTTAATTTGATCAGGTCCCATTTGTTTATTTTTGTTGCTGCTGTGATATTTGCTTCCTCGGCTACAATTGCAATGAAAACTTTATTTATTTATATTTTAAAAACATATTTGTTTCCATTTCCATCCCAGACCTCGCTCGAGTCTGAAAAGAACACTTTAGGTGGCCTACTGATTCCTCCCTGTCAAGACTTCAAAACTAAACAATGCATCCCCTCTCCTCTCTTTGGATATGCCCTGAACTTTTAATTTATATTTATTAATTCATGGAACTACCCTTAGTCCTGCTTCACCTTCAGGCATTATATGTTTTCGATTCCACCTGCTCAGGAGCTCACACCTGCAGTCATTTTGCTCTAGCCTCGTTACAATGGTGATACCTCGGGCTCTCATTATTTTCATTGGATTCATGCCACAGACTTTTAATTGGTCTATGGTCCTTGCCATTGGTCCTTGCCTATGGTCATGCCTGAGCAACTAATCAACTCGCCATCTTGGTTATTATAGTGAGATTTTAAAAATTCAAGGAAGTATAATATAAAAAGCCTGTGATGATATCTTCCTTAGCTTCCTCCACACTACTCTTGGGGAAAACGCCCCGTGCTGTCTCCCATCGCTGTGCCTTTGTACGTGATGCTTCCGCTCTCTGGAATGTTTTCCCCAACCTTCCTTCTTGGCCTGCCTAACTCTTATTTGTTCTTTCACACCCTGGTTGAAATGTTACTTCCTCTAAGTTTCCTCTTCTGACTGCTACCCTCACCTCCACACCCAAATCTGCATGACGTGGCATTCTAACATGTCCCCACAGCTTCCTTCCCTTCTTGTCATAGGTACCTTTGCACTAAAATTAGCATTGTACTAACATCATGATTTACTTGCCCATCATTCTATACCAGTAAGGTAATGCCAGCCACAGAGATAAACTAGCCCCAAATTTCAGTATTTTAACACAGTAAATGTTTCTTTCTTGCTGAAATAATAATCCCATCAAAGACAAAACTAAGTCTCAGACAAAATTAAGAGAGACTATTTATTTACAAACTTGGGCAAGAGGACCATCTGCCATCACATTCACTTTGGCTAAGGATAAAAGGTATCAGAAAGGAAAGTAACTTTTATATGGTATAAAGCAGAAACACTGAGGCAATTTCTGATTGGCAAGTGCCCTATTAAACTGGTATTTTGGAAATGGGGGAGGTTCTTCAATTGGTCACTAGATACATTTGGCAGCCTTTGGCTGTAAGAGACAAGTCAGTAGTTTGTGGGCATTTCAGAAGAAGGATTGTTCAATTGGAAAGTTTTTGTCGTAGTCCATTTCTTGTAGCAAATGGAGATGCATGGGATGCTTTTCTATGGTCAAACTATCATGGTCCTAAGGGGGCTGGCTGCCATAGGAGGGAATTTGAACAGTCCAAGAACAGTTTTCCTAGCAGTTGAGTGGCTTTCTTCCCTGTGATGACTCTGGGACCTAAGCTCCTTCCTTTTGTGACCCTACCACCTTCTAGGTTCAGTGAGTAGACTAGAAAAAGAAATGGTATCCTACTTCTTACAAACCCCAAACAAGAACGAATAGACATCACTTTTGTTAACATTTTGTAGGCAAAATCTAGTCCTGTGGACATAACTGGATTCGAAGGGTGCTGGAAAATGGTCCCAGCTGGGCAACAGCCTCTCAGTGACCCCCTTGTCACTAAGGCAGGGAAATGTCACTTTTAGGTGAACCATACATAGCTATCATCTCTGCCACTACATTTTGAGGTTCATAAACGAAGATATATTTCCACTGTCTAGCAAAGGGACAATGCCACATATTAGTTGCTAAAAAAATATACTATTGAATGATTAAATCAATAAATGTTTGAATGGTTCTATCATCTGAAAACTCAGAATCACTAAAATTTCTTCTCTCTATTCCTGAAGATTTACTCAAGTCAAGTATGGTTAATGATGAAATAAAAACTCATAATCTAAAGTATAAGGCACCATTCTAAAAGCTAATAGTGAATATCCTTATAGTTGAAAAAAATAAATCTGAGAAGAATTATAGATAGTAAATATCAAATAAACATAATAGCAATATTTTGAGCAGTAAAAATCAATATTGTAAAATGAATTAGAAGAAAGTTCCTCTAATAGGCTAATAGTTGTATTATGTCAATACTCTTGCCAAAGAAATCTTCCTAATATTTTGAAAATGGAATTCATAAGGGTCATAGATTTGTTCTTAATAACCAACAAGTAGGTTTTTATTTCAATTTTTGAGCTAATTTTTGAGGTAGTGAGATCATTCTTAATCATTTCTATTTGTCACTTGAAGATATTTCTAAAATAAAATTGTCAAAACTAAGCATGAAGTAAATATCAGCACATCACCTAGTGAAAAATATAATAAACAACTTTCCAATTAGTTTTAGAGATATTCAGGAATGAATTATCCTCTGCTTTCAGGTTTTCATGAATAATTCAAATTTCACTGTCAGTCGACCTAATTAGTAATTATCCAAACTATTTCTAAATTATCTGGTTTCAAGCTACCTGTGTAGCAGCTAGGTTTATTTCTGATATAATTATTAACCCCATCCTTGTGGGTCTTGTCTCTCTTTCTGTTTCTGGTAATGAAACAGGTATCTTCAGGTAGCAGAAAAACTAGAAGATTCAGTTTAATGCACCACTACCAATTAGCCTCTCTAGTGCTAAGAACTGATAGCATATACCACACAAAGAGGTAACTTTAAAGCCTTAGAAATGCCTGAACTACATGCTACTGATTTAATCATATAAAAGATGGAAGAGAAATTTGACCTTAAAGGGAAAGAATGAAGTCTGGAGTAGACATGATGGGAGGATGGTGAGACAGAATAACTCACTCAAGGATAGATAGAAACATCGACGTGATTACAGAAGCCCAACCTGCTCAACACTCTTTTCCATTTGAGCCATGAAAGTAACTGAACACATGCCAGAAGCAACATGGTACAAAAAGGAAAATTCATTAAACTCAAATTTGATGCTGGGCCAGAATGCCAGAGATTATGCTTTCTTGGCATTTTAAATTGCAGTGCATCTCGCATGGTATATTCCTTAACAACACAATTTAAATTTACAAATACTACCCCTCAAGAAAACAAATTTTACAAAATAGATTGTGACATCCTACCCCCAACAAAACCTGAAACCTCAAAATTTCTAACAAGTTTGGGGATAAAGCAAAGCATAGATGAAACTATAATTGTGATGTAAAACATACTTCATTCATGGCATCACAAATTCTGGGATGAAAATTTTAAGTAATCATGTACATATTCCCTTATTTCATTCCCCTTCTGCCTAGAAAAAGAATTTGTCTGAAATTATATTACCTTTCTCTTCTTAAACATTATTTTTTTTTCTACCGAAAGCTTTTAGATATTATAACACTCCATGCCATTCTTTTGAAACTGTCAGAAGCATTTAGTTTTAACATGCAGGAGAACATCACAAATTTTATTTCACATTTGAGGCTTTCCTGCAATAAGAGCTTTGTCTATTATTGTCATTAATAACTTCCTTCGTTTCCATACACATTCAAAAAAGAATTTTTTTTAATTCTATTGCTCTTTTTTATTCTTTCTTTTTTCCAGATTTTACTGACAACTGAGAAGAATAAAACATATGATAGGCTTGTGGTCATTTCTTGAGTCTGCCTGCTCAACATTTTCACTTTACAGTATTTTTCTCCCTGTTTTGTTCTTTCTATTGGATATATTTATAGAAACTTTTCTTATTTCCTTTGAGTCCCTTAGCTACATTATTTCATTTTGCTTTCTTGCCTCTCTTATTGTGTGCCTGCATTCCTTGATGGCTAGCTTATATCTACTCCTTTCAATCTCCCCTCTTTTCCATTTCCTATACAATTCTATTTTATATTTCAGTGCTTAGAGAAACCCACCCTCACCCACAGACACTTTTTAATCTTTTCTGTATTTTTAACCTATATTGGAATAGCTGTTGAGCTTTCAATGCTGAGCTTATCTTAAAACTCATTTCTTCCCCTTTTACCTGCCCCTAGCAGTCGGCCACTGACTTCATTTTAACTGATTATTTTGCTCAATACCCTCATAATAAACTCTTCAAGTTTAGCCACTATTTATTGCATCAGGGACATTGAACAGGTATTTAACAATTATAAGCGACTTACTGGTCTGAAAACAAAATGGAAAATTTTACATACAACTCTGTGGTGTCCAACAAATAAGTGAGTGGGTGATACAATATCACTGCATATACTAAGTCCTTCTGAGTCACTGAATTATGAACAACCTCCCTGTGTTAGGAAAACAGAGTGTTCAGATGATTTCATTGTAGACAAGCATTGTTGGTCAGCTGATGGATCTAACGGACAAAATCGTGACAATACTGCCAAGGCCAACTACAGGTTCACTTAAATTGGAAATACTCTGCATTTCATTGCTGCTGGGACTCAAATGCACTTAGTAAATTTGTTAAATTAATCTCAGTAACAAAGTATTGTTCTAAACCCTTGAATTGTATACAGCGTAAATATAACCATGAGCCCCTCAAAGATGATGTAATAAGAATAGCTTAGCCTAAAAGTTTCAAGTAAAAGACTTCTTAAACTTCAGACACATTTTCAGGTGGAAAAATCTATCAAATTTCTATTACTAGTTTTAAAAATCTAAAACATGACCCAAGAGTCTGAGGAGTTTTGTTAACCAAAATTTACCTTAAAACCTCAGACCTATTCCAGCTCAGATATTGAATGACGTTGTCACAGTAAGCCACCATGTGGTCTTAAATGAAAGAGCTAAGCCCAAGGAAATGAAACTCAAAGACCTGCCACCCCAAACCGAAAGAAATATAGGGAATATAGAGAAGACTTTGTAACTAGAGATTGCATTAATAGTAAGGGCAAATATTCAAATTACTTCATTTCATTTGATGGGTACCAGCTGAAAAAGAAACTGAAATTAAATACTGGTTTCAGAGTGGCTATTTAGAAACCTTATGTCTTATTTAAATCAGCTGGCATTTTACTATCTATCTTTCAGTTAACATCAGCACCTCTGTGTCTGATCATTTTTAAACAGGTAAAGATTCATTAGTTATATGGTTTTACCCAATTATTCTGAATAGTTGTCTTCACACACAATTACTACAGTCGTGACATTGTGTAAGATATAATATAAAGATTAAAATGAACTTGGATCCTTCCCTCAAGATACTTTCAGATTAACCACAATCTGATTCCATGCTCATAGATTGGAAGAATCAATATGGTTAAAATGTCCATACGACACAAAGCAATCTACAGATTCAATGCAATCTCCATCAAAATATCAGTGACATTCTTCACAGAAATAGGAAAAATATCCTAAAACTTACACAGAACAACGAAAGACCCAGAGTAGCCAAAACCATCCTGAGAAAAAATAGCAAAACTGGAGGTATCACATTACCTGACTTCAAATTATACTGCACAGCCATAGTAACCAAGACAGCATGGACTGGCATAAAAACAGACACATAGACCAAAAGAACAGAATATAGAACCCAGAAATAAATCCATACATCCATAGTGAATTTATCCCTGACAAAGGTGCCAGGAATATACTCTGGGGAAAGGACAGTGTCTTCAATAAATGTTGCTGGTAAAATTGGATATCCATATGCAGAAGAATGAAACTAGACCCTTATTTCTCACCAAATGCAAAACTCAAATAAAAATGGATCGAAGCCTTAAATATAAGACCTGAAACTATGAAACTACTAAAAGAAAACATTGGGGAAATGCTTCAGGACATTTGTCTGGGCAAGGACTTCTTGAATAATATCACCAAAGCCTAGGCAACCAAAGCAAAATTGGACAAATGGAATCACATAAAGCTAAAAAACTTCTTCACAGCAAAGGAAACAATAAACAAAGTGAAGTGACAACCCACACAATAGGAGAAAATAGTTGCGAACTTTCCATCTCATAAGGGATTAATAACTACAATATATAAGGAGCTCCAACAACTCAAATGGAAAAAAATCAAATAATGTGATTAAAAATGGACAGAGGATCTGAACAGGCATTTCTCAAAAGAAGAGATAAATGGCCAACAAACATATGAAAAAAAAGTTCAATATCATTAGTCATCAGAGAAATGCAAATCAAAACTACAATGAGATATCATCTCACCCCAGTTAAAATGGCTTTTATCAAAAAGATAAGCAATAACAAATGCTGGTGAGGATACAGAGAAAGGGGAAACCTCATACACTGTTGGTATAAATTAGTGCAACCCCTACGGAGAACAGTATGGAGATTCCTCAAAATACTAAAAATAGAACTAACATATGACCCCGCAATCCCACTGTTATGTATATATCCAAAAGAAAGGAAATCAGTATATGGAAAAGGTAACTGCAGTCTCATGTTTATTGCAACACCATTCACAATAGCCGAGATTTGGAATCAACCTAAGTGTCCATCAATGTATGAATGGATAAAAAAATTGAGGGTGGTACATATACACAATGGAATATAATATAACCATGAAAAGGAATGAAACTCTGCCATTTGCAACAGCATGGATGGAACAAGAGAATATTATGTTAAGTGAAGTAAGCCAAGCACAGAAAGACCAATCTTGCAAGTTCTCACTCATATGTGGGAGCTACATATTAAAACAATTAATCTCACGGAGATAGAGAGTAGAATGATGGTTACCAGAGGCTGTGAAGGATACAGGGGAAGGGAAAATAAAGAGGGGATGGTTCATGGGGGCAAAAATATAGCTACATAGTTAGATAGAATGAATAGTATTTGACAGCACAACAAAGTGACTATAATCAACAATAAGTTAGAGTGTATTTTAATATAACTAAAAGAGAATTGGAATATTCTTAACACAAATAAATGATAAATACCCGAGTGATGGATACCCCAATTACCATTATTTGATTAATTTACATTGTATGCTTATATCAAAACATCACATGTACCCCATAAATGCATACAACAAATATGTACCCATGATAATTAAAAATACAATTTTTAAAAAAAATTAACCATAATCTGGATAAACATACTTGTTTTTTGCAAGCTTTCAAACACCCTTCTAAATTATATATATATATATTTTGTACATATATATACAAATTAATATATATTTATGGCAATAGAATATAGAACTCACTCTTTATATTCCTTTACATAGATGGCCATAAACATTTGGATAGTGAAAAAGCAAATGATCAAGCACAAAATCAAGCAGCCTCTCACAGTAGATAGAGAAGAAAAATCAACTTTCAGAATCTGGAAACAAGACTGCCTGCAAAAGGATCACTCCACCAACCCCCACCCCAGTAGAAAGCAGGCATTCTCCATACACGTCTGTAAATAAATGACATATAAACTTGGTCATGAATAAAAGAAAAAGGACAACTTTTTGTGCCATGAAGAAAGGGTAAAAGTAAAATACCATCAACATTAAGTGGATTTTTTTTCTTTTTTATGGATTTTACATTTTAAACACATATGTCATGACATTTTAATGTAGCAGTTCTGAAATGGAGAAAAAGCACATTGATTTTGTGCCCCAGAGAAAAATAAACAATAGCACTTTCAGAAAAGGCTTTGGCCTGAGATTCCCTCTAAAAATATAAAAGACGTTTATCCCCAAACTGAATAATGTTGGTAATGATTGCATTTCCTTGACCATTCTTTCCATCTAAATATTCTGGTTTGATCCTTTTAATGAGGTCACCATGATGCCCAAGCTGTAATATGAGGTGTTTATAAAAAATTACTATGAATTCAGATTGACATAAAGAACATCATCAACTTCAAATAGTCTGAATCAATACAAGGTCAGTAAAGAAAAATTAACCAATATCCTTCATATATTTAACTAAAAATTCAGCAATTTTCAGAGAAAAGTTTATGAAGGTACAAAAAATTAAAATACATATCCATGTAGCATATGTTTTAAATATTTTTCACTACCTAAAATTATTTCCTTTCTGTGTTTCATTTTGTTATAGACTTTTTATGATGATGTTTAGTAATTCTAAAGTGAAATGAAAGAAAGTACTTTTGTTAGAATTAAACTAAATATTAAAGAGGTTTTTTAAAAGTGCAAATTCTACCTTTGATGTAGGTAAAAACCTATTAAATGGTGATATGAGTTACACTTGGCCACAAAGGAATTATTTAACTTCAAGCTTTAAATATTGTCATCTGAAGATTCTTATTGACATATGCATAACCTGAAGTCTATTGGGCAAATAAACTTTAGGTATTTATTTTCAGAGAAAGTAAAATAATATTTGTATACTTTTTGATATGGAAAACACTCTTCTAACTCCACCAAAATATATACATTGGAATCTCAATAAAATACTCTAATTAGGATGTATAACACAAGACTATTGTTTTAAATAAAATGATACTATACTGATATCCTTCAACTCAATTACCACTTTGACGATGGGAAGCTTTCATTTACCATTTTAAAAAATTATAAATGAATGAAATCTTCTTTCCTTGCTTCTATATTGTGCTCTCTGATCCAAATAGAAACCTCGTGTGTAGGAAGCCTTAAAGAACCTCAAGATAACACAGAATCTTTACTTCTTGGAAAAAACTGGGAAGCATACACAGCTAGTACCCACCTGACATAGAAAGAGAAGAGGGAAAAAAAGAGATGAGAACTCCTTTAAAGGCTTGATGAAGATGTTTTCATTCCTCCACATCCATTCTGAATCATATTAATATTTCAACCTAGAAGTCCAATGGTACCTGTATACAGTGTTTTGAAAGAAGCAAGTTTGATGGGCTGATGACAATTACCAATGGTATCATCTGCTCTGGACTCTACCCATTTGTACTGAACGTGTACTCTACCTGAACAGTCGTTTCCAACTGAGTACCTATGCCATAATCTGGTGCCACGAGGCCTCCAAAAACACTGCGTGTTTTCATTTCCATTTTCAATAAGACTACTTAGGGAAGCTCAAGTGTTTATTTGGAATTTCTTATTATCGCATATTTTATAGTTTAAGATCCAAAACAAAGACAACTTAATTCAGCTGCCATTATAGCCCTACACAATTATTTTTAATTTATAGGCTTTTTGCAAACAAACTAGTTGGCTCAAATTTGTTAGTCTTACATCCGTACTGAGGCTCATTTTATATTTCATATCCGAGAATCTGAATATCTCAGAAATGTCAGTACAAATCTTGTATTCCACCTAGTCAAATTCATTTTCAGTAGAGTCAAGCCTTCCCAAAAGACCAAATAATTTAATATAAATATTCTGTCTTTCAAATTGAAACAGCTAAACTTTGGAAATGTTCAGTAAAATATGTGTTTACATTAACAGAATACCTTGATACTGTTTTTCATGATTCAGTCAAAATGTAAAAACAACCATAAAATTAATTTTATTTGTCAACAGTTTGGCATTAGCATAACATGTTCTATTGGAACTGAATTTGTGAAGTTTTCCGGATAAAAATGAAGGAGACTATATACCTGATATTGTATATTAAATACATGCATCACTCTCTGCTCCCTCCTATGACAGTTAAAAAAAAAAAAAGGAATAGCCCCAGGAGAAGGAAGGAAAAGAAGTTGCAGGTAACAATAGCCAAAATATGTCAATACATTTTTGGAAGATGAAAACCAAGGGCATGGTAGTTAGCTAATTATTAAAACAGGACAAATGTAAAAGTGAGAAAGCTGAAACCCTTGCAGGAGAGCTTACCAATAAGAAGCAGTCAATTTAAAAATCGGAATCAGAGAAAGACTCAGAAATTGGAAGCACTAGATATTTCAGAATGTGGGAATCACGGTAAGGCTAAAAATAGAAAGAATATTTGAAAGTTAGTTTAAAGGAGCAGTTAGACCTCCTAATTTTCTTCCCAACCCTAACCAACCACAAGAGTGCTCATTTCCCACTTTGAATGATAGTTTTGGAGAAATTGAAAAACTTAGGCTCTTTACATAAGGATGGAGATGTCAGGAAAATCTGAGAATAGGACCACAGGCTAGCATTAAAAACCAAGGATTTTTTTTTCACATTCAAAATTAGGATTGCTCCCATACTGTCCATGCCTCTGAGAGCCAGGTTATACCAGACATGTAACTGGAGAATGCTCCTTAGAGAAACAATGTTGCTCAAAAGAAAAAATATACAGATAGTAAAATTTGGACATCCCCAGCAAAATAGCTAAGCCCTGCCTCCTTGCCCTACAGTGACGCCAAACAGTTAGCAAATTCTGCCCAAACACCAGTTTTCTGTTTTTAATGCCTCAATCCGATCATATATATGAATAAATAGTCAAAAATTACCAAATATTTGAGGAAATCCTTCCATATAAATGTTAGAAAATTTAAAAATAAAACAGAAAAATAAATTAATGCAAAGAAACAGATACAATGCAGGAAATAGAAATAACTTCAAAATATATTTAGGTAATAAATATTCTCAGAGAGAGGAAGATATTGCTCTGTGAGAAAAATAACAGGTTACTATGAAAAAAAAAGGACATGTAGAGAAAAAAGGATACCTTTTGGATATAGAAATATGATAGTTAACCTTCCACTAAAGTTTTGATAAACAAAGTTGAGCAATCTTTCAAAATATAGTATAAAAGAAAAACAATTAGACAATCTAGGAAGTTCAATTGCTGATCAAAAGAAGTTTCAGAAAAAAGTATAAAGAAAATGGAAAAGAGAGATTTATTTAAAAATAAAGTAAAATTTATCTAAACTGAAATACATACATTATCAGATTAGTCATCAACATGACTAATTAAAAATGATTCCCACCAAGGTACCTCACCATGAGGTTTCAGAATTTTGAAAGTAAAGATATTATCCTAAAAGCTTCCAGGGATGATAATGATGGTGATAAATAAATAGTTTTACAAACAATTATATAGGAACAAGATTAGTTTTCTTAAAAATTTTCCATCCTAAAATTTCTTCCAAATTTGATCAAATAAGGTAGAATAAAGACATTCTCAGACAAATGCTAAAAATCTTACCTCTGTTCTATTATACCTAAAACAACTACTCCAAAAATGGGGAGGAGAGCATAATAAGGAGGACATAAGGCACAGAAGATAATGGTTTAGCCCCTCTATAACCAGCCTCATCATGACAAAAACATCAGAGAAACCCAGGTAGCTGTCCATTACTACTTAAGACTGTTGCATGAAAGAAAGAAAAAACTGAGAAACTGAAAAATGGAGGAGACTGTGGAGACAGGACCACTAAATGTAATTTGGTAGCCTGGAATGGATCCTGGAAGAGAGAAAGGTTATTAATGGAAAAACTGGTGAAATCCAAATAAAGTCTAGAGTTTAGTTAATAATAAAGTATAATACTAATATCAGTTTCTTAGTTTTGGCAAGTGTACATGGTAATTCACGATGTTAAACATAGGGAAACTAAGTGAGGGATACACAGGGAAATTATATACTATTTTTGCAAATCTTCTGTAATTCTAAAATTATTCCTAAATAAAAATTTATTAAAGGAAAGGATGCTTCTCATGGAGGCCAATCATATTAGATGACCTAACAGTTGCTTTTTCCTTTTATTCAGAGACATCTTTTCTGATGCCCTTCACGCTCCTGGTCCAATAGAGACTGCCTGCTGTCTCCACTTGCGTAAGTGGTCAACATGGCATTTCTGTCTTACCATCATTTGAGAATTCCCTTTACCTCTCTATTAAGATAAACCATTATTTGTTTGTTGTTCCAGTTGTTCCAGCTTTGGCCAATGGGAGCTCTTTCAGGTTAGCTCTTGTGTCTCTTTGACATGACTATGCTTTTACTTTCAGGGTACTTTGTTACTCTAAGTATACAAGGTGCTCCAAGCTAATCTAGGATTTTTCCTGCCCCAGTCCCAGAGTCATTCATTTCTCTAAGAACCATTGATTCCTTTCACTGGAAAATGGTATTCAGAAACCAAGGTCTGTATGTGTCGTGTGTGCTCATTGCTAATAGCACATCATTGCTTCTAAGCCAATAAGAGGCATTTTACAGTTTGGCAGAGTGTTGATGGAAGATCAGTGTTGGGTACAGAGAGAACAAAACAAACCAAAGAGGCAATTTTTAATTTAAGGGGAAAAAAGTTACAAAAGAATGCAAATATAGTTATAAAATGATACTTTGGTATTTTGCTCAGTATAACAATACTTTTATGTTCATAGTGTTATAAATACTCTTTGTTTCATTTAATCAAAAATCTGATACTGATATGGTAAGAATGGGAAGAACAGAAGTGCTTGTGAGTTGTATTGAAAGTGGATGTTCTTTCCCAAAGGGAGATCTAAAAAAGAAAAAAAAGAAAGAAAGTAGAGAGTCTCTTAACACAAATTCTCATCTACCAAAGAAAAAATGTAAAAAGAAATAGCAGTATATGCATTTTATTTAGAAATGTGGTTGTAAATATCATATTTATAAAATATAACATAAAGACACAGCTAAAGTATTGAAAGTTTTTACCCTGGGTGTGGTTGGAGCATGAGACTATTTTATTTTTTTCTTTATTTCGGCATATTACGGGGGTACAAATATTACGGTTACGTATATTGTCCATGCCCCCCTCCCCACTCGAGGCAGAGCCTCAAGCATGACCATCCCCCAAACATTGCACA
>VBSM01003198.1:13885267-13902324 GCA_008086735.1 Cheirogaleus medius
AACAGAAAAAAAAAAAACATTTTTTGAAAATCAGTTAGCCAGGGCTACCTCTGTGTAGTTGGATTGTGATTTTCCTTCTTGCTTCTTTAGCAATTTTCAAACTTTTCAAAATACATATGTATTTCATCAATAATTGAAGAACAAGCTCATAATTTAAAATAAAAAAGCAGACATAGCAGCAGTTAATATTTTGTTAATTGTTTGTTAACAGTTAGCAGTTTGTTCCATCTGGCAAGCACCATCTACTGCCAGGGTGGTCAATTTGCACAGCCTTTTACAGCATTTACAGACTCTGTTATAAAGGGTGAGGTTGTTTCTTACCTGCAGCACCACCTACTGCCCTAGAGATTAAACTGCGTGTGTCAATACAAACCACACCATTAAGAAGACTACAGGGCTGGAGAAGGAGAAAGGATTTCAAAGACATCCATCCTCCCTCATCAAAGAGAGACAGGCAATCTGCCCATACACATACCTCACCACTGCTACAGCCTAAAGACAGCCAGAAACTGAGAAAACCACCACACTAGGATATCTCTAACCAAGGCATCCATCCAGAACCTAGACCCCCATCAAAGCACCCACAAACAATGCCAAAGGTTGTTACCCCACATATGCTACAAACACTCCCTTAAAATTGAGGGATGGGGGAAGCCCCATCTAAATGAAAGAAACTGCAAAAATAAGAAGTGACACCCACCACAAATGAGCAGGAATAAGCAAAAGAACTCTGAAAGTATGAAAAAATCAGAGCAAAAGGACACCACCAAAACAGACCACAAGCTCTCTATTAATGGATACCAACCAAAATGAATATATTAAGATAACAGATGAAGAATTACAAATATGGATCGTAAGGAAAGTCAATGAAATCCAAGAGAAAATAGAAAACCAACTCAAAGAAACCAGAAAACAATTCAGGAAGTGAATGAAAAATTCACTGAAGAGATCAACATATTAAAAAAAAAACAAATAGGACTTCTGTAAGTGAAAAATTCATGTATGGGAATACAAAACACAGTGTTAAGTGTAGAATAGACTACACTAGGCAGTAGAGAGAATCTCAGAGCCTAAAGACAACTCTCTGGAATTAACCCAGTCGGTCAAAAATAAAGAACAGAGAAATAACAGGAATGAACAAAGCCTACAAGAAATATGGAATTATGTAAAATGGCCAAATATAATAATCATAGGCATCTCTAGGGGTGATGAAGAAAATGCAGAACAGCTGAAAAACTCATTTGAGGGAATAATTGAGGAAAACTTCCCTGATCTTGCTACAGATTTAGACATCCAGGTACAGAAGCTCAACAACAAAAATAAGTAAATGAGACTTGATTGAATTAAAAAGCTTCTGCAAAGCCAAGGAAACAGTCAATAAAGCACATAGACAACCTACACAGAATGGGAGAAAATATTTCCATACTATACATCCAATAAAGAGCTAATAACAAAAATCTACAAAGAATTCAAGCAAATGAGCAAGAGAAAATTAAACAACCCTAGTAGGCAAAAACATGAACAGAAGCTTTTCAAAAGAGGATAGACTAATGGCCAAAAAATATATGAAAAAATGCTCGATGTCATTAATTATCAAGGAAATGCAAATAAAACCACGATAACATATCACTTAACCCCAATGAGATTGGCTTTTATCAAAAATTCCCAAAACAATAGATGTTGGCATGGATGCAGAGAGAAAAAAAAAATGCTTATATACTGTTGGTGGGACTGCAAACTAGGGTAACCTCTATGGAAAATAGTATGGATATTCCTCAAAGCACTAAAAGTAGGCCTACCTTTTGGTCCAGAATCCCACTACTGGCTACTTACTCAAAGGAAAAATAATTCATTTTATCAAAAAGATACTTGCACTAGAATGTTTATTGCAGCACAATTCACAGGTCACTTGTCCAAATGCAGCAAATTCAGAAACACAAATATGTGGCATGTTGAAACTTAAATGATGGTTTCTTAAATATCGATGAGATCACAAGTTAAGAGAGAACTAGACTCACTTAAAGGATTTCTTTTAAAGAATAAAATCTATTTTTCATATTTTAGTTTCAGTAAGCCAAAGACCTTCTCTGTCCTGTGGGCTCAGGATGGTCTGCTTTGCATGAAGCCTGACTATTCAATGTTTTACTTTAACTATGGGAAAGTGTCTCCTTGGAAACACACTCTCCAGGAAATGATCATTTTTGGTACTTGACTTGGGACCTTCCCTATATAGGAAACAGATAACTAGATAAGCAGTAATTTCCTTCTGGAGAGCTGAAGTTAGTTAAATCCATCGGCTAAATTATAGGCATTAACATCAGTATCTCCCGCTGGTTAGATGCCAAATTTGGGTTCTAGGAAATCGTGATAAAACAATGTCCAACTGCTGTTAAGAATTAAAAGTTTTATGTCTTTAAACAGACTTGTGCATTGCAATCTTGACATTGAAGCAGGAGTATGGAGAGTGGTTATGACTCACTTCTGAGTTGGGCTCTATTTCTGACCTTGAGAAGTTGTATAACCCAGTGTGCCTCAGTTGCATATTGTGCAGATGTAATAAAATAATGTTTTTTAAAGAGCTTAATATAAGACCTGCCACAAAGTAAATGCTCAACAGATTATTGCTTTTATAATTATCATCATTATCTGAAGTTTGTATGATGCCATAAACCTGTAGTAAAATACTTCATTTTTTGTACTAATTCTCCCCATTTTAAAGGTAAAGTATTAAGGCTATTTCACCCAAAAGCTCACAGCTAATAAGAAAATAATTCAATAAATTAATATTTTATACTTTATATTTGCTTGCCTGAGCCCCAAACTGTGGTTTTCCCATTGGCAACAATTTTAAGTGGCAAAATTTAATTTGATACCAGAAATACCAACTCTCTTTGCTCTGTAAAACCTTACAGTCATAACTTGCTGAAGGAATATTTGCTAAGACATGAACTTCTTCATTCCTTCCTGTCTCCCTCCCTCCCTTCCTTCCTTCCTTCCTTCCTTCCTTCCTTCCTTCCTCCCTCCCTCCCTCCCTCCCTTCCCTTTGTCTTAGTTGTCAATAAATAGCACTACAGCTGGGGGAGAGAAAAGAATAATGTTTACTGGGTTCCACAAATGGTTCAAAGATCCATCACACACCCACATTAAAAGATTCTCTTTTTTTGCAGTCACTAAAGGGAAAATCACAATAGGAACCTGTGACTGGCTCTAGGGCAACAATATTTTACAATCTGCCAATTGATTGAAGTCCCACAATTGCCTCAAATTTGAATAGTGAAAAGAGAAAGTAGAGAGAATTTTGTGACAGGTTAAGAAAAACAGGTTCACATAGTGGCCTCAAGCTAGGCCAAGGGCATATTCCTCAACAGAGTAAGAAATTATTCTAACAGTCTCAAAAATGTTGGAATTTAAAATGGTTTTGGGGATTCTATACTTTACACAAATAAGTGTTTCAAATGGCATGCAATCTTTTCATGAGAATTCATATAAGTGTTTCTTAACAGACCAGTTTTTAGAATAGAGCCAACTAGTTTATTAAATTATAAAATATGAGTAGGCTTTTACAACCAGAAAATACCCAGAGTTTTTTAAATTGATTAGTTCAGAGAATTATTTCTGGATACATTTCTTCTGAGGAAGAAATGACTGACCCAATATACTGGGAAATCATTTGTTCAAATGAACTTCAGAAACGTATTGTTTCTTTTCTTTTCATATCTTTATTTTTTAAGCTCCGGAACTTCTAGGAATCTTTAATGTGCTAAAGTATGTCGTCAGTTTCAAAGAGGAAGATACAGGGTGCCTTATTTTCCAAGCTTTTGTGACCAGTGAATTTTTTTTTCTAATAATACACTTATCAAGTGGTTCTGTGAAACAGTGATTAGAAAAATTGCTAATGTAATAGAGAGAATTATGCATACTGTCCTAGAGGCCAAAGATTGAAGTTGTTTTCTCAAGGACAATTAATTATAATAGAAATAGGAGTGGATCTCACTCTCCGGATTCCTAGTTCAGGATACTGTCCACTTCACCGTTCCAAATGTTAAAGGCATCTCCGGAGACAGAGATGTAGTTTGCAGCTAAGGAAATGATGTGCTTCTATATTAAGCTCAATCATGATACATGTCAAAAATCTAATACTTGATAATAGGAATGAAAATGTTTTGGGTGAGAAGTCAGGGACTCTTAGTAACAGTCTTAATAACTATTAACTTGAATGCCTTCATCTCTCTCTCAGGAAAAGGAGACCATCTTTCTTCATCTATGACATAAAAGTATTGTAAAGATAAAATAAGATAATAGGCTTAAAAGTACGTGGGAGCCATGAAAGAACATACAAAGGGAATCCATTATTAGTAGTGATAAATATCACTCCTGTTATCTTAGTTTTCAGAACTTACTTTTGGCAATTTACTTTTGAAAACTAATTTATTTCCTCTTCTACTGTGTTGTCTCAGGATATCCAATGAAGGGCTGTCACTAGACTTCAAAAAAAATAAAGGAATTGTTAAGGATCATAAACCATTTAATCTCATAGAAAGAAAAAAAAATCTTGAAAATACAGAATATAGAGAATTGGTCAAAGAATTGTTGAAATGTAATGAATGTAGGATATAAAATCATTGTTTTTAAACATTATAATATTCTAGCAGAATGCATAAACATGAGGCAGTATATACTTAAGAATTTACAGGTAAAATTTCCTGGTAGAATGAAATGACATGAGTATCAGTCTAAGTCCAGACTTTGATATATTTAGCATACTCATGTGAAATAAAGGGAACATTTTAGAAATGAGAAACTAGAAAAATATCCCCAGAGGACTCATTCTATTAATTCTTAGAAGAACAGTTTTTCCATTGATTTGTTCCTTTATTCAACAAATATCAATTGAGTGCTTGAAATGTGCCAGAAATTATTTTACCTCCAGGGCGTACACTTGTAAACAAAACAAGAAAGGTTCTTTTTCTCACAAAATTTACATTGATATGAGTAAAATGAGCATTAAAAAAACAAAAAATAGATCATCGCAATAAGCACTTTGAAGACAATAAAATGGGCTAATGATGTCAAGAAGGCAAGGAAGGGGGAAAGTAAACAGGACGGGCAGAGAAGTCCTATCTGAGAAGTGTCATGTGAGCTGACACCTGAATGATGAGAAAGAACTACATTGCCATGCAAAAATCCGGGAAAAGAGCTATTATTGAATAAGAGCCATTGTTCCCCAAGGGAATCATAAGAACAAAGTCTAAAACTCCATAAGGGAGAACAAAAAATGTGTTATGGTTTTAATATGTTGCTCAAGAGTTCATGTGTTGGAAATTTGATCCTCAATTTAGCAGCATTGAGAGGTGGGAGCTTTGGGCAGTGATTGGGTTATGTAGGTAGGCTCTGCCCTCATGAATATATTAATGCATTCGAGTATTAATGGGTTAATGTGTACTGAGGAAATTATAGGAACGTGGGTCTGTTGTATTAACAAAAGCCAGTTTGGCCATGTCTCTGAGCCCAGGTCACCTGCGATTCCTTCTGCCACGTCATGACACAGCATGAGGTCCACACGGGAAGCCACCCACATTCAGCCCCTCAACCTGGGACTTCTCAGCCTCCAGAACTGCAAGAAATAAATTTCTTTTCTTTATAAATTACTTAGTCTCAGGTGTTCTCTTACAGCAATTGAAAACAGACTAAGAAAACTAGTCTTTAAGAAAAAAAAGACTGAAGCAGGAATAGAAAAGTATGATAATCAAAGAGATTCTGATACTAGCAGGGCAGCTAGAGAAATAAGTGTAGCCAAGATGACAGAAATGGTGGAAATCTGTGATTCCATAGACATAGGGGCCTCTCCAGAAAAAGGAGCCCTGAGATCTTTTTTTAAAGGTACATTTGACAGAAGATAACTCACAGGTTGAAAAAGAGGTTAAAAAAAAAAAAAGTAGCACACATAAAAAAATTGAATGTCAGTTAGTTCAGCCCAGCAGCTAGAATGTGGCAGGAAAACAAAACCAAGGAAGAATAAATACAATCTTCCAAAGTTCAAGAACAGCAGCTGTCGATGGATAAAAATATCCCCTGCTCAGCATCATGATTCACTGATAAAAGATTGAAATGGATGAAAGAAGGTATTTTTCTTAGTCTGCTCAAGCTGCCATAACAAAATACCATAGACTGCAGCTTAAACAACAGAAATTTATTTTCTCCTAGTTCTGGAAACTGAAAATCTGAGATTAGGATACCAGCATGGTCATTTTCTGGGGATGGCTCTCTTCCTAACTTGAAGACAGCTGCCTTCTTACTGTTCTCACATGGCAGACAGAGAGAGGGAGAGAGAGAATTCTTTTGTCTCTTCTTTTAAGGACACTAATCCTGCCATGAGGACCCCACCCTCATGACCTCATCTAAACCTAATTATTTCCCAAAATCCCCATTTGCAAATACCATCACATTGGAGGCAGGGCTTTAACATATGAATGGTGGGGGGAATTCAGTCCTTAGCAATATTAAAGCACTACAGATAAATTTTAGAAATTAATGGAAATATTTTCTGAACTGGATTTTGGATTATGACCAAAAAACCTGAGGCATTTAAGAAATCAGAACGCTGCTAGAAATGTTAGATTAAAGTATCACCCCAAAGAAAGAAAGTTGAGAATACAAAGAGATGGCAATCCGAAAGACAGAATCCATACTAAGACTTAAATTTTGCCCTTTCCCTCTAGTGACTAAACAGTTAAACTTATCCCTTATTTAGGAAGGGTGTACTAAATGAGACTCACATTCAAAATTGTATTTAGTAGATTATATATCTTTTATTCATCCTTTGCCCCCCTTTGAACTCCAGCCCATAATAGCACAGTAACTTTGTAAGTTTGACATAAGGTATGTGGCAAATAAATATTGGTATATTTTTAGTTAGTATAAAGTACAAGAACTTTGGAAATTTGTAGATCTGGTATGCTAATCTCTGGAACTTATAATAAAGGGATACTGGTCTCTCTGAAGAGAAATGTAAAATAAAATATCATTCCTACTTTACACTCATCCATGCCTGTACTCCTTCCCAAATGTATATCAAAATCCAGAAAGAGATATTGCTATCAACTATTCAAGTTTGAGGATACTGTTCAGGCCAAATTAACTAGGAGCAGAATTTGTAGAAGGGTATTTTAGTATGCTCAGACTGCCATCACAAAATATCATAGACTGAGTGGATCAAACAACAGAAATTTATTTTCTTAGAGTTCTGGAGACTAGAAGTACAAAATCAAGATGAAGCCAGGGTTGGTTTCTGGTGAAGCCTCTCTCTTCCTAGCTTGTAGACAACTGCCTTCCTCCATATCCTCACATAACGTCTTCTCTGTGTTCATATGAGGAGAGAAAAATCTCTGGTATCTCTTCCTTTTCTTAAATGGTTGCTAGTCCTATCAGATTAGGATCCACTCTTATGACCTCATTTGACTTCAATTATCTCTTGAGGGGCTCTATCTTCAAATATAATCACATTGGTTGTTAGAGCTTTGACAAATGACTCGGGGGTTTGCAATGTTGCAAACCCCCTCTAAAGACAGCAGCTAAAATAATGATCCTTTATTCTCACAGATCTGTGGGTAGCCTGATGCTGATGTAGGCTGGGCTTCAAATTCTGTTAATTTCACCTTGGTTGGCTCCCACACCTGTGGGTGCCTTGCATGGTGCGCTAGGTTGGACTGTGATGGGTCAGTTCTGTTCCATGTAATCTTCCTCCTGGGACCAGCAGGTATGGCCTGTCCTATTCTTCCCATAGCAAAAAGTTAAAGAGAATATGTCTAATGACACTCAGGGCTTTGCTTGTGTCCCTACTGGCCAAACAATTTATTTGCCTATACCCAGAATCAAGGTAGGAGAAGTATACTATACCCATGGAAGCAGGGAATGAGAGTGAATAATTTTCAAAATAAATTTAATCTTATCATTATATATACAACTTTTTACCACATTTAAATATTCAAGCCCAAGACTCTAGTGTAGATTTTGGGGTAGAAATAAGACTGAACAGAACATTAGATATACCAGTAATTTGGTTCCAGAACTTAAAAATGAGGTCTCAACAAATTATAGATTCACTAATTACAATTCCAAATTGAGATCTAGGGATCCCAGCAAGCATTGTCTTGCTTAATTAATTGTGCATACATATCCTCCTAACCTCCCCCTCCTCATTTTATCCTTTTTTTCAAGATGGTCTTAAGAAATGGGGAGTTGAATTCAAAGGGTATAAAATTGCAGTTATGCGAGATGAGTAAGTTCTAGAGACTTGTTATACCGCATTGTCCTTATGGTTAACAATACTGTATTGTACCTAAAACTGTGTTGAGGGCAGATCACATATCAAGTATTCTTACCACAATAAAATAAAACAAAATGATTGTTTCTGAAGGAAAAAAAGAATTTAATGAAGATAATATATGGTGGCAGCAAGCACAAAGCTTGACACAAAGTAGGTGCTCATGACAGTTTTCTCCAGCCCATTATACAAATGTAATTCAAATGGGCTCGTGCACAGCATTGTTTTGTCTTCATAAGGCCTCAGTTTCCAACATTTCAGGTTGTAAAATTCCCATAAGATTTTAAAGAGAAATAACTGAATACAGTTGAATTGTGCTAACAATCTGATCTTCATTTTTAGTATGTAGGGAGAAAAATAATCCTAATTGAGTTTGCCAAGCCATTGGTTCCTAGAAACATTTTATAAAACCTGTACCCTTTGAGATCATCCCCAGTATGAAGAGGGCAAACCACTGTCTATTGAATCTAATATACACCCATAGACTTATAACATTCATAAGAGATATGTAAAAAGACCTTTGCAAATCCCCATGTGTGTAAATGTCACTATATCATATCATTTCTCACATAAATCTGTTTATGTAATGATGCTTTTAAATAACCTCCTCAGACCTCTAATGAGGGTTTCTGCATATGTGATAACAAGCTGAGAAAACAGAGCCACAGTGGTATCGAGACACAGAGTGGTTGATGAGGCTCGTGCAGAGTCTCACGTGTTTTTCCCCCTCATGCTGACCTCAAAGACACATGATTCAAACATGAACCTCAACACACAAGTACTGTAAGTTGTGAACTTTCCAGGTTTCCTGTGAATCATCAAAACCACAAATGGTAAATCTATAAATGGCAAGGGTCCACACAACCATGAGATGGAATTCAGAGGAATATCAGGAAGTAAAAGATATTCACTAGAATAGGAAATGAAAACACACACACACACACACACAAACTTCCTGCAGTGGCACAAATGGGAGATTGCGTATGTTCAACTCAGCCTTTACATGATCAGGTAAGATGTGCAACAACTGATTATAAGCAGCAACCAATAACCCGAGTAACAAGCTCTGCTAAGAATAAATATCCCCATGCTCCCATTATACAATGAACATCTATTAGCATATAACCTTCCACTCACAAGTACACATGGGAAACCTGCCGATAGGATACTATACGCCAAAGATGATTAAATCAGCATTACAGAGAGAAAAGCACAAAAGGAGACTTTCTAAACTGTTTAACTACAAGCGCCACACTTACTGGAAAACAGAGTTTGAAATCTCTTATTACCAGTTATTTTTAAGATGAAATTTCAGACTAAGTAGGAGAAAGACAATTCCAGATGCTCTTTATTGCAAACCCACTCTATTCTATTACAAATGTCCTTCCACTTTAATGTTAGGGTGTTCATATAAATGCTAAATTCCATTAAGTAGTAGTGATGATGGATGATGATGATGATGGTGATGGTGATGATAGTGTCTGACATCTATCGAATACTTTCTACCTACCAGGCTCTGTTCTATGTGCTGAACACGAAATACGACCTTTAACAATCGCAACAATCCTATAAAACAAAACTTAATCATATTCCCTTTTTATAGGGAAGACACAAGATGCATAGTGCCAGTAAGTATAACAGTAGAGACAGAACTCAAAATGAAGTGGTTTGGCTCCAGAGTCTGAACCCTTTACCAAAACAATTTGTTGTTGAAGAGTAGTTAAGAGCATTGACCAGAATTTAAATCTCACTCTTTGCCTTACTTGCTATGCAACTTTGAACAACTGATATAACCACTCCAAACATGAATTTTTCATCTCTGGAATGGATATGAACAAATATACTTAACTCCTATCTAAGGTTATTGTAAGGCTTAAATTAAACTAAGTATGTAAATCACATAACACAATATGTGGAACAAAGATTTCAAAAATATTAGCTCATATTAAGGAAATTGTCACATGCATTCTCATCCTAGACAATGACTCATTTCAATACATCACAACCTGTAATCTTATATAAAATATAAATTATGTATTCACAAAATAATTCTTATTAGAAAATATAATTTTATGCATTTTAACATGAACACTTGAAAATATAGAACATTATGTTATATTTAGGACAATCATTATAGAACATAACTAGTCTGTATCTACCCAAACCCAATCCACATTTTAACACGTCTTTTTCCTAGGACTCAGTTAACAGGTTGAAACTCTAGGTGAGCTCACCTAGAGCCTCATACAATGACACGAAATTTGGAGAAAAACTGTTCAGTAACTTTAAGAATTGTCTTTAAGAAAATTCATAAAAGTATCTTGGAATTATGGAATTATTATATCCATTATCTATTGATGCATGTCTCAGTGGCATGCCACAAGGTGCATTGATTTTCACAAATCTACAGGTCAGCCAGCAAGGGTGGCTCCTCTTCAGGCTTTGACAGCTGAGGAGGCTCTGCTACTTCATGCATGTCTGAGGTTGGCTGGGTTGATTCTGTACATGATATGCTCCTCTGGGCCGCACCACCTAGAGGACGCAGAGGCAGAACCCACAGAACACACAAAGCCTCCTAAGGTCTAGATTTGCAACTGATGGCATGTTATTTCTGCCTCATTCTATTGGCCAAAATAACTCACATGGCCAAGCTCAAAATTAAGGAGCAGGAAATGCACATAGCCCAGAATGACACCATAGCAGGGTGTGAATGGAAGAAAATGTAACAGGACTTGATTTCAGGACTTCTGATCTCCGTAACTGTAAGAAGGTAGGTTTGTATTGTCTTAATCCACTAAATTGGTGGCCGTTTGTTATAGCAGCAGCAGGAAACTCATACAAACTGTATATGGTCTAAAATATCTGCCAAACTAGTTTGGATACAGAGGTCTGTTCACAGTTTCTCATGATATAATGTTCTGAAGATGATCTCTGGGAAATACAGTGTAAGCATGTCCCGGAATGCAGCAGGGATAGTGGTTAAGAGCCTAGTGGCCAGAACAACTGGCTTCAAATCCTGGCTCTGCCACTTACCAGACCATTACTTGCTGATTTTCTCAGCCTCCCTAAGATTCTTCAGAGTCCTTGTCTATAAAATGGGGATGATGGTAGTACCTACCTCAAAGAACTGTTGTGGGAAGGAAAAAAATATAGCATATATTAAGAGCTCAGAACAGTGGTTACCAAAGTATAAAGACTATAGACGTGTTTGCTTACAAAGTATAGTGACACTAAAACAAATTACTGAGAAATTAGGTGAAAAGTAATTTAGATCTAGCCACATGCTCAATATATTAGATAAATATTTAAGTCAAAGATGGTTTTTGTGAGAATAATGAACTCTTATGGTGATAGGGTTTTAGCTGTAAACAGTTCCATATTAATTAGACAAAACAAAACAAAGAATTTTTTAAGACTTTAATCTGAACAAAATCATATGCTGACTTTATCAAATTCCCATTACTCACACCCTAAAAGCAAACTCGCATTTTAAGAAGCTGCCCTACTTTTGCCTACTCACATTATCAGTTTAGATATAAACCTGATATAACTATACATTCCTCCTTTACCATTTCAATTAATTAGAAATTGCTCTCTGCCAATCAAACTATCATCACATCTGGTCTGCTATGTTTCCATAATAGGTCATTTCAATATAATGCCAATTTCTTCATTCAAATTCAATAAATATTTAAAAGTTTAATGGATATCAAGCATACATGCTTGGGATAAAATATGAATTATATTTAGTCCTTGGCCTCTTTTAGATTTTAAACTAGATTGCAAAAGCTTCAATGAAAAAAAAAGAATTAAGGAATATTTGTCTTAAATTCATAAATTGTTTTGAAAAGTCAAAATGCTCTAATAAATATCAAATATTCAAACACTCAGATCTAGAAAATGCTATTCTAAAAAGTGATATTACTGACTTTAACATATATAGGCTTTTTAATTTCTCTTTCTTAAATATAAATATATGTGTGTTTTATACATATACATATTAAGTATACATATGTATATCAGGAATATATCTTTTATACATACATACATATGCATAATTTATACACACAACATGTGTATTCACAGTTCTACCACTAAACCTAGTAATTAGTTTTCAACAAAAAAATGTGGATTTTGTTAATACTACCTACTGGATGGTAGAATGTGACCACTTTAGTATTTCTGCTGGAATTGAGATATCTATGTATAAACCTAGAAATAAACTCTACTCATTTGAGTTGAGAATTGCTGGTTACAAAGAGCAGAGAAAAATCAATCGTTCCTTAGTAAGGAATAAAAAAAAAATACACACACACACACAATTCTGCTATGAGTAAGTATAGGATCTGATGGTAAAGATCAGATCTCTCTTTAAATTCTGAAATTAAAAGATGTACCTGCCAGGAAATCAAGCATTATATCAGCAGCAGTTCTAGAGGTTATAGTTATGAAGCAACTGTATAAATAAGTGCACACTAAGTGTTTCTATTTTATCCTTTAAAAACAGTTATGTCTATTTACACAGTGTGCTCAACCATAATGGAATATCTCTATAGTCCAATGTTTAGTCACTGGGAAATGGGTATTTGCTATCTTCCAGCTATATTCATTCATTTATTTTATATTTCACTTCTCAACTACTATATTTCAAACACTTTGATAGCCACTAAGAATAAAGTTGAATAAACGGTGC
Organism: Cheirogaleus medius; assembly: GCA_008086735.1. Classification (NCBI taxonomy): domain Eukaryota; kingdom Metazoa; phylum Chordata; class Mammalia; order Primates; family Cheirogaleidae; genus Cheirogaleus; species Cheirogaleus medius. The sequence continues at coordinate 13,898,284 of VBSM01003198.1, forward strand.
TCCTACTATGAAGGAGCTCACATGCCAGCAAGTAAGATAAAGTAATTATGAAAAATGTTATGGCAGAAATTTGGGCTGAAATTGTAGAAACCCCAAAAGAAGTAACCAATAGAAAAGAGATGCACCATGGGTCAGAGAAGCAACATGGTAGACAGGTCTTTAAGGGCACAGAAAAATTTTATAAGATTCCTGGAGATGCTCCTCATTTTTCCCCTTAATGGATGGTTCTAAGCCTTCCTGTTCATAAGGGATTGGATGAGAAAGAATTCAAATCCAACCTGGGTCAATTATCTTCTCCTCTCTTTGCTATCTTGCAATAATTTAAACTGAGAGATATAGAAGTGATGTTAGAAGCTAGATCAAACTAATGGTGAAATGCAAGTATAAATTTCCAGGAAACCCTTTTCCTGAAATTCACTTTTTTTTTTAAGTCTTCCTTGTCAACCACATCAGATTTTTTCCCATTGATGGAATCTGAAGCCCCCAAATTAACTTTCTTTATTCAAGGGTTTTGATTCTTGCAATTGAACAGGAGGGAAAAGGTAATTCAAGCAGCAAGAATAATATATTCTAAAACATAAAGGAGAAGAATGAGAAAGGAAAACTTTAAGTAAGATTCAAATATTTTAAAATAAGAAATAAGATGTAGTCATCCCAAAGTTGGATCTGAGACACTTCTCTCTTCCAGACAAAAGAAAATCCAAGACTACTATTTGATTTCCTAGTTTTAAGGGTTCTGCATAATGTGACTATAAAATATAAAGAAAATATGAATACATATTTCTCATCTGTATGTAGAATCTTGATTTTTAATTACCACAGTTATAAAATAAATTCACCAAGTTATTTACTCATAATATTATGTTATATATATTTAACCAGGTATTTAATATATTTTTTTAAATGTTACTTATAAAATTAATCTTTAATAACCCAGGCCAGTATGTGAAACTTCAGACAAAAAATTGCCTAAAATGTGAAAGGCAAATTGAGAATCCAACAGTAATTCAAGTTAGGAAATTATGGGAATAATGTGTGCCACAAGGCATTGTGCTGGGTTCAATTATAATCTAATAAATTATATATTAAATTGCATATATATTAGAACATTATATAATATATATAACATTTATATCTACATATGTGTACTTATACATATATACATATATAACATTTATATATATAATGTACATATACACACATTATATAATATACATAACATTTATATATACACACACACATATATATAATTTCCAATGTGTAATAAATATGAAACAAAACATTTCTGCAATGCAAAGCAAACTCTGGTTTCATTTTTTCTCTCTCTCTCTCACTTTCTCTCTCTTCCTTTCCTATTTTACTTCTTTGGAAACATGTTGAACTGTTCAGCATATCTTCTAAGTACCAACAGTAATAAATCTAATACTTTGAATTTCTCCTTTAAAGTCTAATTTCTGATATTTCTTTTTAAATCATATATATTTTAATAATGCAAGCATATAATAAAATTATTGTCAATATTAACTAAACATTTTCAAAATTTTGAGTGATTGTGATAATACTTGGATTAATTTGTAAAAATGATTATTTATCAAAAGTGGCCTTATTAAGCAAAAAGAAAAATAGGAAATATTCCAAGCTTTAGCCATGAGTGTATCTGCAAAGGAAAAGAGTAGGCATAGAAGGGGGAAACAATGCTAATTTTATGATTTTTTAAAATATCATTAATGTCAGAATAATAGAATTTTAAAAAATTAGTAAATTTCTTCACTCAAAAAGCTATTGAGCACTCACAATTATAAAAATTACTAGGAGTAATACAGTAATAAATTCAAATGTAGCAACTCTTAAAAACTTACTATCTAGTGGGAGGAACTATCAGGCATGGTTAAGTCTTTTATTAGCTTTTTTTTTTTTTTTTTAAGACAGGGTCTCACTCTGTTGCCCAGGCCAGAGTACAGTGGTATCATCATAGCTCGCTGCAACCTCAAACTTCTGGGCTAAAGCTGTGCTCTTGTCTCAACCTTCGAAGTAGTTGGGACTATAGGCACGTGCCACCATGCCTGGCTAATTTTTTAGGGTTTGTAGAGATGGGCTCTCACTATTGCCCAGGCAATTCTCAAACTCCTGGCCTCAAGAAATTCTTCCTCCATGGCCTCCCAAAATGCTAGGATTATATACTTGAGCCACCACACGCCTGATCTATTAACTAATTTTAATACAAGGCTAATAGTTTAAAAAGCTATAGTAGCATAAAGACAGACATAGAGGCCAATGAAATAGAGTAGAAAGCCCAGAAATAAAGCTATGCATGTACAGTCAAATGATCTTTGACAAGGATGCCAAGACTACACAATGGGGATGGGGTAGTCTCTTCAATAAATGGCACTGGGAAAACTGGATAGCTATATGCAAAAGAATGAAATTGGACCAGTATCTTGCACCATACACAATAATCAACTCAAAATAGATTAAAGGCTTAAACATAAGACCTGAGATTTTAAGTCCTGGAAGAAAACATAGGAGAAAAGCTTCATAACATTGTCCATGGCAATGATTTCTTAGCTATGACACCAAAAGTATAGGCAGCAAAAGCAAAAATATGCAAGTGGGGCTACATGAAACTAAAAAGGTCTGCACAGCAAAAGAAATAATCAACAAAACTAAAAGGCAGCACATGGAATAGGAGAAAATATTCACAAACCATACATCTGATAAGGGATTGCTATCCAAAATAAATAAGGAACTCCTATAACTCAGTAGCAAGAAAATTAGATACTGAAATTGAAACAGCAATAAAAAACCTTCCTAAAAAGAAAAGTCCCAGACAAGATAGTTTCACACCCGAATTTTACCACACCTACAAAGAAGAACTGGTGCCTATCCTGCAGAAATTATTCCACAACATCAAGAAGGATGGAATCCTCCCCAAACACATTTTATGAAGCCAATGTCACCCTGGTACCAAAACCAGGAAAGGATGCCACAAAAAAAGAAAACTACAGACCAATATCACTTATGAATATAGGTGCAAAAATTCTCAACAAAATTCTAGCTAATCGAATCCAGGTGCCTATCAAGAAAATAATCCATCACAACCAAGTGGGCTTCATCCCAGGGATGCAGCAAGGGTTCAACATATGCAAATCTATAAATGTAATTCACCATATCAACAGAAGCAAAAACAAAGACCATATGATCCTCTCAATAGATACAGAAAAAGCATTTGACAAAATTCAACACCATTTTATGATAAGAACACTAAACAAAATAGCCATAGATGGGGCTTACCTAAAAATGATACAAGCCATATATGACAAACCCGCAGCCAACATTTCTGAATGGGGAAAAATTGAAAGCATTCCCACTTAGAACTGGAACAAGGCAAGGTTGCCTACTATCTCCATTTCTATTCAACATAGTGCTGGAAGTTCTTGCTACAGCAATCAGACAGGAGAGAGAATTAAGGGCATCCAAATGGGAGAAGAAGAGATCAGACTCTCACTTTTTGCTGATGACATGATTTTATACCTAAAAATCCCCAAGGATTCAACCAAGAGACTCCTTGAATTGATAAATGAATTTAGTAAAGTCTCAGGATACAAAATCAATACACAGAAATCAGAGGCATTCATATACACCAACAACAGTCAAAGTGAGAACCAAATCAAAGACTCAATTCCCTTCAAAATAGCAACAAAGAAAATAAAGTACCTAGGAATATATTTAAGTAAGGAGGTAAAAGACCTCTACAGGGAGAACTATGAAACACTGAAGAAGGAAAGAGCAGAGGATGTAAACAAGTGGAAGAGCATACCCTGCTCATGGGTCAGCAGACACAACATTGTTAAAATGTCTATACTACCCAAAGTGACCTACAGAGTCAATACAATCCCTATTAAAATATCATCATCATTTTTGGCAGATATAGAAAAAATAATTTTACTCCTCGTATGGAATCAGAGAAGACCCCGTATAGCAAAAGCGATCTTAGGCAATAAAAACAAAATGGGAGGTATCAATTTACCAGACTTCAAACTA
>VBSM01003198.1:13905790-13923578 GCA_008086735.1 Cheirogaleus medius
AATCCTCTCAAATCCTGCCACTGCTTCAACTAAGTTTATTTAATATTCTAAATCCTTTGTTGTCATTTCAATGATGTTCACAGTATCTTCATCAGAAGTAGATCCTATCTTTAAAAAAACACTTTCTTTGTTCATCCATAAGAAGCAACTCTTCATCCACTTAACTTTTATCATGAGATTGCAGCGATTTAGTCCCATTGTTAGGCTTCACTTCCAACTGTAGTTCTATTGCTATTTACACCACATCTGCAGTGACTTCTTCCATTGAAGTCTTGAATTCAAAGTTATCCATGCAAGTTGAAATCAACTTCTTTCCAACTCCTGTTAATGTTGATATTAATATTTTGACCTCCTCTCATGAATCATGGATGTTCTTAATGGCATTTAGAAAGGAGAATCATTACTAGAAAGCTTTTAAGTTACTTTGCCTGATTAATCACAGAAATCACTGTCTATGGCAGCTATAGCCTTATACAAAGTATTTCTTAAATAATAAGACCTGAAAATACAAATTACTCCTTGATACATGGGCTACAGAATAGATGTTTTGTTAGCAGGTGTGAAAATAACATTCATCTCTTTGTGCATCTCCATCAGAGCTCTTGGGTGACTGGGTGCATTGTCAGTGAGCAGTAATATTTTGAAAGAAATATTTTTTTCTGAGCAGTAGGTCTCAACAGTGGGCTTAAAATATTCAGTAAATCATACTGTAAACAAATGTGCTCTGTTTCATACTCTGTTGTTTCATTTATGGAGCCCAGGAAGAGATTTTACATAATTTTAAGGGCCCTAGGATTTTCAGAACAGTAAATGAGCATTGGCTTCAACTTAAATCACCAGCTACATTAGCCCCTAACAGGAGAGTCAGCCTATCCTTTGAAGCTTTGAAGCCAAATATTGGCTTATCCTCTAGATCTATGAAAGTCCTAGATAGCATCTTCTTCTAATAGAAAGCTATTTTTCCTACATTTGAAATCTGTTGTTTAGTTGTTCTCATCAATAATCTTAACTAGATCTCCTGGATAACTTGTTGCAGCTCTACAGCAGCACTTGCTGCTTCACCTTGCACTTTTTTGTCCTGGAGACAGCTTCTTTCCTTAAATCTCATGAACCAACCTATGCTAGCTTCAAACTTTTCTTCTGCAGCTTGTTCACCTATCTCAGCCTTCATGGAATTGAAGAGAGTTAGGGCCTTGCTCTAGATTAGGCTTTGGCTTAAGGGAATGTTGAGGCTGGTTTGGTCTTCTGTTCCTCATATCAGCAATAAGGCTGTTTATTGCCTTCTTATCATTCATGTGCTTACTAGAGTAGCACTTTCATTTTCCTTCAGGAACTTTTCCTTTGCATTCACAACTTGGTTAATCATTTGGCACAAGAGTTCTAGCTTTGGCCTATCTCAGCTTTTGACATGCCTTCTTCCCTAAGCTTAATCATTTCTAGCTTTTGATTTAAAGTAAGATATGTGTGACTCTTCATTTTACTTGAAAACTTAGATGCCATTGCAAGGTTATTAACTGGCCTAATGTTAATATTATTGTGTCTCAGAGAATAGGGAGGTCCAAGGAGAGGAAGAGAGATGGGTAATGGCCAATAGGTAGAGCAGTCAGAACACATACAACATTTATCAATTAAGTTTGCTATCATATGGGAATGGCTCATGATCCCCAAAACAAGTACAATATTAACATCAAAGATCACTGATGGCAGATCACCATAACAGATATAATAATAAGGAAAATTTTGAATTATTTTGAGAACCACCAAAATGTGACACAGAGACATGAATTGACCATATGCCATTGGAAAAATGGCACAATAGACTTGCTCAATGCAGGGTTGACACAAAACTTTATTTTCTAGAAAACACAAATATCTGTGAAATGCAATAAAGCAAAATGCAATAAAATGAGATATGCCTAATTAAGCACACTCCTGCTAGAGTATTTTTTCATCAATTTAGTTGTTATATATCTATATAGAGTTCATCATCATCATCATTATTCAACAAAAAATAGGCTTATAAAATTATACTAAATGTGTCAATCATATTGTCAGCCAGTCGATGCCCTGAATTTTAAAGTGGTTGTCAACTAACATGTGACCCAACACTATGTCCCAGAAGATAAGTCCTGGGGTGTGCACCTTATGCATAGGGCTGAACAGAAGATCAATGAAGTGACTTGGCAGAAAAGAATTTAGCCCAAAGCTTGAACAAATGTATACAATTTAAAATGGAAACTATAGAAAGAATTCATCTGTTTTCATGATTGAAATTAAAGAGATATGTAGAAGAGAGACTATGAGGCTATGAAAATGTCCTGAAGAAGCAAATCTATTTAGGAAACCAAACCTTTAATATAGCAGAACCTATAAAGAAGAAAAATAGGTAGAAAGGGTACCTGTGCAAAAGCAAGAATTGAATATGAGAAAGAAATTAAACAAAGTAAACTAGAGATACTGTGAAACAGCAGGAGTGTCGAATGAGAGATACTAAGATGACAGCCCAAGACAATTATACTGATGGCAGAGCTATGTTGTAAATTCTGTCCTTATTTACCAGCCCACCGGATAGAGATAAGTGGAGTCCCAGTGGTGGAGGTAATAGAATCCACAAAAGAAGCATGAGGATTTGACTGGCAGTGACAGCACTAGAAACACTGAAAAGTAGAGAGAAAGGTTGTGTAGAGACAGACTGATGAAAAAGACTTAGCTTAGCCCCGGAACAGAACTGCAGTTATGCCCTTTCCATTAAACCATTCTTTGACCTTATCTGGACAACCCTACTCCTTGTAACCAAAGTGAACTAAAACAATAATGCTTTGCTATTTATAAAATATTTTCTCCTAGAGTATCTTATCTGAATTCCCAAAATGCTCATATATTGTGCAGAGCAATTATTACTCTGGCATTTATCTTTGTTTTGTTTCACAGATGGGGCTCAGAGAGATGAAATAATTTATTCCATCAGGACTTTTGATTCTAAATCATCTCCATTCAGAAAAACATATTAAGAAATTATAAAGTAGCAGAAATCCTGCTAGCCAATGGGATCACACATACACACAAAATACAAAGATACAATTCCCACCACCAACAAGCTCACAGTATAATAGGAGAGACAAAGAAGCAAACCACAAGTTAGGACATAGTTAATTGCAGAGACGGATGTGTGCACAGGATGTTAATTACAGAGAAGAGAACTTGAACCTGAATTTGAATGGATAGCAGTGAATATCCAGTGCTATTTAGTGGGCAGCTAGAAACAGTGGGAAAGAAAGCCAAGGGGAAAAGAGAGCTACTAGTTAAGGAAGGCTTCATGAAGGAGAGAGATAACATTGTCTGGCACATCAAAGGTGCTCAATCAATTTTGATTCAATAGATGAATAAGCTAATAATGACCCTAGAACTTGTTATTGAAGCAGGACTAACTGTTGGCTGAGTAGATGAAGAGAAAGAGTATTTTTAGGGAGATAGATCATAGAATCTTTATAGAAGTCTGAGCTATTTGACCTGGCTGGAAGGGTGAGAGCATGTATGAGAATTTGAATATTAAGTGGTAGTCAGGTGTCAAATCATGCAGGGCTTTCTATGTCATTTTAAGGAATTTGGTACTTATCCTGAGGTCCCTGAAGAGTAAGGAGAATACTTATGTTACTACATTTGCATTTTAGAAATATGTGTCTCGTGGCCACATGAAGGATGGATTGGTGAAAGACAAAAATACAGCAGATAGGTAAGAAAGGAGTGTCTCATAGTGGTCAAGGGATAAGACTTATAAGGTTAATATAAGACAAAAAGAGTCAAACTGAATAAGAGGGCACAAATCACAAAGGAATTCAACAATTTATAGCACAGGACTCAGTCACCAATTGCATATATAGAATCATAGATAAAAGGAGTAATAAATTGACTTTCAGCTCATTTTTGGTACATTCAGATGCTATTAACCAAATATTGAATACAAAAATAGAGCAGATTCAGAAGGAGCAGAGAAATAAAAGGAAAACTAGGAGAGAGTAGTGTGAGGGACTAAGAGAACTTAAAGAAAAAAGGAATGACCACAATGTCAAATGGCACAGTAATGTCAAATAAAGTAAGAGCCAACATGTAGCTGTGAGATTTGGCAGTTAAGAGCATTGATAGCCCGTGCAACAGCTGTTTTCGTGGAAGAGAGGAAACAGATGGCAGAGAGCAGCTGGTGAGTGGAGTGAGAATGGGAAACAAGTGTAGGAAACCAAAAGCCCAGAGACTTCTTCTTTACACCTTGTTAGCTATTTCTCACAAAAGTTAAACATATTGGGAAAATATTTGAGAATTCAAGATTCCACTAGTCATCCACGTGTCATTTAGTTATAATCAGAGCAAAATATGCAGCACATACTTAGACCCCTTCACTAGATGGAGTGCATGACATTTTCGGTATGAGTCGTCCCTGCTAGACTATAAATTCTAAAACATCAGTAATTGTGTCTGTCTTGTTTCCCATTGTACTAATACATGGCAATAATTAAATATGCAGTATATAACAACTTTCTTATCTCTATTTTTACTCCTTTATTATGGTAGTGCAAATTTCATTCATTTTTCCATGTTTAGAGGATGAAATGCTACTCCCCCCGTGAAGTCTTTTCCAATATCTCTCTGGCTATCTCTCTTTCTCTCTCTCTCTTCTGTGATTCCAATATGATATTCTAGAATATGTTACATCTAAATACATACCATCTTATAGCTACTTTTATACACATGTATGTTTCTGACTAGATTATCAGTTATGTTTCTTCAAAGGAGCAGAATCTCTATGGGTAATAAAACGGCTTATTTAGAGATTTATTTACTTCAAGCCCATTTGGTACCCCTGCGTGGAGTGCTGGGCCTGAAATAAACTGGGCCAGAAGTCAAGCAGGGAAGATGAGCATGAATAGGGGAAGGGCGAGGACAAACTAGAATCCATGAGGATGAGCTTGAATCTACAAAGACAAATAAACCCACTTTTGATGTTCACCAGAACCTTCCTTGATCTCATACCTCCTCCGAGCCTCGGGCCTCCAACTTCAGTCTATGCAGTTTTCCTGCAGATCTAGTATACTCCATCAGGGAGCTGTGAATGAACGTTATTCAGGATCTGAGGAAGCTATGGAAGATCCAGCAAAACTTGCACATGAGCCTACAGATCCACAACAATGTACAGGTGGTACAACTGTGCCTAATACTGCACCAACTTTCCGAATATGAACATGCCGCTGCCTCTTTTCTCCTATCCAAATGTCACACACACTTCTCTTGTCAACTCCAACCCAGAACCCTGGAGGGAAGAGAATTCTGGAAAAGTAGCCTCAGATTAGCTAATTGAATATACTGCAAAATTACCACAGTCTACCCTTTATTAATTTGGCACCACATACATCTCTTTTAGCCATATTGAACTTCCACATAAAAATAATATCAAAATCATGTATTCATGTAACATGAGAAAAATGTCCCCTGTACAACCAAAAATATGCTGATCCTTTCCCCAAAAAAGGATGAAAAGTCACTCCATCCATGTTTGAATGATGCACATTTATCATCTAGCTCAGTCGTGTTTCCCCTTGATATACTATAATTTAAATGCCAAGATATGAGGTCAACTATTGTTATCACATGTTATGTTAGATCACAGGGGAATAGGAGAAGGAAGGAAAATGGTGAAAATAGACACAAATATGTTTATTTTAAAATAAGGAAGAAAAGCTTATGATTATTACAGTCCTCATTTTTGAAAACTGGGTGCATTATAACAGCTGATATTTATATTGTCTTTCTTTCACTATAAATTTCATGTATACTGTGATTTCAGAAAGCATGTTGGTATGTGGCAGAGCCCAGATTTTCAAGGGCCAGGCCATTAATCATTCTGTCTGTATGGAGTGGTTGTATTTTGAGGGGAACTAAGACCACCAGACCAGCAGAACCCAAAGGAGAGAGAAGCAAAACTTTCACTATCAGATCACCAGAAGTAACAGTGAGAGAAGTCCCTCCTATTGCTATACCTTGATTCCCATACTGTGAATCCTGACTACGGGGGGCAGGGACACCACCATGTACTGATGGCACATTTAGAGCACATGCCACATTCTGGTAGCCACTACCCTAGCTTCCAAAGTGTTGCAACAACTGGCACCAAAACTGAGTCTTCAAAATGCCACTTCATGTATCAGTGAAACCAGATACATCAAGGTGATGGGAAACATGATAAAACCAGAAGATTCCACAATCATAAGCTTATTGTCACCTATTGTTTGCTGTAAAATGAATCACTTGGTCAGAAGAAATTCTGTGGGGAATGCCATGACAGTGATTAAGTCATCTGTAGATCCATGTGTGATGGTTTTGAAAGAACAATAGAGGAAAGGGAGGCAAATCCATTTCCAGGGTAATGTCTATTTGTTCCAATGAGAACAAATCCTGGTTCTTTCCATGAGGAAAGTGATCCAATGTAACCAGTCTGCCACAGTTGGCTGGCTGGTCACCACAGAGAATGGTGCCATATTGGCACCATTGCTCTCTGATCTTGGCAGATTGAGCATTCACCAGTGGCTGTAGCTATTCACTCTTGGTGATTGTAAGCCCATTTGCTGAGTCCACGCATAACCTGCATCCCCACTACCTTGGACAATTTGTGAGTCCATTGAGCAAGAACAAAAATGGCTGACGATAGAATGTGTCATCTTGCTCATCTTATTATTAAGCTCCTCTTCTGGCTGAGGTTCTCTGGTAAGCATTCACCCAGGATACAAATGACTTCACACTCTGTGCCCATTCATAGAGGTCTATCAACATGCTCTTACCCCTTAGTATTTTGTCACCAATTTTCTTTGTTCCTTCTAAGTTCCTGACTATCGAATATAACTCATAGTCACTGACTATGAAACAGTGTAGCACCATCCCTTTGGCTGTTTCTTCTTTGAGATTTGAAGTTCTGCTCACTGGGTGGAGGGGGGATTTCTTTTCATACTGCCCTTCAGAGTGGACTTACAGTGCTGCAGCTCTTTACTTTTGGGTAATGCCAGCATATTGTTCAGAGTCATCTATAAACCAGATTCAATATTTTTTCAAAATCCTTTAAAGCAGATACCACAACATTTAACATAACATCCTGTCTGTAGAAGTCACTCAACAAATAACTGTTAACATGCACTTAAAGTACTTCATTTTAACTAGTAATTTTTGTTGCCTCTTGGAAGGAAAAGCAGAACAGCTAAGGGAGACAAGTAAGGCAGAAATTTCTCCCTTTTTGTGCATTTGAACTTAGAACCATTCAAATATATTGCTTATTTTTAATGATTTTAAATTGAGGATAATAAGCTCAACAACTGCAAATATTTTTTAAGAAAAGAAGAATTCTACCCTTCATAGTTTGAATTTTTAATGTATTTTATTTGGATTTCAACTGCTTTGTAATAGGATTTTTAACTTCAGTGTTGATAGAACACAGGCTGACTTTCTTTTTTATTTCTTGGTGAAAATTTGCACAGCTTTAAAGTAAGCCATGCTTACATAATACATGCATTAACCTTTTGTGAAAATGTCATTATGCATGCATGTCCACATAGTGCCAGAGAATGTCGAATGTTACTCAAATCCACTCTACCATTCCTAATCATGTCAAACAAACTTCTTTAGGCTTCTTTCAGTCAACAATTAATTGTTTTAAAGAAACTTTCAATAAGCCTTCAGAGAAGAGCTACATCATAAGAGTTCAAAATAGTAGCTTTCTTTCTTCTTCCTGAAGAAAATTCTAGAAAATGTGCTGTTCAGTTCTCTCACATATTATACATGCACATGCATGTATTCTGAAATTAATCAAGAGATTTCCATTTATTAATATATCCTATATCTTACATGTTTGGCTTTTTATCCATATTTTATTTAGTGTTCTCATACTACTACTTTTCAAGTTTCTCAAGTGCACTCTTAGATCTTTCCTTTTGGGGTCCTGCAGCAGACTGAGGGGTACTTGTAGGGGTGATGGTATTTGCAAATGGGGCTTTTGGGAGACAATTTAGGATGACTCCCAGGTTTCCAGGTTAAGAAAGTAGAAATAATTTGATAGTTGGCAAACTAAAAGAGGAATAAGTTGAAAATGAAATTGCATGCATAATTTTTATTCTGAACATATTATATTTAAGATAAGTATGCAGCACATATGAGTTAGGACATTTAGGAAGGTTGTGGAATGTACCAGTGGAATATTCAATAAGATGAGGCAGTTCAGAAAAAATCTGAGTTGTTGGTGGAAATTTGAAGAGCATAAACATCTATATGCTCATTAAAACCATGCATATATTAATAAGTGCTTGTATGAAATTTGGATTTCACAGATATATGCATCCATGGAACCATATTGCCCAGGGAGAGTATATAGCACAATAAATGAGTAGTACTGAGATGCAAACTCTGCAACACACCTACATTTAAGGGTCAGATGGAGGAAGAGTGGCCTTAGAAAAAGACAGAAAAACATACATAGGGAGTCAGGAGGAGAATCAGGAGTATTGGATTCTATAGAGAAAAGAAAGGAAAGTTAAGAAGCGACTGATCAAAGTGTCACCCCTGTGTAAAATTGAAGAAGTTGAAAAATAACATATAATAGCTAAAAATTTGGTGACTACCACACCACTGCTTTGCACATTCCACCACCGAGTAGGAATTGATCCTCATTGGGTGCCAATGGGAAACCAATTTTCTTTCCATTTATCCAGTATATATTTCCATGCCTCCATAATTTTGTGGCTAATATAGCTTCTTAAATTAAAATAGATATTCCAAAACCAAGAACTTTTCCTTTGTTATTGAAAGTCCTTGGTTTCTAAAGTATAGGATCAGTTGAGGTTCACCCATTTCCCTTTATCAATCTTTTCATCCTGCAACTCAAACATCTCAAATTTCCAAACATAATTTTAATGATATTTAATTGCACAAATATTTATTATCCTTCATTTTTTTATTTATTCCCCAGAAGTGGCAGCACCTTTATGTTTTACTTTGCAAACCGCATCAAAAGATTTAGACTTTATAAAAGCTTCCATTGGCCACTGTCTGAGTCATGACCTTTATCCCCTCCTTGCTTAAAGCTTACTCATTTTATAAGCCAAAGAAAAGACATAAGATGAAAGCGAGCAAAATAAAAGAGGATAATAAAAGAAGTGAAGCTGGAAAAAGGTGGCTTGCAGAACTCCTGTGAACAGTAAGAGGACCTCATTCATAAGAAGGAGGCACTTTGCTGGGAGCATTCTTTCAAGAATGTGGTCAGGTGCATAACCTTGGAAAGATAAGGTAAAGTCAAACTGCCATAGAAAACAGCTATTTTCCTCCAACCGCAATACATAAGACTTAAACTTTTCTTCCTTTCTTGCAATACTCCCTGGTGAAGTGACAACATATGTTCTGCACCAATGCAAATTTTTCATCATAAAAATAGGAAAGGAAGCAATCTGAATAAAAAAGAGGGAAAGTCAGAACCATGACCATGAACTAGGTTTAGATTAGCAGTATACTCCACTCCTTTTATAAAGGTGAGAACTACACAACGGCTTCCAATTACACCTAAACCATACTGCCCTCACACAGAACATCTGGTAATATTCAGTCGCAAATTCCCAAAGGATGTCACACTTATTAAATTCTTATTAAAATTAATAGCAGCCCTGCAAGTCATGGCAACATTATAAGAGCCCCTTATCGGGAAAATAGTATCCTCTGAAATAATAAAGCTACATTCTGTAAGAAAATCAAGGCCAGATATAATATACAAGAAACTAGTTAAATTTATTCCAGAGGAATGTTATTCCTTTCTATGCCATATTGACACACTGATTATTTACTCATAATGCAATGTCATGGACGTTAAAGATGAATATCTCTATAGGATGACAATGGATATTTCCACAAGAACCAAGTTCTAGTTGTTCTCATTTATATATTCCTTTATTATAGAATTAAATAATTTAAATTACTGAAATATTTTTTTGCATATTTTATCATTGACAGAGTCTAATAAATGTTACTTTTTAAAATAGTCACTCTTTATATAGCCTAAATCACCTTTTGGAACATGTCAATGCTGCGAAATAAGTAATTTATTTACAGTTTGAAGTTCTTATTTCCTTGATGTCTTTGTGTTTCTATACACAGTGTCCCCACACCTCAACTTTGACACCCATGCATTCTCTGCCTCTGTTTCTGTGTGTGTATCTGTCTGTGGGTGTGTCTCTCTCCCTCTCTGTGTATATCTCTTTCTGTATATGTTTGTGATTTGTGTATAGAAGTATTATTTTTATTCTGTGGGTAATGTGTGTAGCTACTGTATTTATGTCTTTCTCTTCATAGAGGGTGTGTGTGTATGACTTTTAATCTCTCTGTTTCTCTTATATTTTTATTGAAATAAAATTCATATAGCATAAAATTCACCATGTTAACCAGCATAAAATGTAAAATTTAGTGGTTTTTAGTATATTCATAATGTACAACCAGCACCACTAAGTCCAAAGTATTTTTATCACTCTAAAAAGAAAGATGGTACCCATTAATCAGTCAATCCCAATTTCTCTATTTCTCCTTCTCCCCAAGCCCTGGCAAACACTAATCTTTCTGTCCCTATAGATTTGCCTATTATAGAAATTTTATATGAATGGAATCATACAGTAAGGGGCCTTTCGTGTCTGGATTCTTTCATTTAGCATAATATTTTCAAGGTTCAGCCATTCTGTAGAATGTATGTGTACCTCATTACTTTTTATTTTTAAAGAAGTACTGGGCTAGTTTCCTTGTACCTCCAAGTCTAAGTACGTAAGCACGTGTGTGTGTCTCTGTGTGGGTCTTTGCGGGAATTTCTCTCACTCTCTCCCAGTTTGTGGTGTCTATGCCCCTATTAGACAAATACTGGTGAGGTTCTTCATCTCTGTGTGTCCACATACACATACACAGATAAATACTACACTACAGACTTAGACAATAAATCTTATCAACTTATTTTCAGAAAGATTGTTTTTAATGATTGTAGGTTCCTTTTCTAAGAATCTTGCCTGGCTATCAAGGGTAACTAGAAATCCCCCATAGTGGTTAGTCCTGGAATAAGAGGAATCACACCCCACACAGACTCCTGGTATGAACAGTCCCACATAACTAGGCACAAAGGGACTGCCCAGTAACAAGCACATAGTCACCTGGGCAAAGAGTTATAAAATTAAAGTAACAGCTACATATCAGAAAAGGTGGAATCAAAACGGCACATTTGCAAATGTCCAAATTAAAGTATTTTCTACATATTATATCAGAATTCCTTTTCAAACCATCCTCCATACTCTCCCTCTCCGAACTCCCAATTGTAAGTCATGGGTCATATTATGTTGTTACCTTCACAATCTCCTTTTGTTCCCAATTGACTACCAAAAAAAAATCAGAAATTCTTTACTATGGCTTTCCAGCATATCCATGACCTTTCCACAGTTTATAACTTTAAGATCATCTACTGTACTCTTCCACTCCACCCTAGTGGCTACTCATCTCAAATGCATCATGCCCCTTGCTGGTGCTAGATCCTCCACTTTGGGTATCTGAGGATCTTCCTCTTCTGGTCTGATAATCTACTTCGAGTATGAGATCAAGTGTAACTACCATGCTCTGATTTCTCCCTCCTCTCACCACCCAGTGAATTCAATCTCACTCACTGATAGTGCCCACATTTTAAAAACAACTCTGGCTGGTGCAGTGGCTCATGCCTATAATCTGAGCACTCTGGGAGGACGAGGCAGGAAGATCACTTGAGGCCAAGAGTTTAAGACCAGCCTAGGAAACATAATGAGGCACTGTCTCTACAAAGGATGAAAAAAATAATTAGCTGAGAGTGGTGGTACATGCCTGTAGTCCTGGCTATCAGGAGGATAAAGCAGGAGGATCACTCAAGCCCAGGAGTTCAAGGCTGCAGTGAGTAAGCTATCATCATACCACTGCACTCCAGCCTGGGTGACATGGCAAGACCTTGCCTTGGGAATGAATAAATAAATGAATAAATAAATAAATCTCTATTGTGACACTGATCATATTTTTACTGTAATTATATATTTACTTTTCTACATTTCTTCTAAAGTATCAGCCTCTTGAGTACTTTACTCAGGTGTTCACACCCAGCGCTAAATACAATGCCTGGTACACACTAGATTCTGAATGAATTTTGATGGAATCAGATCATTTTAAAATTTCCTGCAGGTAGTATAAAATTCATACTGCTTGGTGAAAGCAGGAGCTGAGAATAAGAAAAGGAGAGTGAAATGAATGAGAATATGACTTCTAAGCCCAGCCTTAGAGAAAGAGTGTCTGGATGCTGGTTTGTGAACCAAGCAAAGAGTTCCTGTGTGTTCAGTCGGCGAACACCACCACACTGGTGATGAGCATGGGTGGGCTCTTGGGGAACCTGCTGAGCAATGTGGACCACTGAAGCAGCGACCCTTCTCAAATCAATTTCAGCTTTTCAAATGCTGAGTACATAGAGATATTTCAAAGTAAGCTCCAGAGACGCACTCGAGCAACAGCAGGAGTTCCAAGCTATTGTTCCAATTGCTCAGGTGATCCATAACCCAATTGTGAATATTGAGCAATCAGGTAATGTTTTTATGATTTTTAAAAATTGAACAAAACACAAAAACTTCAGAGATGACATAAATCAACACTTTTTTGCTCAAGTGCAATTATTCCTAGTTCCTTTAGTCTAGCTCCCCACAGATTATCATCCCAATCATCCCAATATTCAATTCTAAATACCTGGCCAACTTAACCCAATGAACATGCCTGATTATGATACATTTTAGAGTTATTATCCTCATTATTTATATGCATATGGGTCAGGTAGCTATAGATTGTTTTTTTAGATAAGCAAAGAATGTCTCTCTAATTTGGTCTCAACATCTCTCTCTGGAAAGTGGTCATAAACTCTAGCCTTGTCCTGACAGGGGTCCAAGAGATTTGATCATAGATGTTTACAATGTGCCTTTCACAGGATACTTCTTTATCCTGGCTGATGGCCTAAAGCCTAAATGTCAGACCCACGACCAGCTGTCCCTCTCACAGGAAACCTGTTTATACCAGCAGACATCCTTGTGGCTCGTTGTACGATCTTCATATAGTTTATTTCCACCAAGAGAGCCACTCTCTAGGAGAGTCTTGACCAGGAAAAAAGTTAGGTTTTGGTATGTCAGTTGGTGGAGACACAGAAGAGGCAACATGACAAAAATACATGAAACAATAGAAACAGTTTATGACTCACGGGTCCACAGGAGACGTACTGATGAGGGACGATGGGAATATCAAGGAGGCAACGTACTCAACCAGCAGGTGGGGAGCATTAAATAATAGACCTATGGGCTGAAGCCTTTATTGGAGTCAGAGTGTTACCCAAGCAGGTGTCCTGAGAGGAACTTTAATTGGTGGGGTTAGAGCAAGCAGGCACACGTTCTATGGGGTCACACTGTGACCAAGAGGTTGTCACTGAGACATATCCACACAGTTCCTGTGGATTGTGTGGGGTCAGTCGAGTGAGTCAAGTAGATTCAATCTGTCTGTCCCAGAGGCAGGTGGTCAGAAGGAAACAATTGTATGAGGCTTATATCTGGATCAATCACATTGAGGATTTGGAAGGAGGCAAAGAATTGGAATCTGTGTCAATGGTGACTAAGCCCTGCTTCTGATACGAAATCTATGCTCAAAGTAAATGCCAAGACAGCATATAATTATAGAAATTTGTTATATTCTAGTTTTTGCCTTACTTGTTTATTTGGGTGATCCCAAGAAGCACTGGAAGGGGATAGAGGATACAACACAGGAAACCAATAATGGGTGTGATAATGAGCATGAGGCTAACCGTGGGCAGCAGAGCCTCGATCCTGCTGATGATCTCTGGGAGACAGTGTGGAACATGCCTCAGAGTTACCCATCCAAGGGAACCAGAATACTGGGGCATGTATACTCCAAATTCCATTCATTATTATTTAAGAGTTTTTCCTGGTGGCATTAATTCTCCAGCATTTCCTGTCTGTCTTAGGCAAAGTCTGAGAGAGAGCCATTAGGCAGAGACACCTGAGCACTAAATGAAATGCTGAATACTGAAGGGACATAGGTGGGGCAGCCACAGGGTCTCTTACACTCTGCATTTGACAGGACAAGTCCAGAGCAGAGCTGACACCAGCTGGTTTGCTCTGCCTAGCTGTTCCAGTTGTTTACAGCTGGTGTCTGTTTTGATTAGTCAGTAGACAAGCTTTGTCGGTTAAATGTTCTAAATATCACCCTTCCTAAGGGTGTAGGAGAGACTAAAGTTTGGGATGAGCTGTGGTTCAAACTCCAGTTTTACAAGGAAGACTCCAAACACTTGACAACAAACACAGAAAGATGCCAAACACCTGAAAGCTTTGCAAACACCATCCATTCATATGGCAACCTGGTCTTGATGAGAAAGGGCAATTGTTAATGATGACTTCAAACAGAAAGCTGAGCAGAGACATTTCTTGTTATACTTTTTCAGTAATGAGACATCCCCTGCAACCCAAATTTGTCTGAAGTTCAACTAAGTAAAGCAGGCTTTTTAGCTTTTTAGTTTCAGGGTTATATGCTTTGTCAATCTTGCATGGAGAAAAGCTCTAGAATGCACATCTACAAAAAGACCAAGTTACCTCTACCTTCCAGTGGGGCAACATCCCTAAAATGTGAGTAGCATGCCAAATTGTACAACAAATGTATAAATAAAACCCAGCTCTTTGTTTTTAGCCCAGAGTTCTACCCAATAGATCACCTTGCCTCTTAAAACTTCTCCATAGTAAGGGATTATTTTTAAATCATTTTCAAAAGGGCAAACCTAGCATGAAACTCAAGCCAATACGATATGGAACAGAGAATAAAATGAATTAGAGTGTTATTAATTGCATACCATTAATTTTCAAGGACAACTGCAAATTAGAACAACTCATTCATTTCTGAAATGTAGCCTATGTATGGGGAATATCTTCATGTCTCAGACAGGTTACCCATTTATTAAGATTAAAATATTTCTTTTCTCTGAAGGGTACCGTAAAAGGGGGACAGATGTTGAATGAGAAGAGTGAGCCAAAAGCCCAGCACTATAAATCAGGGAGAAAAATAGCAAGAAGCAGAAAAGACTGTGGAAGCCCCTTCTGCTATAGCCCAAGCACCCAGTCCACACACATGCAGAAAAGGAAAAACAATTTTAATGGTATCAGTCAAGACAAAATAAGAACAATATAACAAGAATCTATTTTAGTCCCTTCGTGATTGCCTTCATTATTCAGCTGATGTCAGAAAAGCAAGATTCTCTGTAAAGTTTTACCCGTGAATCGTTTGCAACACACTGACAATGTGCTCGACTCTGCATTGACTTAGGAGGTGACTTGGTCTCTGCCTGGGGCTCTTACAATCTGGTTGAAGTAGTCAAAGCAATTCAAACATAAAAATGCCAGCTGAGAAGGGGATTAAATCTCAAGAGGTGCAAAGGTGCATGTAACATTATTAGCCACAACACCACATCGATGGTAATTAAGCAGAGAGCACATCTATTTTGCCACCCTCAGCAGTGCATATCAAAAGGCCACTATTTAAATTAAGTCAACCTGTGACCTTGATGTGACTTATTATTTGCCAAACGTGTAGCACTGCACATCAGTAATTCAAATAAATTTAAATAATTCAGAATTGTATGTTGCAGATTTACATGATCTCTTGATATTTTAAAACCAACATGCATGGTGATTTTTAGACTGTGAAACCTTCTATCAAGTTACCCCCCCCAAAAAAAAAGTTACCCCAACACAGGAATATAGCAGTATAGAAACCAAACTGGGTTTTGATACACTTATCTGACATGTCCATCAGCTAAGTTTCACTCCTTTGGGTGGACTTATGAAGACTGGCTGAGTAAATCAACAATATGTTCATAACATTATGTAACTGTGCAGATTTGGTCTATACTTACACATTGGTGAAGTTATTTTCCATTCTATCCAAGTCCAATAAAATCAGTGGTAATTATTATTTAACTGAATTATATTACACATCATATAGCACTATGATGTCCTTAAACAAGATCCATTATTCTCCACAATATACTATATTTATATATAATGATAAAGTCCTATTTTATTTCCAGGAAGTTGGTATAGCTTAAGGTGATGTGAGGTTGATTCTTTTCCCCAAACTTTTATTCTTGTCAGACTTTTCTTAACTCTCTGTAATGTAAATGAAAATTAAGGTAATAATTTGGGGAATTTGCTAAGAAGCATATGATAACACTGAATGTTTCTTCAACAAAGGGACTGTTTACAGGGCTGTAAGTAGATCTAGGGAAATCTTAGACTAGCACTTGGTTTCACTAATACCTTACCTTCCCCTGATTCCTTTAGTTCCAGGGATTATAATGGCTTCCTGCTATTATTTCCTGGGCACTTCACCATTGCTAACCTAAGATTTCTTTTGCATATTACTAGTAAATGCTTATACATGAAACATATAGTCTAATAAAACTATGAGATTTGTTTTCTACCTTAAGTCTCTGTCTTTTCTTACAGTAATTCATTTCTATTTCAAGATAAATTAAGTATCTTCACTATTATGGATTGAGCGCATCTGCTCCAAAACTCATGTTGAAATTTGACTTCCAACATGGCAGTGTTGGGAGGTGGGGTCTAGTGGAAGATGTTCGGATCATGGAGGCAGCGGCTACAAGAATAGATTAATGCCATTTTGTGAGAGTGAGCGAGTGAGTTTTCACTCTGTCGGGAATGGAGAAGTTCATGAGAGAGTGGGTTGCTAGAAAGCAAGCTCAGGCTTTCACGTGTCTCCCTTTGCACACGCCCACTGGCCTTTCTGCTTCTCTGCCATGTTGTGACATAGTATGTGGCCCTCTCCAGAAGCCAAACATTTGCTGGCACTATGCTTCTTGCACTTAAGAGTGTCCAGAATCATTAGCTAAATGAACTTCTCTTTTTTATGATGACCAAGTGTCAGGAAGAACCAAACCACACTAAGACATCCACTAAGTGTTGCTTATTCAAAAGAAGGCCTCATCTGTAGAATACTGGATATGCTTTATAAATTCGCTTTCCTATCTACTAGAGAAAAACTCAACCCTAACATTGTTTCTAGGAGCCCAATACTAATAAGACACTTATAATGACCTTAAAAACCATATGATGTATTGACTAAGATTTGTTTTTCATTAGTTCCATGAATCAACATATGAAAATGTTATTTACAACCCAGGAGCCTCCAGTCAAGTTGCCATGGATGAAATTATTAGCTTCATTCTTACAAGTTAATACTTTCACTATGTACTATTGAATGCATGATCCAATATATGTGTTTTTTCAGAAAATATATTCTCAAATGAAATAGTCTCACAATTTAAAATGAGCTGTTACCAATGTCAGAAAAAAATCTAATTATATATTTGGCTAATCAAAATAATTTAGTATTGAATATGAAGAAAGTGAATGAGCCCAGTCTGAGGTACATAGATCAATACGAGGGAAGATAGAGAAGGAGAGTGTGGACAGAGGAGGAGAGGCAAAGTATAGCCCAGGCGTCTTCAAACTATGGCCCGTGGGCCACATGCAGGTGTTTTTGCCCATTTGTTTTTTTACTTCGAAATAAGATATGTGCAGTGTGCATAGGAATTTGTTCATAGTTTTTTTATTTTATTTTTTTAATTAATTAATTAATTAATTTCAGCATATTATGGGGGTACAAATAT
>VBSM01003198.1:13923678-13936260 GCA_008086735.1 Cheirogaleus medius
TGAGTACATGTGGTGCTTATTTTTCCATTCTTGGGATACTTCACTTAGTGGAATAGGTTCCAGCTGTATTCAGGAAAATACAAGAGGTGCTATATCGCCATTGTTTCTTAAAGCTGAATAGTACTCCATGGTATACATATACCACATTTTATTAATCCACTCATGTACTGATGGTCACCTACCTGGGTTGTTTCCACAACTTTGCAATTGTGAACTGTGCTGCTATAAACATTCGAGTGCAGGTGTCCCTTTTGTAGAGTGCCATTTGATCTTTTGGGTAGATGCCCAGTAATGGGATTGCTGGATCAAATGGTAGATCTACTTGTATTGCTTTAAGGTATCTCCATATTGCTTTCCACAGAGGCTGAACTAGTTTGCAGTCCCACCAGCAGTGTAGGAGTGTTCCTATCTCAGGAAAATCAGCAAGGAAAAATCAAACAGCCCTATCAAAAACTGAGCAAAGGACATGAACAGAAATTTTTCAAAAGAAGACAGAATAATGGCCGACAAACATATGAAAAAATGCTCAACATCTTTAATCATCAGGGAAATGCAAATCAAAACCGCAATGAGATATCACTTATCTCCAGTAAGAATGGCCTTTATCAAAAAGTCCCCAAACAATAAATGTTGGCGTGGATGTGGAGACATAGTTTTTTTTAAACTATAGTCTGGCCCTCCAACGGTCTGAGGGACAGTGAACTGGTCCTCTGTTTAAAAAGTTCGAGGACCCCTGTTTAGACCTTAGAGATGGGGTTGCCTTACAATGATGAGGTTCATACTGGCATTGTGTAGAGGTAGAGTAGAAATAGAGGTTAGTAATTCAGAGAAGAACTATTTAATTAAGAGATTTAATGAACCATCAACAAGAATAAAAGTGAGAGTGAGTTACAAAGGAAAACGTATAATACATGCCTGCACCCTCCTATGCTATTTTTTGAATCAATTAATGTTGAAATTTTGACCTCACATTCATTAGGATCCAATTTTTTTTCTGTTTTCAATATATGTCTTTCAGATATAGGTAGGTATATTAATTAATCCACTTTTGTAATTTCACCAAATGGTGGTTGGATATAATTTTCTGTACTTGGCCAACTGGTCCAACCCAAACATGAAAAAAAATTTGATAATTCTTCAAAATTATTACAAATGTTAAATCTACTTGGCCAAGCACAAAAAACATAGTTTGCCTAGGTCATGGTTACTCTGAATTTCAACATCTTTTTTAAACAAAATTGGACTCTAAAGCCCATGTTATTTCCATTACACTATCATATCTTTCTTTATAAAGGTGAGTTCTGTTTCCAAACTAAATTACCAACTGCTAGACTTATGATTCCTGGCAGCATATACTTCATAGTGCAGAGTAAATTGTTAAAACTCAACAAATGTTTGTTGAATTGAATTTAATTCATTTTCCTACCTATCAATTTTCACAACTGAAAGGCTCATACCTTTTATTTTTTTCTCTAACTTTATAATCTGAAGCAGAGTGCATTGTAAATTCATGCTACCTACTCATTCTGTCATACAATTTCTGGAAGTCATTCATTCATATCTAAGTTGTATTTAATCTACTTATAAGTATCTACATGAAGTATAAATATAAATTAAAATTTTCATATAAACATGAAAATAAAATTTAACAAATAACAAACTGTTGTGAATTATTTTGATCACTATTCTTTGGATTTTTAAGATTTCAAATAGCCCTTAAAATACTAAAACACTCTTAAAGCCATAATTTTATTTTGTGAAACTTTGAACATAATATAGATTTATCTTCATTTTTGTTTTTTCACATAAAATCTCACTATAATTTTTCAGCATGCCATAGCTGTTCTTCATATGCATATATGATCTACAATAAAATATTCTCCTTGTCACATAAAGAAACCAAAACTAAAGATGATAAACTCACTCCCTATGGTTCTAACAATTTTACCCTAATTTAAAATAGAAATTTCTTTGATAAACTTTATATTCTTCCAAAGATAGCATAAACTCAGAGAATCAAATCTTGGGACTAAGCAGGACATTAAAAGACCCTCAAAAATTTATTCATGTCTGATATGCTACCTCCTCAGAATGGGCAATAATTTTGTCATCTCATATAACAGATGAAGACTTTATATATACAGATGCTCCTTGTCTTATGATGAGGTTAGGTCCTAACAAATCCATCATAAGTTGAAAATATTGTAAGTTGAAAATGAACTTAATACATCTAAACCACCAAACATCATAGATTAGCCTAGCCTACCTTAAACATGCTCAAACACTTCCATTAGCCTACAGTTGGGCAAAATCATCTAACCCAAAGTCTATTTTATATTAAAGTATTGAATATCTTATGTAACTTATTGAATATTGTACTCAAAGTGAAAAACATAGTGGTTATATGGGAACTCAAAGTATGATTTCTAATGAATGCATATCACTTTTGTACTATCATAGAGTTAAAAAATTGTTACATTGAACCATGATTAAGTAAGAATGGTCTGCATTTTAAATTCTCTGGAGAAAGAGATTTTTACAATCTTATAATATACTTCTAGCACTTTTACTATTATCTTTGTATTTATTATGCATCCATCCTACATTTTCCATATATCATGTCTTCCATATCTTGACCCCTTTTGTTTGCAATTCTCTTTACATATAATACCAACTCTGGAGAAGAGACCTTCATATAGTGTCAGACCCTAATGCCAATTCTTTAAACTTAGAATAGTAAGTCATAAAGTAAGACATAAACTCCCTCTCAAAGTTGAATATCTTCCAAAACATCCTTGATGTGTTTGCCCTTCCTTTGCTTGAACACTCCCAGTGACAGGAAGCTTAATGCCATGTGAAGATAGCTCTACATGGAAGACTTTTCTACACTGGGTTAATAAATATTAGTTTCCTTCTATTATTCATCCATTGGCCACAGTATCCATCTTTCAAATAGTTGAAGGCACTTGTGTTTTTCTCAGGATATTCTCTTCTAAGATAAACATCTGATACTCCTTCATAACATGAAGTTAAAGATATTCAGCTCAAAGAAAGGGAGCATCCATATCTAAGAACATATAAATCTGGTTACCTGTTCCCCCACATCCCAGGCACTCCATGCCAAATTCTGTCTCTGACAGCAAAACCAAAGGATTTGTTGTAAGAAAGGATGGGTGAATTTCCAAAAATGGACTTCAAAAATAAATACATTATCTTCCATATTTCCTTAATTACTGATTATATATCTACCACTCCAGAATTTAGAAAGCCTTTGGAAACTAGATTTTCAGCCTCAACCTTCTTTGTATTTAACAATCATTTTAAGCCTAAAGTTACTTATTATAATAAAAGATCATTCTTTTTACTAGCCTTAAATTTAATCCCACTAAGTTTTGTACCTCCCTAATTTCAGTTTACCGGAACATGGTGAATGATTCAGCATTGTAGACTATTTTTCTGTCTTCATCTTTTAATATTGTTTACTCAATTTTTTATCCTCTCTCATTAGCATCTCTTTGGAAACTTTTCTTCATCTCCTTTACCCTACATTTTTCTAATTACTAATGTGGAGTGTGGCCTGATTTGTTTTTTTCCTTAAGGAATAGTGCTAGAGTGACAAACAGTTTATAATGTTCATAGAGTAGATATTTTAGTTTACGTGTCATTTGGGTTCTCTGTGGAGGAGTTCAGTGTGTAAAGTTTTACTGAGGATTATCACCAGTGAAAGAAAAAGGTAGAAAGCAGGATTGGGCAGCAGAGCCATTAGTCTGAATTGCAGATTTGACATGCCTCTGATAACCCAGAGGGGAGTTCCAGAACAAAGAATATCATTAAAGGAGCTCTGCATTGGGCAAAAAAGGTTATGCCTTTGTACCAAAGCCTTGCTCTGTTATTGTCCAGAGACACCACTGAGAGAAGGTTACCTTCACTCAGAAGTAGATGTATACCTTGGGGAGTCAGCAGCTGGAGGCTGTCAGCTAACCACAATTCTCATGGGCAATGAACCCTTTCTTTGGGCAAGGAGTACAATTCAAGCACTATATCTCTATGTCTGCCACAATCTACTCCTTGCACCATGTAGATCTTCTTCTTCATATATGTGCAGGGAGATCTAGGACTCTGATGGACCTCACTTCTAAAGGGATAACTTAGAAAAGATGAGTTAGGAAGATTAACTACAACCCCTGTCACTCCAGTTGGTCCAATCATCTCCCTCCACCACCATTCCTGTTAAATTTTCTTTCCTTTCAGCTATCACCACTGGTGGTCACAGTGGCATACCTTGAGATATAAACCAAACCCTCATTTCTGAGACATCTGAGCCCTGGTAACTATACCTTTCCCACATAAAGGTTGCTGAATTTACCTATTTATAGCCATAATTAGACAAGGAAGTACCAATAGGTACCCAAGTAGGAACAGAGTTCCATATGAATTATTCCTTGCTCCCATAGTATATATAATAGCATCCCTCCCTCCTCTTGATGATCAGGCCAATTATCTCTGCCAATATCATGAGGCCTTTTGGACTGCTGGTTTCTGAACATAAGAAGTCCAGTGTCCTCAGGTAGTATTATAATTTTAGCTTGTGGTTCAAAGAGACACTGTACCTCCTGACAAGAGTGAGGTGCCTTTGAGAACCAGGACTTCTAACTTGCAGAGTGCAGAGTTGTAAAGACAGCAAGCACAGTCCCCCCAGTAGGTCATTGGGAATGATGGTAAGCAGAGGCATTCCTGCTTCCACCCTTTGGTTCCTAGACCAATTAATTCTTTCCATTGGGTTCATAGTACCCCATAGATTCTTTGATTCAGTGGGTATACTGTATTATGGATTATGGGCCCTCATCCTCACAAAGGATTACCTCTCACCTTTGCCTCAGCTGTAGCTTCAGTTGACCATTTCAGTGATCTATGAGGCTGGCCCAGCTGGATGGTGCAGGATATAATTCAACCAATGGATCCCATGGTCTACCAAGGGTCCTCAAACTTTTTAAACAGGGGGCCAGTTCACTGTCCCTCAGACCATTAGAGAGTGCACACTGTGGGCCCGGGACGAGTTGGCTGCTAAGCAGGACAGGCAGTGGCAGCAAAAATACCCGGGGGGGTGGATAAATGTCCTCGGTGCGCCCCATGTGTCCCACGGGCCATAGTTTGAGGGAGACTCATCTCTTTACCTCCTTCATCGTCAAGTGAGTCCCTTGGTCAGGTGCTATGTTGTAGGGATTCAATTACTTGGGACCAAGCACTATATAAGCTCCTGGATAGTGGTGTTGGTTGAAGCTCTGTAATAAGGAAAGACAATTCCCAGAATAGGTGTCTATTCTTCCTATGAGAAAGAAATGCTGGTGTTTCCATGACAGAAGAGGGACCAAGACAGTTAACTTGCTAACAACTGGCTGGCTTCTTGCATCTTCTCAAATAATAGTGTTATTTTAGGTACTCGTAGGTCATCTTTATTGTTATCAGATTTATTTCCTACCTTTTGAAGGGCATGTATCTTACCAGGACCTCAGCATTCTTGCCACAGTCTTGCTCACCTACTTGAGGGAATGATATCATTTAAAATAGGGTCCTTGGACCAAGGATGCCACTTGGGATACTGTCTTCATTGCCAACCAGATGGTGAGCAGTCCAGGCCCCAAATCCCATCTTACACATTGTCTAATGGACCACTTACAAATCTCTAGGAAGCAGATACTGAGACAAAGGTAAGAGTACAAAAGGTTTACAAATACTGCTTGTGAAAGGAAAAGAGGAAAAATAGAACTGGGCAGGAGGTCTGACAAAATATCTGCCAGCCAATGAGGAGCTGTGGTGTAAAAATTATCTGTCAGAGCAATCCCATGTTGGGTGGAAATAGCCTGTCCTTTGTATCGCAGTCTTAATTACCCATTGGTTAAATTCTCCCTGAGAAAAATATGATCTTGACTCAAAGCCTGAGATGGAAAGGAAAGAGTTAACAGCCAGCGGCTGTCTACTCTCTACACTGCCTGAAGGAGCATATCACTGTCATAGTTTTCTTTTTTCCCCAAGACCTTGTCAAAAGCACTCAAGATTTTAAATTTTGGACCTCCTAGAACATTGACCTGATGCCTTGGAATAGTGACATTACTAAAATAACCTCTTTTGAAGGTCATATTTTTAGGTAGAATAAAAACATATTTCTTGGTCCACCTGGTCCTCTATTACAGGTAAGTGTGAAAGGTATTTTTCTTCAGTAAGTGTGCTGATTGTTTCTCAGAGACTTGATTTCATGAAGGTGTTTTCAGATTGATTTTTTCATAGTTGTTCTTGATGCTTCTTTTGCAGCAAGTCTTATCCGAGTTAATCTATTACCTTATATATTGCTATGACCATAACTCAGATAAAGCATAACACATTTTCATTTTGTCGCTCCATTATTTTTGCAGTAAGTCAATATAATCTGAGATGAAGCATGCCTTGCTCAGCATTTATTGATCTGTCAGTTTGCTCATTGTTTACATCAAAACACCACTTGTCAGTTCTGGCCCTATAATAATTATCTTCTCACATGGGAAATGACAGCTTCAAAGCCCAAATATGAGTCAATTTCCAAGGTGAGTTACTCTCAAGATCCTGGTACAAAATGTGCACCCTACTTCTTCTCTAGGCACAAATGATGGATAAATTTCCTTTTCTAACTAAAAAACAGAAAGGATACATCTATCCTAACAAGACACCATTTTCTCCAAATATGAGAACAATTTATTTTAATTTGTATCACAGGGTATGAGCACACAGTAGATGTTCAATAAATGGTAATCATTATTAATATTTATTCAAACCATTGTGAACATGTGCTGGTAATTAACAGGAATCAATTTTGGTGAGATGGGATGGGAAATGATAAAGTAAGGCAAATTGGAGTAATTTTTCCAACTCTCACAGAAATAAAATTTAGTTGGTTTTCCAAGTTCCTCACTGTGTAAACAACAAAACTTTTACTCAATGCTGACCTTGATTTCTCAGGTATCTAAGCTCCTTTCTGTTTATTTTAGGTGTATTCTGCAACCACATTAACTCTTTAAAGCCATGGAAATATTAGTACTTTGCTATGTTTCCTAACTTTTTATTTTACCATCTCCTCTTATTTCTAGAAAGCAATTCAATCTCTAATTCAGTCAGGCACCCTGCTGGCTCAAGTATACATTAACCACATTCCTAACTCTAGAGAACTTTGCTTCTGACATCCCTTTTAATAAAATTTCATTCATTTATTTTCCCTGTCTATGAAAGTTATCTTAAACCTTTGCTGGGCAAGCTAAAAATCTACTTTCTTCATGGAATTCTCATGTATAAGGACCACCTACATGGAGTTTGTTCTCACATAATGTCATCAATAGGTTCCTTGGAAACTGCATGCCATGTGGCACACTGGAGCAGAATGACCCAACAGGAGCTGGTGGAAATAGGCTTTGTAGTAACAAGAGGGTGAGGTGGTCCCTGGTTTCTGTGGTAGGTTGTGATTGGCTTATTAAAATAATTCTGTGGACTGGCAAAGACGTGAAACCTGATAGGTTGAGGATCTGGAGGAAAGCAGCTGGTCTAGCTGATAGGAGAACTAGCTGGGTGGAGAGACTTTCTTGCTGGGTAGAAAGTTCATTTGAGGAGAGCAGAGGTACTCACGAATAGGCTATTGGGGCCATAGGAAGCTCAAAGATGTCAAGGCAGTGCTTGAAACTTTAGGCTTTACAATATACCTGGTCAATATGAGACCAAGATTAGTTTATATGAAAAGAGAGAAGATGAGTAGTCATTTCTGATTTAAAAAAATTTACCATCAACTAGTCCTCCGTGTAGCACTTTATGTACTTAGTCACTCATATATACATTCAAGGAGAGATAACATCCAATGGCCGTGACACCTGACATTCAATGAATGATCAGTATCAAAAGACGTATGATACAGTAGATTTCTTTTAAGTAATTTTATTAATTTATGGGACAATCTAATCTATAATATTATTTTTACTGAATATTTAATTCAGTTAATGCATAAGTTGGAAATGAGTAGGAAAGGAGCAAAAAGCTAAAAAGGAGAAATATCTTGAAAAAGAGAAAGAAGGAAGAAGAGAGATGGGTTCATAATTATGGTGATTTGGGGGAGTTTTTAGAAAAGTTAAGAAGAAATAGTGGTCAAATCGGGGAAACAGACAGATATTACCAAGTGTATAGTAACAGGGCTATCAATCCTAGTTTGGGTCATTATGCAGTTTCTTCCACATATATCTATTAAGTAAAAGGAATTTCTCTGCCAAATGTAGGATTGCACATATATTTAGGAAAGTTTCCAAGTGGACATGCACAAGATTATGTCAGGAATTATAAGCAACACAGAGTAATAGATTTTCATCATAGTGATCTAATTATAGTGTTCCTGAATTTTTTTTATTTTTTGACATTTTTTTCAATAAATTCTGAATTCCTTGTTTTAAGGTATAATATATTAGTGACAAAACTGCTGCTTTGTTGTTGAGGCAAGACTTTAAGTATATATTGTTAAATTTTTCCAGTTTTAAAGTACCCTGGACTTAACATAAAGCATTTTAATAAGTAAATAAATATTTGCAACTAAAAAAAAAAAAGAGTTAAGAGTACAAATCTCTTCTGTCACCACATTAATATGAGAGCTAGGAAAGGTCATTTTTACTCCCTCCTACTAATTCTTCAAATGTAAATACAGGGACCTCGACAGAGCCTTTCAACAGGAACGTTTAAAAAATAAAACAAATGCAATTGAAATTAACAAGAATTGGGAAATTGCAATTAATATTATGAAAACAGAATTATTAAGAACCCAAAAGGTGTAGCTTGAATACATCCACCGAGCTGTCAGAGCCATCGAGTAAGCTTTTATCCTGACTTCCAGCTGTAAGTACTTCAGAGGCTGTGAACATCAAGCTTTCCCCCAGGAATTACATTTGCCATTCAATAAGCCCTGGGGAAAACGTTTCAGACAGATGCTGACTGTGTCCCTATCAACATTAGACTGGGCCAGGGACAAATCTTAACAATTACACTGCACTTGTAAAACATCCCCATATTCTTTTAGGGAATAAATCATTTCATGCTCATCCATTTTTATCATGATGTGTGCAATACTACTTATTCCCTAGAAAATAAATCACAGACACACTTTCCCCAAAATGCTTGTAATGTCTTCTCCACCAGTCCCCAAAGCAAAGAGGACTGTTAAGCTGTTAAGGAGATTCTGGAAATGCTCTTGGATGGGAGAATCAGGAGGCTGTGATGCTTCCAGACACAGAGCCGGGCAGGGCATGCATACATGAATATAATCAGTAAAGCTTTGCTGAAAAGATCAATCACTTTGTCAGATGCAAAATTTTCAGCACCTCCTACTTTTGACCCAGGTATCTTAAAGGAAAAGAATTTTATAAGTTAAAGTCAAATTACCCTATAAATCTGAATAAGGCAGATGAAAGCCTATTTTTTAAACCAAATTTAGTGGGTTTTTTTTTTTTTTTGCCTGAGAATTTACATAAGTAACTGTATCAAATCCTTACATTCAGAAATGGAGCTTTAAAATGGAGTTGAAAATTGATTCCTAAAATGTGAAGATTTTAAGAAGACACTTACCTTTGTTTAGAATTGCAAATTCTCCCAGTGCTGGATGTGGGCCCCATCTGCTCCTCCTTCCCTCTGTTGAAGCATGTGTCCTACCAGATTCCAGTTACCCACCCACTTGTCCTCGCCTTTCCCCTCCTTGGAGACCGCACAACTTCAGTCGTTCCCTCTCTCTGCTGCAACTTCATCCCTCTTTCTTTCTACTGAATCATCCCTTTCAATGTCCTAGTGTGCTTTCAGTCCATCTGTATCTCCAAAAGGTAAAGACAAAGCTTCCCTTCCTCATCACCCTCACCTTCACTTTGCTAATTCCTGCTCACCTCTCTGTCTGAGCTAGAGGTCATTGCATAACAGTTCTTCCTTGGAAATCCAAGCTTAATACTATTTTAACTCTTTCATAGAACCATAATCTTTTATTGCATCATATTTTAAAAATTGGGTATTACATTAGTTTTTCAGAGCTGTTGTAACAAAGTACCACAAACCGGGTGGCTTAAAACAGCAGAAGTTTATTCTCTTCAGGAGGCTAGGAGTCCAAAATCAAGATATCAACAGGGCCATGCTTTCACTGAAGGCTCTAGGTGAAGATTTTTCCTTGCCTATTCCTTGTTTTTAGTGGTTGCAGGCAATCCTTGCCATTCATTCCTTGGCTTGTAAATAAATGAAATCACTGCCTTTGTCTTCACAGGGCTATCTTCCTGTGTCTCATATTGTCTTCCCTCTGTGCATGTCCTTGTGTCCAAATTTCCCTCTTCCTATAGGATCCCGGTCATTGGATTAGGTCCCACCCTAATCCGGTGTGACTTCATCTTAACTTGATTACACCTGCAAAGACTCCATTTCCCAGTAAGATCACATTCACATATTCCAGGAAGATACGGATATGGTGTGTGGAGGGAACACTACTCAATCAGTGGCTTATTTCATGTATACAAGGGCTATGTATATTTTGTGGTACATTGTATTTATTCAATAATTTTTTGTTGAATAAATCTGGGAACATCTGGATTGGTGGTTTAGAAAAAAATAGAGGGCCATTTTGAAGAGATACAATATTATTCTAAAAAGGGAATTGTTTATTATTTATTGGGAGTAGTTTTACCTTAGACTAGAGGAACTCTATGCTGCTTTATTTTCCCCAATCAACCTTATTGAGGTATAAATACAAATACTAAAATGTACCCATTTGATTATTTATTATTTCTATTTCAATGAATTGTGACAAATATAGCCACTCCAGATAATTAAGATAATAATGTTTCCTTCACTCCAAAATATTGCCTGTGCCCCTTTGCAGTTAAGTCCTTTCCTAATCCTGCCCCCACCCCAGCCATAGGCAACTACTGATTTTATCTCTGTCATTGTAAATGAACTTTGCCTGTTTTAGAACTTTATATAAATGAAATCAGTCAGTATGTAAGCTTTTGTATCTTGCTTCCTTCCGCTTGGCATAGCATTTTTGAGATATATTCATATTGTTGCTTGTATCAATAGCTCATTCCTTTTTATTGCTGATTAGTTTTTATAGTATATATAGATCACATTTTGTTTATTCACTCACTAGTTGATGGAAATTGAGGTTGTTCCCAGTTTTTGTTTTTTTCGGGTTTTTCTTTTTTTTGCTATTAAAAATAACTCACTATAACATGCTTGTATGAGTCTTTGTGTGGATATACTTTTCTAATTAATTGTTTTGGGGTAAATACCTACAAGTGGAATTACTGGATCATATAGAACTTATATGTATAATATTAATGATTAAAAAAACTGTCAAATAGTTCTGCCAACGTGGTTTTAACATTTTATACTCCCCTCGACAATATATGAGAGTTCCAGTTGTTCCACATCTTCACCGATACTTTTTCATTCTTTCTAATTTTAGCTATTCAAGTGGGTATTTCACTGTGCTTTTAATTTATAGGTCCCTGACTATGAATGATCTTGAGCATCTTTATATGTGATTATCAACCATTTATACACCTTCTTTGTGAAGTGGTTGTTCAAATATTTTGCACATTTTATATTGAGTTATTTGACTTGTTAAATTATAAGAATTTGTTATATATTCTACATACAAATCCATTTTCATATACATGTAAAAATATTTTCTCATGATCTGGGGCATGCCTTTTCATTTTTGTACAAATCTTTAGAAGACCAGACTTGTTAATTTTAATGAAGTCCAATATAATAATTTTTGTCCTTGATGGTTCATGGTGTTTGTATCTTATCTAAGAATAGATCAAGATTTTATCCTGTGGTTTCTTCTAGAAAAAATATTTGGTTTTATTTTTACTTAAGTCTATAATTTACTTCAAGTTCATTTTTGTGTAAGGTTTGAAGTTAGAGAAATGGTTTGCTTTTTCTATACAGCTATCTAGCTTTTTCATTATCATTTGCCTTAATGACTATTCTTTTTCTATTGATTTTCCCTGGCACTCTGTTTGATTCTCATTAGATCATATGCATGTCTCTATATATTTATAAACACTCTATTCAGGTTATTGGTCTATGTCTATTCTTATACTGATACCACACTGCCTTTATTTCTGAGATTTATAGTAAGTCTTGAAATCAAGTAGTATACATCCTCCAAATTTTTTCTTCTTTTTAAAAATTGTTCAAGCTATCCTAGTCTTTTGTATTTCCTTCTAAATTTTAAAAACTACTTGTTAATTTATACCAAAAAAAAGTCCACTGAGAGTTTACCTAGGATTGTTTTGTGTGTGTGTATGTTCTCCCACTGAGAGATGTATTTATATATATATATACAATATATATATCAGTGTAGGAACAATTGCCATCTTAAAAATATTGAATCTTCCAATTCACAACCATAATATATCTTTTTTTTATTTCAGCATATTATGGAGGTACAAATTAAGGTTACGTATATTGCCCATGCACTCCTCCCCCCTTGAAGCAGAGCTTCAAGAGTGACCATCCCCCAAACGTTGCACATCTCACTCATTATGT
>VBSM01003198.1:13942133-14002181 GCA_008086735.1 Cheirogaleus medius
TTTTTTTTTTTTGACTTTTTAAAATTATACTTTAAAATGTCCCAAGTCAGAAAAAAAAATTTTTTTCCCCCTTTTGGAACTCCTATAACACCCAAAATTAAGGTCTCTACCCAAGGACTCATTCAATAGACAGTGTGCCGACCTTTCTTCTTCAAAACTGTACAGCAAGCTCCCATCAGACCAGTGGGCCTCCTGACTGATACTGACACTCAAAAAACCTTCCATGGGAGTAGATTCAACTGGATACTTTTTAATGATCCAGTATATTAGCTACAAAGTTGAGATTTGGCTCTTCTGCTCTTGCCTGTTGTGCTTTTAGGTGATTTCCAATACTTCGCCTTCAAATTTTATGAAGTTGGAATGAATTCCAGTATCACTGGTCCATATCACTCGAAAATGTAGGTCAAATATCAAGAGAAGTTCTCTGAAATGAAGTTGACTTCAGAAAACATTATCTTTCCCTTTACTATCAACATTTAATATTGCTTTTAGGAAAAGATTCTACTGGCTTCTCTATTATTTTGGTATCCCGCTATTTTTTTTTTAAATAACTGTCAGATGTTCCAAACACTCTATGGCCACAGGGGGAATTTAGGCAGAGTTCAGATTTTCATGCCTGAGCACTGAAAGAAGCATGAGGGCATTCAGCAGAGTGAAGGCCAGTCTTTTACAAGTTTAAGGGCATAAATCAAGATTAGATAAAGTATGTTTCCACCAGTCCCATGAATGAATAGTACTGTCATGCCCTATAATGTTCAGACAGCTGAATGCT
This sequence comes from Cheirogaleus medius, assembly GCA_008086735.1. Classification (NCBI taxonomy): domain Eukaryota; kingdom Metazoa; phylum Chordata; class Mammalia; order Primates; family Cheirogaleidae; genus Cheirogaleus; species Cheirogaleus medius. Next base: position 13,942,906 of record VBSM01003198.1, read on the forward strand.
GAAAGGAATAGAGTCCTAAATTGTTACTGATGAAATGGTTATAAAGAGGAACTGCCCAGTGGGATCTACGGTTTTGGTTTTGTCTCTCCATGTACCGCATGACTCGCATTATGAAAGTTCTCAAATGCAAGCAATGAAAGCCAAATCTGATGAGGAAACAGCTTCTTCTGATTCCCCACAACACATTTCCCCTGATTTCTCTGATGGGCATTTGATTTCCACATAGGGCGTTGTTAAGACACTCTTTTTACAGAATAATGAATCTCACACCATGCTTTTAATTTGATAGTATTGTGGAAACTAGTGTGTCAGTCATTATTTTTCTAGCCCTATTCTAGTTTAAGCCATGCTAATTGGCCTTAGGGCCACTTAGTAGTGTCTTTAATTGCAGCAGAGAGAATACTCTTCTACAGATACAGGTGGTTCACAATCTAGCATTGCAGTATCACCTTTGCAGTCCATAATGAAAGGGATTTCTGCCTTGGCAGGATGGTGCCATGTTTTAAGGCATATGGTAAAGAGATTTCTTTGACAAATGATTTTACAGCACTGTATGTCTACATTACTAAACCTTGTCTATATATATTCAGTCTAATGTTTTAGAAAACCTCTTTATCTTAGGTAGGGCCAGCATAGTCTGCCAAAATGTAATGCTTAAAAACTTTGAGTATAGTTTAGTAGTCCAAGGAAACAATAGTATAAAATTAGTGTTAGCTTTTAAGAATTTGTGCTCATTTTTAGAATTGTTTTTCTGTTAAAATTTTTTTTTCTATTGTGTAGGGTTTTTGTTGTGGTTGTGGGTGGATACATTTAAAATATCTTACTATTGCACAGAATATAAATTGCAGGAGAAAAGTTGAAGTATACCCTGCCCAATGTTGGATATGAAATAGTTAACTAGGCTTGTTGGAAATCTCTTAAGGTGCAACGATGCATTGAAGTGCTATAGCCAAGACAGTAGGGTAAATGGTTTAACCTGGAAATTTTATGAAGTCTATACTTCTGTGGGGCATGGGAAACAGTTTTCTACATGAAATCCTCAGGAAGCTACTCATTCCCTCCAAAAGGTATTCTAAGTACCTTTCCTTTTGTTGTAACATAGCAGAGAACAAAGGAACTGAACACATAGGCCACCAGCTAGGAAGCTTACTTTAAGGGAAAGAGCTGAAGCTTCAAAAAAATAAATAAACAAATCAACCCACAAACAAAATAAAATGGTAAAAGAACAGACATTGTGTGGGATGCAATCCTTCTTATTAATACAATTGATAAATAAATACCTTATTTCAGGGAAATGTTAACATACATTAAAGACCAAATTTTAACCAGGCCAGTTTTATATAAGAGTCACTAAAAAGAATAAATAGAACTTGTACAATTTAAGAATAATTTAAAATATCAATAAAAATAGAAATAAAGGCTATCATTTATTGAGTATCTATTATTTTCTAGACACTGTACTGAACACTTTATATTCACTGAATATTCACTGAATATTCACTTTATATTCACTGAATTATTTAATCTTTACAATAAATCTATGGGGCAAGTACTTATGTTGATGCCTACTTGCATCAATTTGTAAACGAAATTGTTGCTGAGAGTGGTCAAGGAATTTGCCAAGGATAAGTGAGTGGTAAAAACAAGACTCTGGACATTTCTGAATGACTCAGTTACCGCTCTCTTCACTGCCACTCTGAGGAGTTGTATAAACAATGTATTCTCCTGATGAATTTCACCAGTGCCTTAATAAGGATGAATTAGATAAATGAATTCATAAGATGAATGACTCCAATTTACACTGAAATCTCAGTAAACAACATTTGTAATTTTTGCATAGCCTCATGCTCAACTTTCTAAAATATGTATGTACTTCCAACTATAATAGTAAGGGGTTTAGTCCTTCTCAAAATTCTTTTAGAATTTTCTTGCAGTTTCAAATTAAAATCTTGATTTCGTTCTCAGTACCTCTGTGGAACAAAACTAGAAAAACAGCTTAACTTATAGAATATTTTTATGTGGCATAATTCCGTCTGGATGTACTCCATGCATGTTACGGTAATACTGACCACAGCTACAATTGATACCATTTTGTTGGTGACAAAGTTGCCTGAGCTTTCTAAGGTAATTTTTACTAATAATTTGCATATCCTTTTTCTAGGTATTTGTGCTTTGCTTGTGTATTACAATAATTTTTCTCACCTATATTTTTATACAAAAGACTTATTTGCATGCATATGCATAAATGGAAATACACTTACATGCTTCACATCTATGTAAACAAGCACACAGAGCTATAGATTTTTTTTTTGTAATTTCAAGGCTATTGTGGTTAGGCAGCTACTTTGACAGCTTAGCAGTTATATTCATGCAATGTCAGCAACTGCCCAGCCTATGATGATATAAGGGCACTAATGATATTATATTCACTGAGCTGCCATAATAAGTTTCCAGAGAAAGATAACTTAATTGGCAGCCTATTATCTGAGTAGGTAGATGGGTGCTCTGGCATTTGGAATGTGCTCATTGAAGCCAAGGTAATTGAGGCATCAGGTGATTGAGCAACGGTTATTAGAATCATCTGTGTGCAATGTGCAGTGAGTAAGAACATGTGTAGGAAAGAATCCTTTTTATGAGACATTTAACTGTTGAGCCCCCTGAATAACCTTGTGATTCATTTACCTTTCTCCCTTCTGAATCTACTATTAATGCAAACTGGAAATAATTTAGGCAAATATTCCTGAGATTTATTTTTGTAATAATTACCAGATTTTAGGGTAAAAAGCTAAATTTATTTCTAAAGTAAACATTACTGCATATCTCATAAGTGTCTATTTATACTCATTCAAAAGTCTGGACCACAGCTAAAGGAATCACAAATGATTTTGATATGTTTCAAAATATAATATGATAGCTTCTGAAAAAAACCAAACACATTTCTTGATATTTTTAATGTTGAACAAAAATATGTCACTATAAAAGTCTGTGTATGTGGAAAATTCATGAAAAACTTAATGAATAAACAATAAAAACTTCCTATTTGTTAATAAAAATGATCCTGACTATAAATATTAAAGAATATATTGATTTATTCTAGGTTCGATTGTACAAATTCTAAGCTTTGTTCTAGCTACCATTAGGTCGGGGATGCCTAATATTGGCAGGGAAAAAATGACATAATATACAAGAAAAGCATAAATCCTTAGGATTTACAATAAACTCCTAGTAAAAATTATTATTTTAAACCAAAAAACACAGAGACCAAAAGTCTATTAATTTGTTTTATTCTCCAGTAGGTACTCACACATATTTACTGAATGAATGAATATATATTTGGGGATAAGAGTTTGGTAATCTGATTTATAGGGCTATAGTAATTTTCATTAGAATCATTTTCCAATACCAACTTAATTTTAGCCACCAAATATCATATACACTATAAAAACTGTAAAATATGTTACTTCAAATATTGGCTGGTAAATTTTAGTAAATGAGAGTCAGTATGATCATGAATGTGTTATCTCTGAGTGTTGTGTAATGAACCATTTTCCAAAATGTGGAGAAACTTAATAAAAATTAGCATTATGTATGAATGTAACGTTAATGAAGTTTTTGAAATAGTCTTTCCTACATATGGAAACATCAGAACCAACTCGATGGCAGATCAATAGATCTTGGAGATCCCTTTCTCTTTCTGGGTTATTGGTAGCAAAGTTGCGTGAGCTCTCTAAAGCAATTTTTACTACTAATTTATATATTTTCTTTCTAGGTATTTGTGCCTTTCTTGTATACTATGATACTTTTCCCCACCTATACTCTTATACAAAAGACATTTTTGCACATGTATACACAAATGCATACACTCACATGCCTCACATATGAGTAAACAAGTACACACAGCTACAGTTTTTGGTTTTGTTTTTGTAATTTTAAGGCTATTGTGGTTGAGCAGCTACTTTGATAGCTGGATTGAATCTGGCTCATAGCCCTACCTCTGGCCATTCTATATCATTTTTCTCTTTAAAAAAATTAGTTGTTTGAATAATCTTTAATCTTTTAACAAAACAGTCTTGGTCAAAAAGTAGCATCGTCTACTTACCAATGAAAGACTTAAACATGTAGATAACCTTTCCTTTCCTTTAAGTCAAGTCTCTAGTTTTCCAATGTCAGAGTTTATCATAACCACTTTATATTTAACAAAAAACTTTCATGCTGCTAGAATCTAATTAGGCAGTGACATTATGGGTGAACTATGAAGAACAGATGTTTGGAAAAGTAGAGCAAGCGGTCATGTCTGCTAAGCACATCACAGTACAATAAAACTAATGTGCCCTAATAACTTACATCAGTATAACCTGCCTAATAGGTCAATTAATACTGCCAATAATGAAAGAAAACAAAATTGTTGCCAAAAATTACTTCTTTCAACTAATATTTTCTACAGTAGTTCTGAAATCAAAAAAGAAATTAGAAGTTACAAGCAGCCACTGATTTCATAGAAAGACCTTCCTTGTCAATCAGTCATATACCTCACTGAAGAAAGGAATCATTAACAACTACAAAGCTGTTATTAAATTTTAATGAAGAAGTACAGTAGCTGGGATTTATCAATCTCACAGCTATCATGGTGTCCTTTAAAATTTTCTCAACGTTCACATTTATTTTTAATCATCTTTCCTTAAAAGTCAACTCACTTTCCTGATTTCTCTATTTCTGTCAATACTACTAACATTCTTCTAGTCACCCAAAAAGAAAAATATAGATATAATATCCAGATCTTTTCAGCCATTGAATCCTATCATTGTTTCCCTTGGGATATTTCTCAGGTCCAGTGTCTTCCTTTGAATTTCTACTGTGGTCAACAATGATATGGTTCAAACCAGGGATTCTTGAAACCCAGCCTAGATGCACAGTGGTGAACCAGACAAAGATACAAGGAAATCTGTTGTATTTTGGCTACTCAACATCCATTTGTCTTTCTTTCAGTATCTACCTCTTCCACAACAGATACAGTCTTGAGGAACTCTAAGAGTGTTATGAAAGTTTGATCTTGGTAAGGAGGTCAGAGAAGGCTTCCCCAAGGAATTGAATCTGAAACTGAGCTACAAAACATGAAGAGGAATAAACTAAGCAATGAAGGGAAGGAAGGGCGATCCAGACTGTGGGAATATCATGTACAAAGACTATGATGGTGAACAAGAAAGGGAAGGAAGACCTGCTCTGTCCCAGCAGAAAGCAGTGGGGGTGGGGCACCGTCACATGAATGAGCCTGGAATGAAAGGGAGAGACAGGGCCATGCAGTCTTGAGGGCCATTTAAAGAATTTCATGTTTATCCCAAACCACTGGATGTTCCATGATACTTCAAATGCAACAAAATATTGAAAAAAGAACCTGACTTTAGCTTAGACTCTGATTTCTCCCCTTTTATTTTCTAATTTTTAGTGAATGGTGTCGTCTACCCAGGGTCTAAAACCTAAACCCTTTAGGCTTCCATCTACCACATTCAGTTGGTCAACATGGTCAATCTATTCTACCTTGTACATATGCCTCAAATTTATGTCATTGTTATCACTGCTGTTTAATTCAAATTTCATCATTTTTTCTTGATTTGCATCACTAGAATTCCTCTGTTCTGTAGCTCAGCTGCCATCCAAGTCATTCTCTTCACTACTCTCCAAGGGACCTTTCAAAATTATTTATATAATCCCATTAACCCCCTGCCCCTTCATAGTAAACATGACTTTCAGTTCAGCTTATTGCACAAACCACTACCTAAATCTTTATTCTCAGTCATGCAACTTCTTTAAATGCTCTCCCTTGATTTCAATAGTGAGCTTCTTACTACATGAATGAAACATACTGTTTCCTGCCTACATGCTTCGGAACATGATGTTCTCTTAATTTGGATTTCTTAACAAGTCTTGTCAAAATACCACCTTGAATTCAGGACTCAACCAAAGCATCGCCTCCTCTAAGGAAGATTCTGACTCACTCATCCCTCCTCTGGCTTTTTCCACTTTTAACGGAGTAATTATAAAATGTTTAGTAATAATTTTTATGTTTGTCATCTCCACCAGATTACATTCTCCTTGAGTACAGGGACTGTCCCAACCATCGCTTCATCTCTGTCCCCTAGAACAATGTGTGAATCATGAAGGAACTTAACTCTTTGTCAAACTAGACTTTACTTAACCATGCATTTAATTTGTATAATAATCCCGTGCAGTAAACAGTCTTAAAGCTGTTAAAGTTGACACTATGACGTAGAGAAGGTGAATATCTTGCTCGAGCAATAGTTCTTTAATTAATAAGGAACTCTCCACCCCCTGTGTAATGTAAAGCCAATATTTATATTAAAGATGGCTATTTAATTTCTGAGACATGATAGAGACTCACTGTTTACCATCTACTCCTGACCATTATTAGCATTAAACATAACTTACTTAAGATACTCTACCTAAGGGTTTCATTGTGAAAAGGCCATATATGTAATATATTTAATATAGTACATTAATATTATAATTATAATATTACAAGAGTAAAAGATAATGACAATGGTAATCTAAGAAATTCCCAAAATTGCAGGGATACAGACCGCATCATCCCTATATGATATAGACACAATGCTCCTATCATCACTGAATGATTTTGTGAAGTTAAACCTCTGAGCGGTGATTAATGATGAAAGTGAGAAATGTAACTTTACTAATCTCTTATATAGAGAGAATTATAGGGAAGAAGGAGTTTGCAATTTTATATCAGTTGTCAGGGAAGGCCTCACTGAAAGAATAATATTTGAATGAACACCTGAAAAAGTGAAGCCCATTTAGTTGCCTGAAAAAGAAATCATACCAGAAGATGATTTCTACTGGTATGATTCATCATGCCAAGAGAAATTGAGATCCCTTCCCCCCACAAAGGAGTCAAGAGAGAAGAGAATTTGAAAAACAAAGGAGAATGGCAAATGCTACAGAGTGGTCGTATAAGATCAAAATTGAGGAGCAACTACTAGTTTTCATAATTTTCTTTAAAGCACTTTCAGAGGTAGTGAAGGGCAAACAAAAAGCAAAACAGACCCCAAACCCAGAATGCAGCAAACTGAAGAATGATTAAGAGGTGAGAAGAGAATTCAGCCTATGTAAACAACCATTTTCCATAATTTGACACTTGCATCCTTCCACATTAAATCCATCAAGAAACCATGTGTCAGCTCTACATTGGACATATGTCCCTGTCTCACTGCTGGTCATCCCTACCAGGTTACCATCCTAATCTAAGCCACCAATTTCCCTTTTCTGGAAAGTGAATATAACTTCCTAATTGGCCGTTCTGCTTACACTCTTGCCTCTCTAGAGTCTACATGCCACACAGAAGCAAGTACATTCTAGTTAAAATATCACTTCTCTAATTAAAACCCACCCATACCTTTCCTTTCATTCAAAATCTTTGCAAGAATCACAAGGCCCTATGTAATCCATCCCCTATGACCATCTCTATAGCTTTCAATTTTACAACCGTCCACTTCCCTCACTCAGCTCCAGTCACAGTGACCCCTTTATATTTCTCAAATACGTGAAATATATTCTTGTCCCAGAGTCTTTGTGTATGTTGAACCTGCTGCCTGAAGCACTGTTCCTTTCTGTAATTTGTTCCTTCTTTTCCTTCAGGTCTTTGCTCAAATAGCCCTCTTAGAGGGAGCCTTCCCTGAGCAATAAAAAATTGCAAACTCCTGTCCCATCCCTTGATCTCTCTCTACGCCCCTTCCCTGCTTTTCTATTTTTCCATAGCAGGAATGTTCCTTATCAGGCAACATTCTATTTCATTTGTTTTTTAGTTTGTCATTTCTCTCCAAACACTATAACATTAGCTTCATCCGGGCATGGATTTTTTTTTTTAAAGAAAATATGAGAGTACAAACATTTTGGTTGCATTTTATACCTTTGCCTCTCTCTAGCTAGGGTTAGAGGTATGCCCTTCCCCTCACAATGCTCACCACATCCCTCAGATGTGGATCTACCCCCCCGACCTCCGAATCCCTGGTGAACACCACCACCATTTGAGCACCATAGTGTTAATCAGCCAGTACCAATTTGATGGGGAGTACATGTGGAGCCCATTCTTCCAATCTTGTGTCACCTCACTTTGGATAATGGGCTTAAGCTCAATCCAGGATAATATAAGTGGCCCTAGCTCACTGTCGTTTCTTAGAATTGAGTAATATTCCATTGTAAACATATACCACATTTTAATAATGCACTCATGAAGTTGTTTCCATGTCCTTGCAATAGTGAATTGTGCTGCCATAAACATTCGGGTGCAGATGTCTCTATTATAGAATGTCTTATGCTCTTTTGGGTAGATGCCTAATAATGCTATTGCTGGATCGAATGGTATTTCTATTTTTACAGAGCAGGGATTTTTATGTTTCATTGACTATTGTATTTCTATCACCTAGGACGTGCTAGTCTCATAACATGCTGAATGAATATTTGTTCTACAAATGAAAAGAGTGGATGTTAAAGAAAAGAAAAAACTAAATAGAGGAAGCAAAGGTTCATGAAAGAAATTTATAAATGTTAACAATACCAAAACGTATGCATATACTGATGCAAAAAAGACAGAAGAAGGTATAGTGTTGAAGATATATGAAAACAAGGGAATTATTGATAAAGCAAAGTCCCTGAAGCAGCAAGAAAGCACGAGTTTTAGCACAAATATAGATGTAAATATGCATATACCACCTCATACCTATTGACATGGCTACTACAAAAAAAAAAAACAGAAAATAAGTGTTGGTAATGATGTGGACAATTATAAGTCCTTGTTCACTGTCGGTAGGAATGTAAAATGGTACAGCCACTGTGGAAAACAGTATTGAGGTTCCTCAAAAAAATGAAAACTAGAATTACCACATGTTCCAGCAATTCCTCTTCTGGGTAGATACCCAAAAGAATTGAAAGCAATCTTAAAGAGATATTTTTTCACCCATATTTATAACAGCATTTTTCACAGTAGCTAAAATGTGGAAGCAAACCAAGTGTCTATTGACAGATGAATGGGCAAGGAAAATGTGATATATACATACAATGGAATATTATTCACTCCTAAAATAGAAGGAAATATTGACATCTGCTACAACATAGATAAACCTTGAAGATATTATGCTAAGTAAAATAAGCCAGTCACAAAAAGACAAATACTGTGTGATTCCATTTATATGAAGTATTTAGATTAGTCAAAACTAGAGATAGAAAGTCGAATAGAGGTTGCCAGGGGATGGGGAGAGTTTTATAAAATGAAAAGAGCCCTGGAGATAGACGGTAGTGATAGTTGCACAACATTATGAATTTATCTAGTATTAACACAACTGAACTATATACTTAAAAATTATTGAGATGCTAAAATTTGTGTTATGGGTATTTTACTACAATCTAAAAAGTTTAGGAAAAAAGAATAGAGTGATGCCTAATCTATGTTTACTGGGTTTCCATTTTATTGCTTTTAATAGTTCTCAAAAATGGACTTAGATGCAAAAATGGAGTATAAAAGAACTTACAGCATGCTAAAATAAGATGCCTTCTATTGTAGTATCACAAAAATACACTTTGTTGTACAAATTGGCATCATTATATATTAGTCTTAAGAAGTACACTAATCATTAGTTGATACCCTGTAAGTTAATTAAAAATACAGTATGATTTCTATGAAAATACCATTTTTATCCATAATTTCAAGGAGATCATCAAACCATATCCAAGTCATTCAAGCCATCAAGAAAGTCCAACTGTTAGAAATGATCAACACATTTTTAAAGATATTTGCCAGGTTGGTGGGAGATTAAAGGGGGCCCATTGTTTTTCCATCTAGATCCAAGCATTGCACAAATTAACCTACAAGCTAAATAAAAATGATTTCCTTTTTTACTATCCAGGAGACAAAATCAAAGAAGAGCTCAAACATCACATCAAACAAAGTGTTCTCGAACCAATTTTTCATGCCTGGTGCACCTGATTAGTTTTGTTTGACAGTGTGTTATGAAGGGACTTGTTAAGGGTTTCAAACACTTGGCATCAAATTAGGCTCTTCTGCCTACTTTGTCTATTTCCATTTACCAGTCATATTTCAGGAACAGTCCTCCTCTGAAAATCTACCCATCCTTTCTAATGTCACATCCATGGCTCTATATCAAGCTTTTATCATCTCTCTCCGAGACCATGGCAGCAACCTCCTTAGCGAAGTCCTCACTTTGCTGTACTTAGGACTAAGTGGTTATATACATATGGCTAAGTAATTGCACTACAAAAGTCACACAGAGATCTTCAGAATCTTCAATGGAAATTTTGCCGACAGTAGACCTTCAAAGTGTTCAAACTCCACAAGTGTCATGCAAAATCACAAATCATCCTTAAGTTGGCTGTGGATGAAATGCTCCATAGAGAAATTCTTGGATTACTTAAAATAATTTACAAGCCTTAAATCACAGTCATGTGATCAGATATTTTATATAGGAAAAGGTAACATTATCCCAGAAGGTAAGTACCATTGTTTCTTGATACACATACAAATACTTACTTCTATATACATGCATACATATTTGTGACATCTTTTCCCAAGAACTGTTTTTCTTCAGTATTCCCATGCAGTATCACCACATATATGATTGATTAATAAAGAACCTGAGTGTTATATCACTTAAGATGCTATTGGATACAACTAATAGAAATCCTGACTAAAATAGGTTTGGACAATGAAAAAACTCATCTTATACCACACCTCTATTTAGCATTAGCTCCTCTCCTGTGTAGTTTTCTTGGAATTGTCTTTCTTTGCATATTGGCTTCATCCTCAGACTAAGAGAAAAATGGTGACAAGAGGTTCAGGTATCACATCCAGACATGACAGTCCCAAAGAAGAAAAAGGGATTATGTTTTCCCACATCTCCTACTTGGGAATGAGAAAACTTTACTATAGGGAATTGCACTGTGTCTCCAAAAAAGATATATTCAAGTCCTAGCTCCTGATACTTGTGAATGTGACCTTTGGAAATAGGGTCTATGAAAGTGTGATTAGTTAGGATGAGGTTAAACTTGATTAGGGAAGACCCTAAATCTAATGGCTGGTATCTTTATAAGAAAACCATGTGAACACACAGAGACAGAGACATGCAAGGGAGAAGGTCATGTGAAGATAGAAGCTGCGATTGGAGATTGCAGCTGCAAGCCAAGGAATGCCAATGATTGCCTGCAACTACCGGAAGCAAGGAGAGAGGCATGGACCAGATTCCCCTGCAGAGCCTCCAGAAGGAAACAAACATGCAGACACCTTGATTTCAGACTACTGGCCTCCAGAACTGCAAGGGAATAAATTTCTGTTGTTTTAAGCCACCCAGTTTGTGGTGATTTGTTACAGCAGCCCTAGAAAACTAAAACAACACCTAAGCCTACCTTCTGTGCATCTTGTTGGCCAATATTGGGTCACATGTCTATTCCTAAACATATCACTGGCAAGGAAAATGGATCACTACCATTGGCTTGGACTAGTCATTTGTGGTGGGATGGATCATGGGGACTCAGCCACAAGGACTGCTGCAGTCACCCTTCCCTTCTCCCTCTACCTTCCCATGACCTACACTCGGTCACCAAACTCCATAGGTTGTGCCTTGTGAGTATTTCTTTTGTCTGCATACCTTTCTTTTTATTTTATATTTTACCTTTTGACATTTTAAAGCATTCACACAGCTCAAAAATTACAATATTTTTTAAAAAATACTCAGAAGTCTCCTTCCCACTTGCTATAGTCTGAATGTTTTTTCCCCAAACAAATTCATATGCTGAAATCCTAACCCCGAAGGTGATGGTATTAAGAGGTCTTTGGAAGGTCATTAGGTCCTGAAAGCTATCCCCTTATGACTGGGATTAGTACCCTTATAAAAGGGACACGAGAAAGCTAGGTGGCCCCTCCTCCATGTGAGGACTCGGTAAGAAGTTGGCAGCCTGCATCCCAGAAGAGCACCCTTGGCAGAACGTGGTTGTGCTGGCGCCCTGATCTTGGACTTCTGGCCTCCAGAGTGTGAGCAACAAATTTCTGTTGCTCATAAGCCACCCAGCTTGTGGTGTTTTGTTATAGCCACCTGAATGGTCTCAGATGCCATCTGTGCCCCGTTCACTCTGCTCTCAACCACCATGCCACAACCAGGTAACCATTTTTATTAGTTTCTTGCATACCTTTCCAATGATTCCTTATGCAAATATTTTTTTAAATGAATATATTGCCTTTATACAAAAGGATACACCTTACTCTCTAAATAGGAACATGAAAACAAGCTTAGAACACTTCTAGAAGTGTAGCACTGGATACACAAGTTGCACACCCATGAAGCCACCCCTGAGTCTACATATTATTTATAAGCTAATATTAATCTGGACCTAAACTCCTTTCCTAATCTTATACTCAAATTCACCTGACATTCTATGCATATCCATACTAAATTATGCCAACTTCTTGTGTCTCAAGTTTATTCTGTTATTCCCTCTGTGTGTTATTTTCTCCTCATTTTTCCCTCCCTTTAAGTCTGTGCATCCTTCGGGTCTTAGCTAGTATCTTCCTTCATGTGGAAGGCATTCTGCAAATCCTCATACTGGGTAAGAACCCCCTGTAATCCAACTCATAACACACCATACCTGTGAACAATTAAAATGTGTCTGCTTGACCTAACATTACCTAACATTTATTGAGTGCTTACTATATCCCCAGCCGAGCAGGGACTATGGTGAGGTGAGTGAGACACTTACTTTTAGTGCAAAATTTAAGGGAGTGCCAAAAACTATATAATCAAGATCCACAGTAAAATTTTAATGTTGCTGGACATGGTGGCTCACACCTGTAATCCTAGCACTCTGGGAGGCCAAGGTGGGAGGATTGCTTGAGCTCAGGAGTTCGAGATCAGCCTGAGCAAGAGCAAGACCCAGTCTCTACCAAAAATAGAAAAAATTAGCTGGGCATGGTGGCGCATGACTGTAGTCCCAGCTATTTGGGAGGCTGAGGCAGAAGGATCGCTTGAGCCCAGGAGTTTGAGGTTGCTGTGAACTAGGCTGATGCCATGGCACTCCAGCTGGGGCAACAGAGTGAGACTCTGTCTCAAAAACAAAACAAAACAAAACAAAAACTTTAATGTGATATTTTCAAAAATCAAAACTAATGCAAAAAAATCCATGATGAACAAAGTATAAACATTATCATTACAGATAAACTCTTTATAATCTATAACTAATGAAAGTATACTGATTTTTCTTTTTGCCTCAGGCGACATAATATGTCTCTACACTGGTGCCCAGAATTGCGCTAAACCCTCTATATACTTCGACCAAATTATTATAATTCTCAAAGTAGTTCTGTTACAGAGACCATTGTTATCCTCTTTTAATAAATGAGATGCCCTTAGGCTTAAAAAGGTTAAGCAACTATGTTCATAAACTGCCTCCTGGTAGGTGGATACATGTAGTTGGAGATTTTGCCGTATACTTCCTATTTTAAATACATTTTTAGACACAGTATAAATTCCCCAACCCTAAAACACTTCTTGGGGGGAAGGGAGAAATGACACAAGAGAACAACATTTCTAAACTAAAAACATTAAAACAATTGTTTATACTCAAACTAAAATGAATCAAAGACTAGCCAATTTAGTCATTTGCTAAATTTCAAAATTCCAACTCCTCCTTCCTTTATTTTTACAGCAATATTTTTTAAGAACTCTTAAAAATTGTCATGCAAGAAATGTTCACTTAATAATGACATATCTATTTTAGAAAAATATATCCATTTCAGTTAACATATTAGTCAAATTATATCCATATGGTAATTTGCCCTTGGGGGATAAAAACTTTTTAAATAGGGTTTTTTCCTATACTAGATGGATGATCATCCTTCTGTTAAAATCAGTCATATGATTTAATGAAAAAAATAATACAATGAGTTTTAGCTACATTAAAGATAAAAAAATCCTATTTTCTTACAGCTTTTTTATATCACTTCTTGAGTATAGTATTTATCAGGTAACTGTCTTCTTTCATTTCCTCATGTTTGTTGTTTTGTTAATGTTACAAAAAATAGAAAAATTACAATAATTTTATTAATGACATCCCCCCTCAACTGTTCAGAAAATGGCTTTTTTGGTGATTGTTTTATTCTTTTCAGAGAAGATTGTAGACTAGGAAAAGGCAAAATATTTCCATTTGCATTTTGTACTTAAGGAAATAAAAATGCAAACAGGCTCAGCAACTGACCACAGATGACTTGGAAATCAAAATCAATCATATTTGCATGTTATGGTCAAATTTCATATTGTAGTCTCATTCTGAACCTTAGGTAGATAAAGAAGAGGAAAGGGTTTCTGATTAAGAGAAAACAGCGAATGTGACAATCTAGGGGTGAGAGGAGATAAAGTAAACCTAGGACACTTAGAGAAATGATAATTCTATAAACAAAATTATTTATAGAGTAATGTTAGATACAATGAGTTCATAATATGGTATTTTTATTTTACACATTAAGATAGGCAATACTATTATTATGCTCATTTACATAGCATTAAACTGTAAATCAATGTCACACAATTAATAAGTGATAGAATTTGTCATATCCATGTCTTTTCACTCTAGGATTCTTTTCTTTTATTAAACTGTAAATCTCAAGAAAGGAAAGGATTACATATATGCAACATTTCTTAGTAACTAATGAAATTTCTAGGTACTACAATCAATTTACCTAAATTTGCTTTATAATTATTTAGATATCAATATTAAAAATGAATAAAAAAATTAAATTCAATATAAATATATCTAATAAAATTTAGCTTTAAGATATTCAGGTAATTTTTATCTAATTATAAATTAAGTATAAATTTTTAAGCAAATGTGCTTATCCACTCTAATTTTTGTTACTTTTTTGACATCAGAATGTTTACCAACCAATAAAGTAGCCTGTGAGGAATAATTCTGACCAAAGCAGAGACCAAAAGCTAAAAACTTTTAATGTGTCTTTGTTAAAAGCTCTCCAGAAAACAGAAATAGCAGCAAGAACTAAGTACCAGTGCTTAATTTGGGAGGTAAAATTCCAGGGCAGCAAGATAGAGGGGAAATGAAGTTAGGCATGAAGAACATCAAGCAATGAGAGGTAACACACTACTGTGCTGGCCACTGCTTCAAGGAGCCATGAGTAGACCTATTTGGAATATCTTTGCAGATCTGTAAGATAAAAAAGTGTGTCTCAGATCAGCCCAGTGGAAGAAGGAAGAAGATATTAATTGTCACATGTCCTACCCATCTACTATCTTCCACTGTTCAAAGTTGCCACTCTAGAACCTTCTCCTCCCGGCTCTGAGTTGCATCCTATCCTTTAGCAACCTCTTGAAAAGCACAATCGCATGCCCCGCGGTATGGCTGGCCGGCCTCAAACAGTGCAGCCAGGCAAGTTGCACATGGCCCAGGCCACCCATGAGAGTGGCTAACGGGGAGCAAGAGCTGAGGGTGCTGGGGATAGGCAGGCCAAAAGAATGTGGGGAAACACCTAAGATGTGCCTGACAAAGACAGTGATTCTGCTATTCGCTTGTGTAGATTTCCATTAACCATCAGATTCAATTTTCTTAATCCATTATTTCTGATAAATGATATCAACACTCTCTCTGAAACTCCATTTGGAAATTTCTCAGTTAGATTTTATTCCAGTATCTTCACATGCAATCGGTTGCAAGTTCCTGTTGATTCTTTCACATTAATTTCTCATAGTCGGTAATTGCTTTCCATTAATATTTTCATTATCCTGGCTGAGTCTGTTGAGATTCTCCACTGTAAGATCCTTCCAACTGTTCACCCTGATATTGTTTCCCTCTGCCTTCAAACTATCCTATCTACTACTGCTTTTCTCAAACAAGCCCTGTTTAAGAACAAAACAGGGGAGCACAGAAATAGTCTCAAAGGTGCACAGATTCACTACCATTTTTAAATTATGTTTTTAAAGGATAAACCCTGGATTATCAGAAAGACTCTGAGGATTGAGTACATAACTTCAATCCCGTGACAGACATGTGTGTTGGTGCTGGAATTACTGGGGTTGTCTCTGACTAAAGAGAGCCAAACACATTGTATTAACAAAAACATTTCAATATCTT
Organism: Cheirogaleus medius; assembly: GCA_008086735.1. Lineage (NCBI taxonomy): Eukaryota > Metazoa > Chordata > Mammalia > Primates > Cheirogaleidae > Cheirogaleus > Cheirogaleus medius. The sequence goes on from VBSM01003198.1 coordinate 13,959,076, forward strand.
GAATAAAAGAAATATGGTGAGAAAATGGAGTGAACACACTGCACAGAAGAGTATGAGTAGGCTGAGTTCAGGAGAACTTGCCCTGTAGTAGTCAGTTCTATATTCACTTTGAGAACAATCACAGCATCTATAACATACAATTTAATGTTGCTAATTTGAATTATCTCAGTTTTCCTATTTCCTTAGGTATTTATTTATTTTTATAGTTATCATATGATTTATAATCATAGGAATTTTTACTGAATTTATAGTTTCAAATATTCCTGTAGTATTAACAATAATTTGTATCTATGCTAGAAATCCAAGAGAATTAGAGCAGTTTCTTTAAAAATGATCCCTATATTATTTCAGCTTTGAAATATGTTGAAATATACTATTGTCAGGTTAATTTTCCTAAAGCACATCTCTAATTATGCTGTTTTCTGATCCAAAATCTTTAACAGTTTCTCATTGTCCACAAAATTAAGTTTAAATTTATGAATCAGGCATTCCTACATGTATGTTCTCCTCCAGTGTACCTGGATTTGTCTTTGCTTTCCACACTTTACCTCCACTTATCCTGCTGTAATGGTCTGAATGTTTGTGTCTCCCCTACAACTCATATGTCAAAACTTAACTCCCAAGGAGATGGTGTTAGGAGGTGGGGCCTTTGGGAGGTGATTAGGTCATGGGGGCTCTATTAGTGCCCTTATGAAAGAGACTTATAGAGCTCACTAGTCCCTTCTACCATGTGCAGATACAACAAAAAGGCTCCATATATGAGCCATAAAGTAAGGTCTCACCAGACACAGAAGCTGCCTTGATCCCAGATTTCCTAGTGTCCAGAAATACATTTCTGCTGTTTATAAGCTACTCAATTTATGGTATTTTCTTACAGCAGCCTGAATAGACTAAGACACCTATGTTCATTTGTATTTCTTTTTGCCACAATCTCCGCATGACCAATCCTATTCAGGCATTAAGATCCAAGCACTTTGCCTGACCCTTCAAGCACTTGGGACCTGCCACTCTGTTAGATTCCTGCCGTGTTTTGTACATATCATTCTTGCAGCATTTAGCATATCTATTTTGTATTATATTACTTGTGTACTTACCTTAGCAAAGTGAACTTATCTTCATCTGGGTATCCTCTAACTGGCCTACCTTGGTATTTTGTGTAGGTTAACTGTTCAATAAATACTTGTTAAGTTAATGCAAGACACAAAACAAAATTAGCTACTTACACATTTGAAAATATCTATACACTAGGAAAGTAATCACCATGAAATTATTGATGGCTGAATATGAGGCAAATAAGAGAAGCTCCAAAAGGGTGAATTTATGTGCAATTTGTTGAACACCTACCAAATAATGACATCCTAAATGCAGCACTTTAATAAGCTAATGGCAAGCATTGGAATCTAAGATTGTGTATTGATATTGACTAGGATCACTAATGGGAAAAAAAAATAAGCAAATAAGGGCCAAAATAGTTCTTTGTTGGATACCAATTAACTGCTAATCTGTTTGCTCTAATAGGCCACTATTAGAGGAAATGATTAAATTAGCTATGCACATAAGAAACATTTATTGCCTACATATTACTTTTGCCCTGAGACCCGAGCGATTCAGCAAACTTGTACAATAAAATCAGCCCCAAAACAGTTTAAAAGAACACAAGCTTTTATCCCTACTCGCTTGAAAAACAACTTTTTAAAACTAAAATCCTAAACAGTCTAAAGAAGTGAGAAAATTTGTTTCTTTAAATGATTTTTGAATACGCCTATTTTTTAAACTTCCGAATTGCTTTCTGCATCTAGAATGTCATCTAAATCCCTGCTGACTTATCCTTACACTTTCCCCAGGATTTCATTGCTCCTGGGCACCAGACAGCCTTGTTAATAATGGCAAATCCTTTCAGTCCCTGGTTGGTGCAGGTGGGGCTTTGATTGACAAGGCAATAAAAGTGTTAATGAGACAGAGTAGCACAGAGATCAATAGTTGCCAATAAGAAAAACAATTCTGATACTTAATTTTGTAGAGTTCCTTCAAACCAGTTAAAAATCTTTTGCATCAAAATAGAGACTTTCCATGTTTTAATTGATGATTTTTTTCTTTGTCACTAACAAAGCTGTTTGTCATAGACATTGTATGAAAGCATAACAATGCCTAAAATAGATACTGTCTGTAAAATCGTGCCTGAATTCCTTAGCTTCCCATTCACAGACCTGGTTCATATAGTGTGTTGTCACAAAAGACTGCAGCCAGAAGGACCTTCCGGCTCCTTCGCTCAGCAGCTGGGGAACCCAAGGGAAGTTTCTAAACTTCTCTGAGCCTCAGATCCCACATCTGTCAAGGGACTTTACAAATACCTCCCTTGCAAAACACTCATGAAGTTAAATGATAGGAAATCTATAAAGAAGCAAACAGTCTCTGAGGCATAGGAGACATTTCAGAAAGGATAGATATTACTACCTTTAAATATATATAGTAATTTTCCCTCAGAGCTTGTTTAGAACTTAAAAGTTTTTGACATCTTTTTCTTTTTCTTCATCTTGGGCATCCATGATATATTGAACTACTAGGACTACAACTGGATTTAGGAAGTATAAACGGATGTCTACAATTGCTTTGTGATGCTTCATTTTCATTTTTATTCTATTTTGATTTCTTTCTCTTTCCTTTTGTATCAATTAGCATAACAAGCCATATCCAAAATTACTGACTTAAATAATAAACATTTATTGTTTCTCACAATTTTATAGATTCACTGGATGAATTTCTGGTCCGGGCCAGCCCAGCTGGAGCAAGATGGGATAGGATGGCCTCTTTCATGCCTAGTGGTTGGTTTGATGTCTGTGGAAGCCACAGAGATGATTTGGCTTCACGTATCTCCTCGCCCAGCAGGCTAGCCCAGGTATGTGTGCATGCCATAGTCACAGGAGTCCCAAGAACAGCAAGAGAGGAAAGGCCCAATAAGCAGGTGCTTTTCAAGTCAGTTTTTGTCACGTCTCCTATTGTCTTATTGATCAAAGCAAGTACATTGTCAATCCCAGAGTATGAGTGTGCATATAAAGAGGTGAATTATTGAGGCCATTTCTGCAACAAACTACCTCATTGTTTGCTCATATGACCTCAAGAAACACACACATTTTCTTATAGAACAATAATTTTTTCAGATCTAATTCAGTCAGGGTTAAATATATCAAAAACTCTTAATATGCTTTTATATAGTTGTAATCCCACTGAGTGTCTGATTAGCTTTTAATTAGACAGAGTGCTGAGAAGTATGTTTGAAACAAATATACTGCTTAAACTAAATATGTATGACCTTTTTGTTGAGAGCTTTTCACCTGTGGAAAAATGCTAGTTTTATCTCTCCAGTTTAGAAAGCATGGCTTTTCCTTTGCTTTGGTACTTTTTTACTTAAACAAATTACTCTGGGGTTAATTATAACTTTTAGTTTTAGAAGGGAACCAACATATCTCAGAATCTGAGTTGTTCATATATCTTTGCTTTGTATCTTTGTTTTGTCAATTTTATTCTACAGATATGGCCCCAGAACAAAATGTATCCCATTTACAAAATGGCAAAAGGGTCAGAGGAATTGTATTAGTCTGCTTGGATTGCCATAGACTGGGTGGCTTAACCAAGAAAAATTTATTTTCTCATAATTCTGGAGCCTGGAATATCAAGGATCAAGGTGCCAGCCAGTGCCATTCTTGGGGACATTCTCTCTTCCCTGGCTTGCAGATGGGCGATCTCTTGTGCCCTCACATGGGGGAAAGAGAGAGCGTAGTTCTCTGATATCTCTTCTTATAAAAACACTAATTATTTCATATCAAGGTCCCCATTCTTATGATCTCATTTAATCTTAATTACCTTCTTACAGACCTTGTCTCCAAGTACAGTCACATCAAGGGTTAGGGCTACAACATATGAATTTAGGGGTAGGGACGCCATTCAGTACACAGCAGAAATACTTGAAGGAGTGAAAGCCAAAAACTTAAATCTTTACACACTTCACCAATTTAATTAAGATAGACTTGATCTATGAAGTATGTGATGATTACACAAACTTCTATGACTCTCTATGTGGCACTGACCAAAACACAAATACGGTTGAAAGAAGCAAACAAACCGAAAAATTGATCAAATACAATTCTCCTTAGCTTATGTAACTGGAAGGAAAGTTTGGCAGGCATGGCCAGATGCAGCATCTGGGAATTCTGTTGAAAACAACTTGAAAAATCATGAAGAATATAAACTGTTTCTTCTTTCTCTTAATTAGCAAAAATATAAATAGCTTAGTAAAGCTATTTCTATAACATTTTTTTTTACATATTTTTGATGTATCCCTGGTTTCAGCAAGAACTTGTTTGGATTTGTCATATTTAGATAAAGTGACTGGAATGTAAATGTAAAACCCCATTCCTAAAATAATTTTTCCCCAGAGTAGTAATTGTTTAAAAGTCTAAAAAGTATAAATTTTATTTTATAAGTAAATGATCTTTTCTAAGGAGCATAGAATAAACTTAGAGTTAAAAATGTCTAAAGCATGTTTTAAAGTGCCTTTCCATGTTTTTGGTGAAATGCTTAGTAAAATTTCTGCCACAAAATTCTCCAGACTATTACATTGTTGAGTATCTTTAAGAACTAAAAAATTCCCTATCCCCATTACTTCTTCTATTCAATTTCCTATCACCACACATGAGTCTGGCGTTTGTTTCTTTTACCAATTGCACTTGAAAACTCTGATTTGTAGGATATTGCTATATTATAAAAGGAGGAATTCTTTCTTTTGTTACTATCCTTTTTGAAAATGACATGCAAAACCTTAGTAATAGTACTTCCCAATGTGATGTCAAAACTATAGACTGAAAGTCATTCATTTCTATATTGAACAGGTCATGATGAAAAAAACTAAATTGCTTGGAAATATAGATTAGACAGTATATTCTTACAGAGTTTCCTTTCCAATATATCCAGGGGATTCAGACTGGTGTCTGAGAAGGCGTGTTAATCAGCTTTGATCTCCCATAACAAAATGTCGCAGACTGGGTGGCCGAAACAACATAAATATACATTCTCACGGTTCTAGAGCCTGGGAAATTTAAGATCAGGGTGTCAACTGATTCTGTCCTTGGTGAGGACTCTCTTTCTGGCTTACAGATGACTATCTTCTCTTTGGGATCTCACTTGGTAGGAAGACAGAGAGAGAAAATTAGAGAAAGAAGAGGAGGGAGTGTGAGTGAGTGCTCTCTAGTGTCCTCTTCATAAGGTCACTCATTCTATCATATTAGAATCCTACCCTTGTGACCTCATTTAACCTTTATCACCTCCTCACAGGCCCTATCTTCAAATACAGTCAGCAGGGGTTAGGGCTACAACATATGAATTTGGGTTGGAGGTGGAGACATAATTCAGTCCACAGCAGAAGGCAAATGCTACAACCATAAGTCAGACTTCAAGGCTAATTTTTCATGCCGAAATTTCCTGTTAGTCCCAGCAAACTGATAGTTCTTGCATCATGTCTGGCTTCTTGTCAGTCAAGGGTCAGCATAAGCATACCTCTTTCCACTGGTCCTTTCCTTTCCAAAAAATTTAAAAATATCCTCCCTTCGCTCTCTGTGGCATCGACCTTTTTACATTTGTTTCAGAACTCTCACTACCACTGTGATTGCTGATGTGTCTGCTTCTACACTCTTCCATCTTCCCTTGCCAAGCCTTTGTGAGTGCAAAATGCTCCCAGAAGGCCCTCTTTGTTCCCTACAGAAGAGAACCCAATGTTCCTTTGTCTTGGCAGCTCACACAAAATCAGAGGATTAGTGATCAGAGGTTTACTGACTTTTGTCATTTCTTTTAACTTGGGGTTTGAGGAGGATACACATCAGCACCTGTCGCCAAACTGCCTGAGTCACAGTTCCTCACTCTATTTTTTATTAAAAAATAAAATGTTATCATTAATCATGTACATATATATACATATATATTTAGAACAGTGCTCAGTTTACATTTTAAATTAAAACAGGAATAATTTAAACAGTATGATCTCGTTTTTCATAAAATAAAAAATAACAAAAATATTTGTATGTTCAAATATACATTTTACTTATATTCCTGTAAGAGTCTAAAAATAGTAGTGTAGAGGTGAGGAGGGAATATTTCAGTTTGTTACACCTTCTCCCCCCAAATTTTAAGCATATGGGTAGTTCTTACTTCCATTTTCATGTTTTAGTAAATTGAGAAAATAGTAAGTTAGTCGGAAATTCACCAAAGGATTCCATTAACCAAACGCTGATTCATTAGCTAAAAAATAAATAAGGGCATACATAAATAGAAAATTAATTGCCCAAAAGTTTCTACCTTCTTTCTTATTCAATTCTTAGAAATATAGAGTTAGCTTCCTGTCAATTACAAGAAATATGACATTAAACTTCCAGCTTTTATTAAAATTTTCCCAAATTCCATTCGTGCCTCAAAAATATAATCTTCTTTCTGCACTTTAGTCTTTGTATGTTTTTTTGCCACATCATGAATTGGCGAGTACCAGAATCAAAGGTAAACTAATCATACATGCAGTCAAGGAAGTTGGCATAAATTTGCTTTTGGAACCTTCAAGCCATCATGTCCAAATAACTGAGGAAGCATTCATACTGTTCCAGTCTTCCCTCGGTGTGTATACCACAACAATGAATGTACAGCACAACAGAGCTTAACCCTGCATATTTGCTCTGAACAGGGCCATAAAGAAAGAATACCCATAAAAGGAGGTCTATATAACTGAATTTCATGGGGGAACAAGAATACATTCTTTTTTATGAGAAATTCTTATGCCTTGGAGCCCGATTGTAAGGCACTGCATTTCAACTCTTTCAACTCTTATTACTGGGGAAAAAAATACAAGATGAATTACTCTATGAACTAATGAAACTCAAATGGCTAGCAGGTTGTGCTCTGATACCTTTGCTCCGTTTTTTGAAATATTTGCAATGCAAATAACTGTTCAAGATTCCTTTGGCTACACTAACATTTATGAGTGTTGTGCCAAATAAAATAGCTATTTATGTGTTTAACGGAGAGCATTCCTTGTTCTGTCTGTGCACACCTGGGCTCACTTCCCTTGAGAAGATACCTCAACAGCGCTAGTATAACAAGACAATAACAACAGAATAATAGAGATTTATAGTGATTGTCCAGAAGTCAACAGGGGATGGCTTACACAGTGAGAGTAACCATAACAAGTGTCAAGTTTTTTCAAGCAGAAAACAAAAGCAGAGACGTTTGATGCAATCTAATGTTTGAGCCACAAAGCCACACTGAATCTACAGGCTAATCATGGCATGCCCTTATTCCTAGGATGAAAAAAGAAGAAGAAAAATCATAAAATATTAAACTGTAAACCCTACAACCCAAATTGCATACAAAATTCCCATTTTTTATTGCAAAAGATGCTTCGTAAAACCTACACAATAATAAGGAAATCAGAACATTTTCACATTTAAAAGTCTGGACTTCCAGCTTTGAGTTATCACAGGATTTAGCAAATTCAAAATCATAGGTCTACGTTAAGCATCAGATGGGTCTGAGTAACAGCTGCTCCCTTATCTATTTATTAAATTTTTTGCTATTTCTTTCTAGTTGAGCACATTCCCCACTACTCTCTACTGTTCTTCATCTCCTGCTCCTTTACTAGTTTATAAACAGTCAATACTTGTCTGGCACCCCTTAGCATTTGAGTTTGCATTCCCAATACAAATAAGTTCTTCTCTAACATCACTCCAGAGTCAGGCTTTATCATCAAGGACTTTACATCTCAGGAAAAACTCTGAAATAGATGCTTTGATGTGAAATAGTTTGCAATGCAAATTACCTGAGGTTTAGAGGTTTTAAAATGACTTATCCATGGAAATTAAGAAATGCTTTTGGAGAGAAACTAGGAAGATAAATCAGATTTACTCTTCATAAGAAGTAAATTTACCAATCTTTGAATGTGGAAGACAATGCCATTGTGGCATAATTGAAAAATCCAGGAACCAATGCTAACTCTGGTTCTGCTTTTTGCCTATAACTTCACTCATTTGGTATTTAGTCCCCTCAATCCCTAAAGTAACTGAGTCTGTTGATAATAGGGCCCCTTCCAACGTTTGGTTTCTCTATGAATTCCAAATTAAGGGGAAAGGAATCTCCCTTTTTATGTTCTTCCTGGCTCCAGAAAGCAAGTGTAGAAAGAGAGAGCATATTTATATCTACCTTCAAGTAGTGAGAGGCCAAGGCAGTAGGATCTCTTGAGCCCAGGAATTTGAGACCAGCCTGGGCAACATAGCAAGACCCCATCTCTACAAAAAATTTTTAAAAATTAACCTTGTGAACCTGTAGTCCCAGCTACTTGGGAGGCTGAGATAGGAGGATAACCTCTTGAGCTCAGGAGTTCGAGGTTGCAGTGAGCTGTTATTGTATCACTGCACTCCAGCCTGGGTGACAGAGTGAGATCCTATCTCTTAAAAAAAAGAAAGAAAAAAAGAGGAGGGAAGTTATCATTTATCAGCATTTCCCAATAAAACAAATAATTTCTCTTTTACTTTAATCATCTTGAATTCTCATCAGCTAGCACAAGACAACATGGAATAAGACATTTGAAGATCTGAAAGACTACCCCAAAGTGTCTAGATTTGTAGGACTTCTCTGATAAAGTATAGCTATTTCGACCATGATTTCTAACAACTATCATGTTAGCTATTGCTCATTGACTTTCTACCAGGGTTTTGGCCAATCATTTCAAATGCATTATTTCATTTAATTCCAGATACCATTTCATGAACACAGGAGCCATTTATTTCTAAACATCTGCAACTGTTCCTCTGAAATATCATTGCCAATACCGTATCATGCAGCCACATCACTGAAGCTCAGAAATGGGAAAACATAAATCCAGGATGGAACCAAAAGCCTTCCTATTTCTTGGAACACCTAGCCATGGAATCTTAGTGAACAGTTATGGATTCTAAGTGTTTATATTTGTCCATTCCATCACAATTTTATTTATTGCAATCTCCAGTCACTTCTCTTTCTGACAATATATACTCTTCCTATTGTGCGTACACACACAAAACAAAAACCTTGTAAATCCTAAGATTTATAATTTGTTAAAAAAATAATCTTTTTTCTCTTATTTTCAACTTGTCTCTCTATATGCATATATTAATATTTAGTTGAGAATCCATTATAGGATTACTTGAGATATAAAAGAAACCAGTAACAAAGAAATTATTACTTTAATTAACCTAAGGTGTCTTGATGAAATTACTTCAAAAATGTGAAGACTTCCTTTCATCAGCTATAGCAGAGTTGGCAAATTTTTTTCTGTAAAGGTCCAGATAGTGAAATAAATATTTTGGGTTTTGCATAGTATATTGTCTCTGTTGTAACTACTCAATTTTGACATGATAGCACAAAAGCAGCCATAAACAGTATATAAATGAATGAATATAGCCTTATTCCAGCAAGATTTTATTTATAAAAATTTGAATTTCATGTAATTTCACATCATGAAATGTTATTCTTCTTTTGATTTTTTCCCCAACCATTTAAAAATATAAAATCCATTCTAAACTTATTGGTTATAAAATCTGGCCATACAAGGGCTATATTTGCCCTGCAAGCCATTGTTCACCAACTCCAAAATATAAAATGAAAGTAAAAAGACTTAGCATAAAGAGGAGTGTACATATCTGAATATTAACCTATGTAAACTGCTTTATGTAGTGCCTATAACATAATAGAGCCTCAATAAATAGCTATTGCTAGTAATTTTTACTATAAATATTTTTTTCTTTTGTTTAAGCTATACTCTTTTATAATTTTTTAAAAACTTAATGGTAAATAATATGTATTAGATTAGGATCCATAATTCTAATAGAATTAAAAAAATAAAATTTAAGCTGTTTCATTACTGCTCATTATAGTAAAGATTATGTTAGCAAGTGGCGTTTTATAGTTCTAGGTTAGACAATCTATCACCATAATTTTTGCATTAGATCTGTGCAATTTTTTTCTAAATATGTTCACTATTCATAATATAACTTTCCCAAGTTATCATACATTGTCACACTGAGGAGAAAGAGAACCTCACAGTCTTATTGATAGCTAAAATCCAAAAGGAGCCCCACAATCTACAGCTATCCAAGAACCATATTTAAAATAAAAGTTACAGTAAGCCATGTGCCATTATACCCTAACAATAATGTCTATTACTGTAGTCAGCAATTCAGACTATTGAAGAATGTCTGTGAGGGTTGTGTATGCCAGAGGGTGCCGAGATGCAGTGTTAATGTTCTCAATCTTTCACTTGCTAAACATAATCAGTAGTGATTACTAGAAGCTTCTCTATAATGAATAATTTCCATCAAAGTCAATTTTATAATCATTAAAAAGAAATTCCATTGTTCTTAGACTAGTGAGAATATACGCAACTCTGTTGTTGTCAAACTTGTAGATGACACAAAGCTGGTGCAGAGAGCAAATATATCAGATGACACAATAAAAATGATAAGATATACAGGCTCTCATTTAGGACTTGCATTAGGGTTCTCCAGAGAAACAGAACTGATAGGATGTGCATATATAGAGAGAAAGAGATTTATTTTAAGGAATTGAGTCACAGGAATGTGGAGGTTTAGGTAAATCCAAAATCTGCAGGATAGATCAGCAGTCTGGAGACCCAGGGAAAAGTTGATGTTGCAGTTCAACTCTAAAGGCCTTCTGCTTACAGAATTCCTTCTTCCTAAGGGAAGGTCAGTCTTTGTTCTATTTAGGCCTTGAACCCACATTATGGAGGGTAATCTGTTTTACTCAAAGTCTACAGATTTAAATGTTAATCTCATCCATAAACACCTTCACCGAAATATCTAGAATAATGTTTGAGCAAATATCTGGCACTGTGGTACAGTCAAGTTGACATAAAAAATTAACTATCAAAGGCCCATGATAAAATTTTAAAGAAATACAACTTGCAAGAGATGAAGAGATTGCCCTGTTCTGCTCAAACCAGGTCAGACCTTTCCTGGGGTTGTTTTCAAGTCTTGACAAGATGATCTAAGAAGGACCTTGAGACACTGGATCATAATCAAGTCAGCGTACAGTAAAGCAGTTTCGATGATGAAGGGACTTGAAATCATAACACAGGAAAGATGAGTAAGGGAAAGAGGAATGTTTACTCTAAAAAAAAAAAAAAAGAATTAGAGTCTTAGAAGGGATAGGATAACTATCTCCAAATAGTTGAAGAACCCTCATGTGGAATTGTCCTGCTAAATCTAAATATCCAAAGACAAAAGGTAAATCCAGTCTGGAGATTGGATGCTACAAGGAGATTGATTTCTGCCCAACATAAAGAAAATTATTTAACAGACAGAATCACTGAGAGATGGAATGGACTGCCTTAGGAGGTAGAATTTGCCTTGCTGCACATATACAAACTTGGAAGGAATGATCACTTGATGAAAATGTTCTAAGAGAGATTCAGATATCATATTGATGATTTGACCAAAATACTTATCTAGAATCTTTCTAACCTTGACTTCCATGTTTTTGTTTCTAAAAAGATCTTGAGGTGGTGGCTCTTGTCCTTGCTAATAATTTATGAACAATTTGTGTTCCTCAGATAAATTTCCAACCTAGGAATAGCATCTTTCTGGGATCAAGGAAAGTTAATTATTAACATAAGACTTGATCAACTTGAAAAAGCGATATGGATGAGAGAATTCTTCCTACATCAAAATTTTCAATGAAAATATCACAATGAAATATGGTACAAAATTTTAATCTAGAGTCTTCCTTCTCAAAATGTATCCTCCAAATCGTCTAATTAACTTGTTTTTCTTCTACTATACCACCTGCCTCAAATTATTTTTAATGACTATTTTTCTGGAAGGTGTAGTATACACTTGGCTAGTGGCAGCTGTTCTCAGTAATGATGAGAGAATCTACATACTCTTTGCAGCAACAGGGTTTCCTGATTACTGTGCTTTTTGCCTCTGTGAGTTGACTTTTAAAGGCACCTATGAATAGGTAGGGAAATAGACACAACTCTGACAGGACTAATGCGGAGGAAGACAACTGAGTAGACGCTGTGCAGCCCACTTACAGTTCAGCCACCAAAAACACCTTCAAGCAGTCCCCATTCTTGAAGTCAGAGAATAAATGTTGAACTGGCGCCTTTGCACAGAGAAAGGCGAATCGTGCCTTAGCGGAACAAGATGCTGACATTCTAGAAACTTTGGAAAATTAGTTCCTATTTCTCCATTGGTCATGTTTGTATTAGCTTACTTGTGGAGAAAAAAAATTGTGGCAAGATGCTAAATTTAAAATTGTGAGGAAGGGGCAGAAGAGGTGGATAATCACTCTCTGCTATCTGTAAGGTAACCCAAATTTGACTAAATGTGGATGCCATTAAGTATAAAATCTCTGCCATAGCAAGTCCGGGATCTGTACTTCCTTCCCCCTGTTTGCAGCAGTATTCTGGTGAATGCAGTGATTTTCAAGAGACAAAAAATGCTAGTTAAATGACCTGGTATCTGCAGACTCCCCCTCCTAGACAGCATCTTTATGACCCTCCTTTATTTTTACCTAGAAAAATATGTAAAACTTTTCTACATTTTATTACAATGTAATATTGGATTTATATGTCTATCTTTCCTCACTAGACTGTCACTTTCTTCAAAGAAATAACCAGGCCCTGCTGATCTTGGACTTAGCTGAACAAAGCACTGTGCACAGTAGGTGTACAAAATGATGATTTAGAATGAATAGAAAATGTATAAACTCAAAAATATGAAAATATAAGACCTTAGATGGCAGAGACCATCTTATTTATCTTTTCATACATTATATCCACACATGGTGCCTTGACTGTTGGGGTTTTGCCTATTCTACTAACATTAAGAGAAATATCCCCTGTGCCCAAAGGGCAAATGCCTCTATAGGGCTCATGCCTCTATATGGGCTCTTTCCTTTCCCAAATGAGAAATAAAATTATTATGAACCTCTAGCCAAAAAAAAAAAATTACATCTGTATGGCACAGATGAATGAAGAGAAAAATTACTAAATTAGAAAAGGACTTCTTTCCTCCTGGTGCTTGGAACCTACCCTGTGGCAGACAATACCTGAACCTTGTTGAAACTTAGTGTTAAGCAATCTCCAGGTATAGATTTCATTCCACATTGGACTAATGGTAAATACTTTCACTACTCTGCTTCCTAAAACAATGTGATTAACTTTGATGGAAACAATGAATGTTCAACCCCGGGGCCATGTCCACTTTCCCACTCTTTCTATGACAATTGTTGGAACGAAGGCAAAGAAATAGCCCAGAAGCCTTTTAAGCGTCCTTATTTTTCTCTGTCACATCATTAAAGGTTCAATGAATCTCCAATTAAGTCTCCCTGGCTGCTGTCACCAATTTGATTGATAGATGTCCTTGGCTCACCCTCCACAGGACATGCCAGTGCACCAAGCCCCCACCTGCCGCCATCAATTATCGCTCTCTTGTCATCAGTGCCCTCACTTGTCAATTTATTTGCCACAAATCCAGTGAAGCCGTCTAATCAGGGAGAGAAAAGTAAAGCCATTCTTTGCTTTTCATGGTGGGATAGGAAAAGGTCTTAGCAAACCACACAGTGTTTAATCTTAGAAGAAAGTTTGCTTTTGGCTTTTCCTTTTCTTTCTCCCACCAGTCACCAAACTGGGCTATAGAACCTGGGAGTCATAGGAACTGACTCATGCTCACATTCGGTTCACCAAAGGTAAGAGGAAAATGGGAGAAATTTTTTAAAATGTATTTGTAAATTATAGAAATGCAGACTTTTGACTCTTCAAGAATTCACCCAGCATTTTCCAGGGGGGGAGGGGAGAAATTTCTTTCAAAAACTGATAACAAGAAGCAAAGATTAGAATCAATTAAAAAGGATGGAGCAGTTTTTTGGTTGTTGTTGGCAAACCTAGTAAACATGATAAATTTTACTTGTCTCCTGCCCCACCTGTTTAATGTTTAAATCTGAACTGATCGTGGTGCTTGATAACTGATTACCTGTCTAGGACACTGCAATCTTCTGTCTATCGACAGAAAAATACAGTTTCCCCTGGAGTGCCGATATCCATTCCTGCCTTTGACCATGAACCACTCTGCACAAACCCCAGAGAGGCTCAGGTGCATCTGACAGGCTCCTTGATGGAGAGATTGATCACATTTGTATGCCTGTTAGATAATAACCTTTGACCTCTGTGCCCAAAGTGACAACAAAAAATGCCAACTCTTATTCATCTCCTGTCCCAGGAAAGATTATTTATTTCAGAAGGTTTCGGTTTTCTGTTTCTTTGTTTGATAGTTTTGTGTTGTTTTGCTTTGCTTTGGTTTTTTCCTAATGGACAAAAGGAAAAGTGTAAGAGAGGAAATAGAACATTTCATGGGATAAGAAAAGGTCTCATCTCATCACATGGAGGAGCACAGGAAGTCATTTTGCTGGTCTAAAGTATCTCCCAGGGATGACGGATGCTCTTCCTCATCCAGCTATTTTGCCATTTTGGTAGTGCATGACTTATTCTATCATTAAATATATATTCTGAAAAGATGAATTGTGTTTACTCAAGGTGTGTAATGAGTGGAGGGAGCAGGGAGATTATCTCTTCTCCATTCTATTATATATTTAAAATGATCCCCTCTTGCTGTGATCAAGTCACAGGATATGAACAAGCATCTATAATGTCAGAATATTTGTGTGGAAGTGCTAAATGCCTATGTGAGTGAGTAGATATCGAACCAGTATTTATAGGACTATAATCTGCCGCTATCTGATGAGCATTGTACTTTGCGGGGTCATTATATCAGTTCTTCCAAGGTCAATCCTTCACCCCCAAACATGACAGTGGTTAGTTAAATGGATTCTAATCATTTTTGCTTTTGTTTTTAATTTAAATTGTCCCTATAAATGATCAGGCTAAGGGCTTTTTGCTGTTTTAAAATATTTTCTACCTTAATTGCTCTATTAAAGTAGTCTACCCTTAAGAAAAGGGATTCACTAAATGGAAAAACTACCTGTAAATGCAACCAAAGTATAAATATCCTTAAATATTTATTGCTGAATTTTGCATAGTAGCCAATATTCCAACTCTACTTGTTAAGTCATGAAATTAGATCTAGAATAGATGACCATGAAGTTGTTGGGGCTTAGTGATTACAGGCCTGACTTATAAACTCATATTTCGTTCCTCATATAGGCATTTCTGCCACAAGAGAGGGCCAATGAATCAGTGTTTCAGTCGAAATCTAATCTAGGTAATTTGGCTGCAAAGTCACCAATAATAGCATTGTTCACCTGAGATGTTTAGACATGGAATAAAATTTCTATATCAGGACACATTTAGTTTACCCCCAGATATTCAAAGCAACTGATTTTCCAGTTCATAATTGAATAATTACAAGGGTTCCCCTACTTTCCTTGGGGTACTCTTTGACACTTGATTTGTTCTTAGATCTGAATGTCAATAGTAATGTTTGTCTTCAGTGATATAAATATCCTAGAGCACATTACTATTTCTCATTACATACTATATATTAAAACTATTTGGATTTATCATCTGTCTCCAAAGTCCTCTCTTTATTATACCACAAAAAATAAGTTATAAAAATATTATAGCTCTTATTTATTGACATAAATGCAATGATTCCCTTATGCATTTCTTCTATCCCCTCTACCAACTTTCTAACCACACAGAACTTCTTACCATCTGTGATTCTTCCATATTTAATGTATAGTACCTTCTGTATAGATAGATTTTACTGCAGAAAAAACAAAGTTCTTTTTAAGAGTTAATAATCGTTCAAGTGACTGTCCTCAGCATTCTATGGGACCATTGTCAATTTTGCTCAGATAGTTTTCTAGTTTAGACAGCAATTGCTGCAGTCCTTAAGCATCGATCATCTTATCATTCAAGGGCTCATTGTTTGCCGCTTAGTTGTTGCAAGAACCATCCATTTCTGGTAACTGTAGTTTTTACTTTTTTTTAATCACAAGAGAAATCCTCAAGTCCTGTGTAAACAAGCAGTTCTGAGCCTATATTTATTTAAGCTACACTTTCCAGGAACTAGGAGTTTCTCAGAACAGACCTTCTCAAACTTAATGTGCATATGAATAACCTAGACATCTTGTTAAACTCCAGATTCTAACTCAGTAAACTGAGAATAGGACCCGAGATTCTACATTTCTAGAAAGCTCCTAGGTAGTATTCATGTTACTGGTCCATGGACCACATTTTGAGATGCAACCTGTTATAACATGTACAGCAAACTTTTTCACTGTTTTGCAAGAGGACCAGTACTTTATTACCTTATGGAATTGGTTTGCTGAATTTTCTAGACTGACTTAATCAAACATTGAACACTCAGACCTCAGACTTCCTTTGCAACTCTAAGCAACAAATGTAAAAACATTTTAATGAAGCATTAAACCAAATTGTAAATATCCTTAATTATTGCTGAATTTTGCAGAGTAGCCAATATTCCAACCCTACTTGTTAAATCATGAAATTAGGTCAAGGATGGATGATCATGAAGTTGTTTGGGCTTAGTGATTATGCGCCACTAAACTAAAAACTCTAACATACAAGTAGCACATTAGTTGCTCACTCTAAATTAAATGCTAAGAAACAGTGCAAGTAGCATACAGTTGTTAAATCTCTATCTGTTGACAAATTAAGAAGTTTTGTCTCCTCTTTTTTTCTGTTCTCCATAATACTCCTCTCAAACATCAGTGTGCATAAGAATCTCCTGAAGAGTTTGTTAAAAGTGCAAACAAATCACAAAGCCACAATATTGCCCCAATACTGGTTCAGTAGGACAGAGTAGAGCCTAAGAACCTGGGTTTGTAACAAGTCCCTCACATGAACCTTGCACAGGCGGTAAGCAGACCATTCTTTGAAATACACTGCCATATAATGATGAAACACTTTCGGACCATCTAAAAGACACTTTAATTTGGGTTGAAAACTGGCTACATCATATTATTGACTTTTTCTTTTAAGATTTGAAATGGAAACATTGTCTATCCTAAGTAAATACCCACTCAGTTTTGGTGAATTCTTTTGTTAGCATGGATTTAAAAAGCTACTAATGTTCATATTACTGTTATGGATTGGAAAATATAACACTCTTTCTTAAAGACAGCAGAACTACCTGAGGATAGAAACAAATATTTCATTTAGCCTTGTAACCAATTCTTAAAATTGTTAGTCAACCTCATATTTTATTAAGATGTTACAAAAGAAGCTCACAAGAGCCAATGAGCTGAAGACATTAGAGAAGAACTTTCTAGAAGCCTGTTTTAAATAGAAAATGGCAGTCAAATTTAGTGCTAAAGGATAAACATCATTTCCATGATGATTCTTTTCAACTTGCAATATTTTAAAATTTGATTTCACAGGAAAAAAGACACACATAAAAGAGAAACCATACACAAAACATCTCAATGCCAGCAAAATATACGACATTCCTCGGTTTGCTAGATGAGCCTGGGAATAGAACAAATAAAGTCAATGACTATCTACTGTGTGTGACAGTCTAATAAGAAAGCAAAAGGAAATGTATTTGGGAACTTGAATTCTGGGAAAAATCACAAAAATAAAGCCAGGAAAGTGTTGTGAAAATAATTTACACTAATAATTCACATATTCACAGGTCATTAAACCTATTATTTTAAATATCTCAAATACAGTCTGAACACAGGGAGTAAAAAGAGGCCTCTGAGAAGTCAAAATACATGATGAAGTCCACTTGGTATAGTTTACATTTTCTATTTGAGAGTGAGGACCTTACATCTTCACTCAAAGCTTATTTACTCTTATTTTAAGGAGTAGAGCTTTCTATCAAGTTTTCTGTAAACTACAGATTAGCATTTTCCATTAGAAATATGGTAATATATAATAAATTAGCCTAATGTACCTCACTTACAATCACAGACCAAGAATAGAAAGATGTTTAATTGATAAAGATATATGCACAGATAAATAAATATATACATATATAGTTATATGTATACATTATAAACCTGAGATTCTATGTAACTTGCTTATTCTGAAAGAGTATTTATGAGACTTAAATGAGTTAATTTTTTTAAAGAGCTTGAAATGGTGCCTGGGTTACTACTGTTGTGGTTACTATTCCCATTACGTGATAACAAAGAGTTGAGCATTGACCATCACATGGCCGGGCTCACTTTCAAGTTCCATGCCTTTCTAAATGTTTGACCCTGGGCAAGTTGCATAACCTCTTTGCTTCTCAGTTCTCTCCTCTGTAAAATCATAGTATTCACTTCACAGGGTTGTGGCAAGTTTTAAGTGTCATAATGAAAAGTCCTTAGCCCTACGCCTGTGCCTGGAGTTTAAGAAATACGCAATGCAAGTTAGTTGTTATCGTTGGAGCGGTGGTTGTGATGGAGGTATTATGTTATAATCGTATTCTACCAATGAGAAAACCAAAGCTCAAAGATGGTAGATAACTTGCCCAAATTCACACAGGTATTAACTAAATGAGTTTGGAGTCACATGTGAGTCTACCAGAGGTCAATATTCATGCTCTTTCCACTCTGTCAGGCTGCCTCTCATCCATCTTGATTGCATTTTGAAGATGTGAATTCAGCAGTCACCACGATTCTTAAAGTATAATCAATAAATATTTGTAAATTCATCTTAGTTAGAAGCATGCTTACAGGACAGCGAAGTAAAAAGGTACAATTTCCAAAACCACAAGAATTCCTTCCTCTACAGGTGGAATAAAAATTCACCCTTCATCAGTACATTATTGCCTGACACTCCACAATTAGTGATTCTTTCCTTTGTTTCTGTAAAAATATAAGTACTCTACATAAATCATTTGTACTTTAGTATGTAATGAGTTTATCTTCCTTGTCACTGTTGTTGTTTTCTGAAAGTAGATTTTGTGTAGGACACTTAGGACCAAATATTGAGTACCTGATATAAAGGAGGAATGGATTGTGGCTAAACTTTTTAATATAATCTCTAAGATTCTACATATTTCTAAAAATGCATGTTTTACTACTCCTCTCCTCTTACAGGGTAGAACATATTATTGCCCCCAGTTAGTTGCTGCCCTTCCTTTACGAGAAGATAACATTCCCCCCGTGGCTATGTAGGCTGCAGTGCCTCCTAGGGGAGGAGAATACTTCCCTGCTCTGCTCATGACAAGCTTGGCCACAGGCTTGATTCACCAATGGGACATTGAGCTGAATGGCATGTTCCAGTTAGGAATTGCTCTTCCAGCCTTAGTCCTGAAATGGAGACCTCAGGAGCAGTGACACAACTCCCTGGCAAGTCACCTGCAACATGAGTGAGAAATACGCCTGTGTTGTAACAATCCACTGACATGGCGGGGTTGTTACCGCACCGCAACAGTGAAAGCCTACTAACTCAACACTCCATCCACACCAAGCAATTTTTAATGCCCCGATTGTGTCACACTTCCTCTCATTTCTTGGCATTTGTACCGCCATTTTCTTTAGCTTAGATCATACTTGTTCTCCATTTTTTGATTGTGTAACTTTTATTCAGCCCTGTGCCTCAGCTTGTAAATCTCCCTGATCCCCCATGTTAAGTGCCCTCCTATAGGCTCCCATAGCAACTGGCCTTTCCTGTGATAACGCATACCATGCTGAATCGTAAATGCCTGTCCATTGGTCTGCATTCCTCCTGAGACTGCCAGCTTCGCAAGAGAAGGGACAGCATCTGTTATGTCTCTATTGTTCCCTCATTGCCAAGTCTACTGCCTGTCCATAATAAACTCACAGTATAATTTACCAAATAAATAAATGAGTGAATGGGCAAGTAAAAGAATGACAGGCAGTATAGTGAAAAGGGAAAATGTTAAGTCTTTAGACTCACTGGACTCAAATCCTGGCTCTTTCATTTCCTAGCAGGATTAACAACATAATTTGTGGAGCCCAAAGCAAATGGAAAATGTGGGACCCTTGTTCAAACATGATTAAGAATTTCAATGCAGTCACAATAGAGCATTAAACCAAGCATGGGGCCCTTTTAAACATATGCTCCTCTACAGCTGATTAAGTGGCCTGCTGATGAAGACAGCCCTGCTTCCTAGTTGTATAAATTTGGGCAAGTGGTTCTGTTTTCTTACGTGTAAAATGAGATTAAAATAGAATTGCTATGAGAATTAAATAAATTAATATACATACAGCAGTCCCCCCTTATTTGAGGAGATAGGTTCTAAGATCCCCAATGAATACCTGAAACTGATATTACTGAACCCTAAATTCTATACTATACTTCTTCACAATTTCACAGACAGAAGATTCAATCTTCTCGTATGTCTTAGCAACCTCAGCAAATCATTTTTTTTCTTCTCTTAGTAAGCTGAAAACTTTTACCTTTTCACTTAAAGGAAGCACCGCACAGCTCTCTTTGGCATATTTGAGTTGCATCGCTACACCTGAGCTTTTACCCTTAAGTAAAATAAGGGTTACTGAACACAAGCACTGTGATACCACGACGGTGGGTGTGATAACCAAGATGGCTACTCAGTGGCTAATGGGCGGGGAGCTTAGATATGCTGGACGACGAAATGATGCACGTCCCAGGAGGGACAGAGTGGGACAGCAGTGGGATTTCATCACACTACACGGAATGGCAGGCAATTTAAAACATATGAATTGTTTATTTCTGGAATTTTTTATTTAATATTTTCAGACCATGGGTGATCACAGGTAACTGAAACCGTGGAAAGCAAAACTGTGGATATGAGGATGCTACCGTAAAGCCCTCGTAATGATGAATCCTGCATAAGTACCGTTGTTACAGACAGGAGAAAATATGGATGTCAAAGGCAAATTTTGATTATTTCAAATTTTGCTTCAGGTTTCCTAAAGGCTATAGGAGATTGTTCAGGCTGACCAATACGTATCAGTGGTTCTCAACTGAAGGAGATTTTGCCTCCCAGGGGACATTTGACAATGTCTTGAGACCTTTTTGGTTGTCACAGAGGGGGGCGCTACTACCATCTGGTGGACAAAGACCAGGGATGCTGCTAAAATCCTCCAGCTCCCACAGCAAAGAATCGCCAGGTCGAAAATGTAAATAGCACCAAAGTTGAGAAACCCTCATCTAGATTGATCTCTGAGCTTCCAAGGCCAAATCGCAGAATTTTTCAGCCTCTCGGGTTCTCTATCCATAAAAGATAGCCAATAACACCTGAGCCTACCCACTTTGCAAGGATGTTGTAAAGATAAATTTAGGTGGAAAGAGCCCAGCTCTGGGGGGAGGGGGTACTATTACAGCCTGAGGTGTTATTATCAAGCTGTGCTGACACTTTCACTCTCAGGAAGCCAAATGTTCTACTTGGAAATGATAATTTCCCTCCACTAAATGAGCATTTTACTTCCCAGAGGGAGTAATTTTATTCACCTTTTGCCATCATTGGGTTGGGCCCATTACAGCTGTTGTTCTTCCTTTATTTGAAATTTCATAACACGCAATAGCAGCAGAACCTCTCCTGGAGGTCTGCAGCTCTGCAGTAGCAAGGCACACATGCGTGCCTACGTGTAAACAATCTGCTAACCCAACCGGCCTGGGTATTTATAAGCACCATCCTCACATCCAAATCTGTTTCAGTGAGACTATTCAGTACAGAAGAAAAAATAATGTTCTTATGACTCATTGTTCACACCACCACTCTCCCAAATCCCAGAGTGAGATAACAGATAAATGATAAAGCACAATCCTGATTTTCTATTTATAAAGTGAATGTTTTAGAGACTAATAGTTCATGGCAAGAGATGGGGGGAGGGTGGAGGAACAAGGAAAAGTTCAGAGAGAAAATTAAAGAGAAAATCCCAGGAAACTACAAACGCGCTCGGCCAATATCCTCAGATGCTTTCGATGTGTAATTAATCAATAGTTTGTGCGTGAAGATTGCACTGCTTGCATGAAATCAGAATGGAACCACATTATAGCAATTAGAAGGAGCTAATGTGGGTGCAGGAGGCCCCAGATGTTCGGCTCAATCGCTTACTAGCGAAATCTGTGTTCACAAAATAATCCCAGGACAGAAAGTGCTAGAAAGATTTACCTAATATGAGTATTGCATCACAGTCTGGCTTTGTTCTCCCCCTGTGCCTGACAGCTGAGGAGCAGAGCTGCCACGGGCATGCTGTGCAGGGCGTTGAAGGTGAAAGCTGAGAGGAAAACGGGCTGCTTGCTGTGAAGAGAACTACAGAGCATGAATCCACTTATCACATTCTATCACTGGGGGCGCATGGGTATGAGAACATCTTTTCATGGCTCTCTGTGGACAGCAAGGGCTATGGAAGGTCCTTGGTGCCCTGGGGTCAGGAAAAAGGCCTCAGCCTTCCACATACCAGTGTTGGCGCTGCCTGTGTGTGGATGTTACCAGGACAGGCCACTGTGGGGCAATGGAAGTAGAAGGTCTATAAGGACCAAACCCTGAGCTCCAATATCCATCACTCTCTATTTGACCTAGTCACTGAATATCTGAGTCTCAATTTCCTCCTCTGTACAATGAGGCTAATAATCCTTATATGAAAGGACTGTTGCAAAGATTGAAACAGTTGGTGAACAGAAAAACTCATAACATTTAGCATATAGTTGTCACTCAATGGATGCTTATTTATACATTTATAGGAAAACATTTTTCCCTACTTAGGATCACCAACCTTCCTATGAAAGCTCATTTAAAATTCATTCCTTCCCCAAAACTGTCCTTGACTCTCTTCTATGTCACATTCCTTCACTCTTAGGTACTCAGCTGGAACCACTGTACTTCACTCCAGTTGGTCAAATATCTGTCTGTGAATGTCCTTCAGTTCTGTCATTCACGTGTGTTCCATCTACACCACAAGCAATGCTGGCTTTCCTTGCTTGTGACTGGCCTTTCCCCATCTTGAAATTGTAAACAGAAGGATAGAAGTGAATGTTGTCAGTTGGATAAACTTTTGCATGACTGGATAACTTGGCATGGGATCAGGGGGAAAAAAAAAACGCAAGTGCTTCCTTCTCATCACAGGTTTCTATCATGTGAACTGGCTGAAACTAGAACCTGGGGCCATGTCAGAGTAAAGTTAAGAGTAGGGAGAGAAAGAAATTGGAGGGATTCAGCCAATTAAACCACCCCTCCCGGTCTAAATATAGGCATGTTTATGTCGTTACCTACACATCCTCTTCTCCTCCTCTTGTTGTAAAATAATGTATTAAAAATTCACGTTGCCTTTTAGGTTCATTACCCTGAACACTGATTCAATTACAGTAGATTCACTAATTTTGGTCCTTTATTTTGAATAAACTTTATTTTTATGCACTCAATATAAAGTCACATCATCAAATATACAACCCAAATATACAACACAAAACCTAAAAGGCTGAACACATGCTATTGAGTCCCTGATTTTCAATGTGGCCTTTCTAACACCAGTCAGGACCAGCAAAGGAGCCCTTTTTGATCCTCACTATCCTTTTATTTTATTTCATATCTTCAGTGATTAGGGTCACTTTTCCATTTGCTCTAGGAATAATACTTAAACATTCCACCCAACAGTGATTGTACTAGCCACTCTCAGATGCTGACAACTGAATGTTGTTGCTTTTGCTGATTCTGTTCTGTTATTGGACCAGGATCTTAAAAAAAACAAACTACAAAATAAAAGCAAAAAATGAACAATTTCTCACTCCTACATATAGGCTCTGATCAGATGCTTTGTTGGAGTCTTACTTTGGAGCCTCCCTATGTCTTCCTTCCCCTGTGTTGAGATGTAGAACTCAATAGAACTGCACCAAAAAAGCAGCTGCATAATTAGCAGCAATTAACTCGGAGTGGGATTGAACAAAGGCAGCATAATACTCAATTTTGCCCTCTATTCCTGATGATTCAGTCACAATTCTAAATCCGTAATGCCAAGAGAGTCTAAAACAGGGAGTGCCATCAGAACTGACATAAGAGAACCACAATGGAGCAAACTTGGATTTGATTCCAGGCTTAGGCTGGTTGTTATTTCCAAAATGCTTCATCCATTGCTAATAAAAGCAATGCTTCAGCCGCTTTCCTAGGTCAGCTGTCTAATGATAGGATCAAGAGTCAAAGATTACAGGGTTATAAAGAAGAGTTTTTTGGGTTTTTTTCCACCATGTCATGTTGATCATAAATGACCAAGTCATCTGTGACAAATGCTGGACAATCGACAATCAATGCCAGGCAGGTCCTGCTCCTATCAGACAGCACTTAGAGTTCACCTGGCTCCCCAAGAGATAACGGCAGTCTTATGCTGTCCAGCTGCCCCGACCCAGCTTCTACCTCTCACACTCAGCACCAAAGGAGTTAGGGTGCTAGAAGAGCCCCCAGTCCCATCAGCACAGTCCAAGCCAGACAGCCAGATGGTAGGTTTTGCTGCAGGGGAAGCTAATGGACTCATGTGATAGTGAGATCATCCTCCGGCCTTTCAGGAGAGGAGACGCTGCTATTGAATTAGCTTTGCAAAGGATCCTCTTTCAGCTTAATCAACGTGTGCAGAAGGAGGAATTAGATTGTACAGTCTGTAAATGCAGCTAGTCAACTTCCAAGCTCAGAGATTGCTGCTTCTGATCGCTGTGGAGAATGGACTTTATTAGTGTAGGCAGGTCAGGTCAGAGTGCATATTTACTAACAATGATGATGGTTCATTTCAAACTCATAGCATGATTGTTTTGAGAAAGGAAAACAGACCAAAACCCCAAAATTTAAAACATAAAATCGCCTCTGAAGTGCAGACTCAGATTAAACCACATCAAGACAAATATTGTTTTTTCTTGGTTGACTTTGAAATACTTAGTTGTTGAAATCTCTGGAATCTTGACATTTGTCAAATCTGTTGAGTTTGCCCCTTTTCTAAGCAAAGAACATGTTCTTTTCAATGTCTGAAATTGTTTAGCTCAGTTAGTTAGAACACAGTATTTAAAAAGTTCTTATGAAACAACAGCCTTTGTTCTATTCCCTGGCCATGAATTTCACCTCATACCTAGTCAGGAAAATTCCCATTCCTGGGAGTTTGGATGAAACAGCTCAAACCTGTGGTCACTACTGGGAGGAAAAAAAAAAGAAAGAAAACAATGCCAGTAACTGCTCCGCCATAGGCATCAACTTTTCATGTTGTATAGGATGGTGAATTTTACTATACTAAATGGAAAAGACCATAGCCATTTGATGTCTCCACAAGATTGATATTAAATGTTCTGCAGTGAATTCTGATTTTCAAGTACTTACAGCAAATATTTAATAAATGTATGTTTAGTAGATAAGTGAAAGAACTTAGCAGCTCTGTTCAAAATCCTGAAGAAAAAAATAGAGGAAGCACGTTTTATTTAAATATATTTATCATATTAATATAATAAAAGCAAATCATATCAAATTAAATCCAGATATTTGAAAGTATTTTAAGGGTACTTAGTCTCAAAGAGAAGTATAATAGTATTCGCTACACTTGGATTTATTCCCCTATAAAGAAGGGCAATCAACTTTCGCTATCAGAAATTTTTAATCTGAAGCAAAATCATATTCTTATTTCTTCTTTCCAGTAGCTCATCTCCACAAACCAAGCCTCGGAAGCAGGAAAGCAGGGTCTTCAGAGCACATGTGGTCCCATTCATAATAAATGGAAGCAAATGAACACCAATCCTTGAACATAACTTTAGAAACTTAGAAAAATCACTGGAATGAGGATTTTAAAAATCTAAAATCCCAGAAAGCATGAGTTATATTAAATAACAGTTAACATCTTTTAATAGCATCTTTTAATAAAATGAGAGGAACTTCATTCCAGTAAAATCTGGGGTACCTAAATTCATCCCAAACTATGCAGCATACAACTATAAATATTAGCAAATTATGAAAAAGCAAAATATGTAAAGAGGTGACTCATTAAAAAATGCAAAATTAAGACTGAAACATAGATACATAAAAAGTTGTTAACAAATGAAATCAAAATTAAATGAAACTAAAATCAAGTAAGAATTCTTTTTCTCATATGAGAATTTCTTCTCAAAAGAAGGCAAAATTCTTAGAAATTCATTGCCTTTTTAAAAATCTAAAGCAGTGCAAATTATAAGAGAGGGGTTAGTTTAAATTATGATATTGTTAGAACCAAATTGCTCACTTCAGGCTCTTATTTCAGATAAAAGCATATGTGCTGCACCACTTGACTCTAATTTTATTTAACAGTCATATTTCTGATATTTCATATATATTCACTGCTTAGTCATATTTACACATTACCTTTCATTATAACTAAAGGTATTTGGAAGAGTTTAAGTGTAGCCTTGCACTGTTATTACCACCTTTGTTATTATAGGTATCATTAATTGTCATCATTATTATCACAGAGCCAATATTTATTGAGCATTTTCTAAGTGCCATGAACTATGCTTATAAAATCCCTATAAATTAGGAATTATTATAATTATTGTAACTGACCCAAAGTCACAGAGCTTGCTAGTTATCATTAAAATTTAATTCAAGTCCACCTTCCTCCAAAGTTTATACTTTTGCTGATAAATAAAACATATAACATACTTTCAAATGCAAAAAGCCATCTTTGTAAAATCACTTATTTAGAGAGAAAATATATTCTTTTTATAAAGTAGTAATATAATAACATCTTTCAATGAGAATATACAAACAGTCCCCAACTTATGATGGTTTAACTTACGATTTTTCAACCTTACAATGGTGTGAAAGTTTCTGTAGAAACCGTACTTTGAATACCTATATGACCATCCTGTTTTCCATTTTTAGTATAGTATTCAATAAATTACATGAAATATCAACACTTTTTTATAAAATAGGCTTTGAGATAGGTGACTTTTTCCAATTATAGGCTAAACAGTTCTTGAACTAAATAAGAGTATAAGAAATATCTTGTGTTGAAACATCTAAACCCCAACTCCACCACATCAGAAGTTCTGTTCTTGCATTCAGTAAACATTTATTGAATATCTTCTGTGTGTTAGGTAAGGGAGACACAAAGTGGTCCTTTCTGAGTTAAGAGACTATTTTGGAGACAATTATGATTCAGAGTGGTAAGTGCTATTAATAGTATAGCAGCAAGAGCAAGATCTTTGAAAACACCAAGGAGAGCACTTAATGTAGACTCATATTAATGGTTAAACTGCAGAAGGAAGAATAGTGAGTCTTGTTGAAGAAGTTAAAAAAAGGTGTTCCAGTCAGAGGAAATTTTAATTACAAAGGCATGGAAATGAGAAACATCATGCAATATTCAGAGAAGAGAAAGTAGGTATGGCCTTAAAGTGAGTATGATATGTTCTACTTTATTATCATACAAGCATCCATTTTCCATTTAGAAGTTAGCATGGTTGGCAACAATGCTTTTCACTGCATATAATGCAACTGTAGAACTGTTTAACTTGGTGTGTGTGCTTTAGATCCTTAATTACCAAAGAACTAAAGAGATACTGAAGTTGGACCTGAGGCTAATGGAACACACACTAATTGCATCTGTCTTCAGTGCCATAACTTTTTATGCATTCCTAAATCATTTCTGGGAACAGTTTGAGAACCAGAAATTAAATAATAAAGCTCTAACTCAAGTGGATTTAGCTCTAAGACATACTGGAATCTCAGCAGCAAGATGGTAGGTAAAGGGAAGGAAGCTATAAATGAATGGTGCCAACATAAAACAATATGCAGAGAGGACTAGATTTCAAAGGAGGTCAAATTTAGAGTGTTTGAATTAAATAGTGAATTTGAGTTCAATATCAACAGCCATCTACAATACAGGGCATCCAATAAAGTGGGTGAGAAACAGCAGGAGATTTTCAAGAAATGGCAATACTCAGAGTTAGGCAGGTAATTCTTTAAGATATTTTGTTTAAGAGTCTGGAGACAGTGATAAAAGGACCCAGCCTCCATGAGAAGAAATGGTAGCAAGGGATCTCTACACAATGTCAGAGTCCTCACCTAGAGGAATGCAGTTTCAACAGGAGAATTGAAGATAAAATAAGGAAATCAACACAGAAACCTAGTCATATGAATTGGGGAGATGCAACAGTGTTTTAAAAATCTTGACTCTCAGAGATCACAGGGACCCAGTGTGAGCCTCTTACACTGTGAACACCAGGCTTAGGGCAGCATGATAAATCACAGTCCCTGCCTATAGTGGGCCATGGGCTTCCTAAAGTACTGACTGTCATCTGTGGTGAAGAGCTGACTTGGGAATTGTCACCACTAAGTCCACAGGCCAACAATGTCAGACACTTCAAGGGCTAGGGAAGGCAGAATGGGATAATAAGGTAAAAACATATCAACTGTATTCCAGGGAAATATTCAGCTATCTAGATATTTGTTATAACTGAATAAACACATCATGTAAACTTGAAAATGCATTAGTTCAAGTCTTATGTTTCTAAATTTTATGGCAGAAGTTGACCCGCCACTAAGTGGTGAACTGAACTGTCACTGTAGATCTAGATATTTTGGCATGATGATAACATAACCACTGAATACATGCTATGTGATTGTGACTCTGCTGTACATATATGCCACTTCCAAACAATTTGCAAGTACTTCCCCCAAAGACGAAATACAGGCTACTGAGAAAGTAATAAAATGAACTTGCCATCTACTCATGGAAATTCATTTTCAATTATTTTAAAGTGCTGTAATGTTTTTTGATATAAATTCTGAACAAAACTAAAGTTATTTGAATTGTTTTAAAAAGTAAATCTATCACCCATCAAAGGTAATTCCCATGTAATCAGCATTGACTTTCTAGGGAGACATTTTACCTATTTAAAAATTCTGCTTCAAGCCCCATGTCCAACTATCCAGCAAGATACACACAATTTGAAAATGACAAAACTACCCATCAGAAAAACACCTTTTGAATACTTGTCCCATAGGCTGCTGCTCACTGAGTTAGAGAAAGGAAGCCTCCGAATACAATTGCCTTGACTTCTAGAAAAGGGAATTCTGAGGCCTTTGAGCATGCACTAAATTAGTTAGTTCGTTGAATATAAGTGAATCTATTTCCCTTTATCTCATCTTTACAATAAAGAGACTTATTAAAATTGTAAAAATAGGAATCATGGAAAATATTTGGGGAATGAGATAGGAAGAAAGACTACTATCTGCTTTCTTTTAAAAAGAGGTTTTCATGAGAACATAAATACAGATTTAGAGAACTATTAAAACTCCAGCTACAAAGGAAATGAAAAACCTGAATTGTCTGTATTCCTGTCATCTCCACAGCTATCCATTTCATAATAGCCTTATTGCAA
This sequence comes from Cheirogaleus medius, assembly GCA_008086735.1. NCBI lineage: Eukaryota > Metazoa > Chordata > Mammalia > Primates > Cheirogaleidae > Cheirogaleus > Cheirogaleus medius. Next base: position 13,988,408 of record VBSM01003198.1, read on the forward strand.
CTAGACATAGGGCGATGAATACAGAAATGTCAGACAAAAAGGAATGTGTAAAGATAAAAGGCTATAGGGTGAAAAAAAAACCCCACACAACAAAGAAGTGACTACACGTTGCTTTTGTGATCATTTTGTTTCCAAAAGTTGCCCAGGTGATAGCTAAAAGCCAGAATTCCATAAAGATAGAAGGAATCCACAAAAGGACCCCGATGGTTCTGAAAAAAGATTATAATAAAGAAAAAGATGGATACGTCTACTACCAAAATGTGTGTGTGTGTGTGTGTCTCTGTCTCAAGAAAGGGTCTAAATTTACACACTGAGTACCTTTTATTTAAAGATTTCAAAGCACTTTACCCACAAGTAATTATTCTACCATTTCCTATTATCAGTTAAAGCCTAAAAAATTTGAGAGTCAAGTTCAGCAGGAGCCGTCAAGTCCTATTATGCAGAAATAGAGTGTAAGTTACTGACTGGAGTGTCACAAGCATCAGTAAGAGACCCATTGTTGCTTCCCTCTGTTTTAACTGCTATTTCCCAAAATCACTTATTGCAATCTGCCAGAGAAAAGGAAAGTGTGTCTTAAACTGTCTTTCCTTTATTGAGGCATTAATAGTACACCCCAGATATGCATCATCTCTTCTTTAGAATACATTTTAGTTGAACCAAATTGGGTGTAGAAGAATTCCCTGACTGTTAAAAAGAAAATCCTAAAAGTCATCATCGATTTGTTTGTAAGCTACTTCCGAATTTCCATTGAGTCATGATACAAATATTTACATGGACTTTATTCTCTGACTGTTCTTCTCATTATTATTAATACACATAAAAATGAGAATATTCCATTATTATCTCAGGTGGCACCATTGATCCACTTAAAGAGAATTTTTTTTTTTAGGAAAAATTCATTGCCTTGTGATAAGAATAAAAGGCATTTCCAAGAGACTGAGTATCATTATCTGAACTAATGGTTCATCCATAGAAGGGTGCATCTCTGCACAGTAGGAAGAGAAATCTTTGGAGCATCCGGTGAACATATGGAACTGAGAAAGTGAGAAATGGAAAGGGAGAAAGAAAAAGGGAGGGGACAAAACAGCCTAGTGACAACAGTGTGTGGATTATGAACTGTCAGCCATTCCTCTAAGCTCATCCCACAAAATAACTTCACTAAAGTTAATTAAACTGTCCACTCTAGGATCCACTGTTGCTGATGGACCTGGGGAGTGCAGGGCAGTAGTCAAGCCACCATAGGCCAATAAATGCTGCTGGATCTGGGTGGGTCAATTGTCACACTGCAGCATGTTGCTATTCCATGATAACCACAGTGGTATGGTGAGATGCAGCACAGCAGCATTGTTAAAGAGTCACAGTGCATCCACTCTTCTCCTACTGAGTCAGCCTTCTGGAGTAGGATGCAAGCATGCCATCTAAGCACCTCTTCCTTTCTTCACTGAGCAACAGAGTTCCCAGCAGAGGGGAACGGCTGTACTAGGAATCTATCTTTCTTGAGCTGAGAGAAAAGGTTTTAGATGAAAAGGAACCAGCATAAGAACTCTGGCAACATGAAAACACAGGCTGTTTTGACATTCCCAAAGGATCAAAATAGTTGTCCAGCACTGGACTCCAACAAAAACGAAATTGTTGAAATGTCAGATATGGAATTCAGAATATGCATGGCAAGTAAGATCAATGAGATTGACGAGAAAGTTGAAAACCAACACAAAGAAACAAAAAAAATTCAAGACATGAATGAAAAATTCACTAAATAGATAGAAAACATAAGAAAAGATATAACAGAATTTATAGAAATGAAAGAGTCATTGAAAGAATTTCAAAATACAGTAGAAAATATTAACAACAGGCTAGACTAAACAGGAGAAAGAATGTCAGAGCTTGAAGACAAGACTTTGGAATTAACCAAGTCAGTCAAAAATGTAGAAAAAAGAATTAAAAAGAATGAACAATATCTCCAAGAAAGATGGGACTATGTAAAGTGAATAATATAAAAATCATAGGTATCCTTGAGGGAGAAGAAAAAGCAAAAAGCATGGAAAACTTATTTGAGGGAATAATTGATGAAAACTTCCCTTATACCACTAGAGATTTAGATATCCAAATGCAAAAAGGTAATCATACACCTGGAAGATTGAAGACAAATAGGACACCACACAGGTACATAGTCATGAGTCTGACCAAAGTCAAAGTGAAGGAGAAAATCCAACAAGCTGTGAGATAAGAGCAACAAGTAACTTACAAAGGAAAACTTTGTAAGTATCAAACGGGCAGACTTCTCAGCAGAAAGCTTACAAGCCAGAAGGGATCTGGGGTCCCATTTTTAGTCTTCTTAAACAGAATAACTCTCAGCCAAAAATCTTGTATCCTGCAAAACTAGGTTTCATAAATGAAATGAGAAATAAAGTCTTTCCCAGACAAACAAACAGTAATGGAATTTGTCACCCCTAGACCTGTATTACAGGAAATGTTTAAAAGTGCTCTACACATGGAACAGAACAATCGATACCCACAATGTAAAAATATCTGAAAGCTAAAACTCACAGCTTTTATAAAACAGTAACAGAAAGGAGAAAACAAAGCAACTTAGTCAAATCAACATGATGAACAGAGCAACATCTCACATATCCATATTAACATTGAACATAAACAGTCTTAATGCTCCATTTAAAAGATACAGATTTGCCAAACAAATAAAAATTCACAACCCAAATATATGCTTTCTTAGAGAAAGAAATAAAGGGCAACCAAATCATGAAAGAAGAGGTCAAACTATCCATGTTTGCTAATGATATGATCGTTATATCTGGAAAACCCTAAAGACTCTACCAAAAGACTCCTAGAATTGATAAATAAATTCAATAATGTCTCATGTTACAAAATTAATTCACATAAATTAGTAGCATTTTTATATACTAATAAAAGCCAAGCTGAGAGTCAAATCGAGGACTGTATACCATTTGCAATAGAGTCGAAGAAAATAAAACATCTAGGAATATACTTACCCAAGAAGCTGAAAGATCCCTATAAGGAGAACTACAAAACACTGATGAAAGAAATCAGAGATGACACAAACAAATGGAAAAAATCCCATGCTCATGAACTGGAAGAATCAACATAGTTAAAACATCTGTCCAACCCAAAGTGATTTACAGATTCAATGAAATTGCCATCAAAATAACAAAAAATCCTAAACTTCATATAGAACCAAAAAAGAGCCCAAATAGCCAAAGCTGGATGGTGGATGAGAAACACCTCCAGCATGAGTGACTCTGAAAGAAAGATAGATTTTTAGATGAAAGTGAAAAAAGCAAACAGGCAGACAAACATAGATCAGATGAGGGTGGAAAGGAAGGGTGTCTGAACCTACAGGAGACTCCATGGGAAGAGGCTGCAGAGCAGAACTGGAAGGAGAAAGGCATTGGCAGGGTCTACACCCCAAGAGGCTTGGAAAGCAGTGACAAGGGTAGGTGGACTGGTTAAATTTCTCCTCCTTTGCATCTCAGACTGCTGGTGGGCTCCCCAGCTGCTGGAGAGACCTGCCAACAGCAGCTCAGAGACTGGTGCCGCCAGTGAGCAGAGAGGCTCTTGCAGACAGGGCATTGGGGTCTCAGCTCCCTCAGGGCACCTTCTGCCCCACAGACCCCAGCTAATCAGCAGGCGCCATATTGCTTCCTTCTCCCCCCACCCCCACTGCCTGCCTAGAGAGACAATTTAGCCACCACCTGGAGGCATTCACAAGGAACAGGACCTTTCCTTTTGGGGCCCTGCAGAGAACGGGGTGCTTGGACTGTGAGCTCCCTGCCCACCAGCCCTCCCAGGTGCTGCTTGCCTAGTGACTCCAGCAAAGCGTGGCAAACCCAAGGCAGAGATATTGATCCGGCTTAGGCACCCCGTAGGTGACTTGGAACCAGCATTCTTCTCCCAAGCAGGGTCAGGGATTGATTTCCAGCCCAGGGGACAAGCCTACAGACCAGATCCTGTACACCCAGGTCTTGATCACATTGCCTGGGGTCACAGAGGGGATATTTGTGAGGTAATCTACTAGGGTGTGTGTATCTTTAGGAGCAGATCAGAGTAGGTCCTAGCTGCAGTATGCTTGAGGGGCAACCCTCCTCCCACAGAAGGGCTGCACTCCCAGCTCAAGCTATGATCCTGGGCAGGAAACCTCTTGGCTTGCATCACAGTCAGGGCAGCACCACTGGTTTGAGGTCCAGTCTGCCAGCAGAGGCCCAGAAGAAACCAAGGAATAGGGGAGGGTAGAAAGGAGTGATGTAAGCTCTATTTTACCAGACTGCAGTTCTCAGACAGCCCCACCCCCACATGCAGACTTTCTGGGTGAGTGGCATCATTCCAGCCCTTCCCTGGGCAACTTTGCCCAGAAGCAGAGAACAGACCTTTGACCCCTGCTAACAGCATTTGTGGACCTTGAGGGCAGCTCACCCAACCCAGCCCCGCCCAGCCTCACTCCCCTACCTGCCCTGACTGAGGTGGAGAATAAGGACACACCTGGAAGTCCCAGGGCCCCAACAGATACCACATATTCTCACTTACAAGTGGGAGATAAATGAGGCATACACATGGTGATTAAATGGTGTAACAGAGATTAAAAACTAAGGAGAGGGAAGGGCAGGAAGTGTGGGAATGGAGTGAGAGATTTTATTGGATACACTGTACATTATCCTGGTGACAGGTACACTGAAAGCCCTGACTTCAGCATGATAAAATCCATCCAGGTAACAAAACACACTTGTACCCACTAGATTTTTTTTAAATATTAATAAAAAATAATAAATGTCTCAAAAAATCAAAAAATTCCATATAATTGAAACTCAATAATCCTATGTCCAAAAATCAGTGAGTCAATGAGTAAATAGCTCAAATTATGAAATATTTACAGTTACAAGATCATATAAACACTGCACACCACAATTTTGAAGCAAAGTAATATATATAATATATAATTTATAGCTATAAAGAATTTAACAGGAAATATGAATGACTAAAACAAATTGGTTAAGAATTCACTGTGAATAGAAGATAATCAATAGAATATTTTTAAAACTCAGAAAGAAAGCATTAATAAAGACCAAAAATCAATGACATAGAAAAAGGATTAAGAGAAAGGATTAACAACATGAAAACTCTTTTTAAAAGACAACTAAAATAGGTAATTCATGAGTAAGATTTGTCAAGAAAAAGAAAAAATTGCATGAACAAGCAAAATTCAGAATAAAAGAGGGAAAATCACTGCTTATGAAGCAGAGATGTTTTTAAATTATAAATGAATGTTTTGATTACCAAAATTGGCCAGTAAGAAATAGAATACTGGAATAGATCAATAACCATTAGAAATAATAGGATCACAGATGAAAAATTCTCTCCAAAAGAAGTCATCACCCAGAGAGTTTTTTTAGGTAGAGTTTACCATCCAAAGAGCACATAATAACCTCCAGCTTCTGTGGTTCTTTTTGGACTTGTGCAATGTGACAGTCCTCATTGTTAAATTTTAAATTTAATATGGACAGCTTGAGCAAGAGCGAGACCCAGTTTCTACCAAAAAAAAAAAAATACAAAAATTAGCTGAGCATGGTGGTGCATGCCCGTAGTCCCACCTACTCAGAAGGCTGAGGCAAGAGGATCACTTGAGCCCAGAAGTTTGAAGTTGCAGTGAGCTATGATGATACCACTGCACTCTAGCCTGGGTGACAGAGTGAGACTCGATCTCAAAAAACAAACTACAAAATTTAATATGGAATAATAAAATTTTAAAAATAACTCTGAGAATTTTGAAAGAGGAGAGTAAATAGTGAAGATTAATTCATACAGATATTAAGATATTTTATATGGCTACAGTAATTAAGTCACTGTTCTAATAATAAAAAAGGAAGCCAGATCTAGAAACAGATCCATGTATATATAACATATATAACTTATACAAATGTTACTTGTAATATAATAACTTAGACAACATGAAATATTGAAAAGGATTATGGGTTTAGTATTAGTGAAGTCATTTGAGGGTTCAATTTGGTAGATTCTAATGAAACTAAGTATATGTATACCCTATTCCCTATTCCACTCTTGACTTTAAACTCCCAGAGAAACTTTCACACATGAATACAAAGAAAGAGGCACAAACATGCTCACTGTAGCACTGTTTGTAACAGCAAAGGATTCAAAGCATCTTTAAATATCCATCTAGGGAAAAAGATAAATAAAATGTTATATTAGGCATGATTGAATGCTATAATTATGTATATCAACATTAGTAGATCTTAGAAAAAGTTTTCGGAAAGAAAAATCAAAAGTAGAATGATAAGCACATCAAAATGCCATGGTATAAATGCTTTAAGTAAATATAAAACGTGTCTATTATACATATTACAAACACAAAATATATATTATTTTGCATTTTATAATATGCATGGTTATAAAAAGAAAGATATAGAAGGCGGATACACATAGAAAGTAGGTATGAATAGAAAATGATATTGGTGATAAGATTTCTATAATTTTAAAGAAGAAATAAAACATTACATTCATGAATGCTTGTTTGAGTGATATTTTGGCACTAAAAATCAATTAAGGAGCTAGATTCACATTGTAGTGATATACCACAGGACAGTGAAAAAATAAGTGTAAGAAACTAACAAACAGAGAATGCCAGTATACTTAAGTCATTCATCAATCTCCCATACATATAGAATAAACAGAAATATTGATGGAAGCTCTAGACTTCCATAGACCAGAGAATTGGAGAATTTGAATCATCACTGTCTTCTAGACAATACCAGGTTGTAGCAACTCAAGTGACATTTCACTTAGATTTATAGGAATCATATCCTTAAAAAACACAAACAAATTTTAAAGATTTATAACAATCATTCTTTTATTGAGGGCAAAAACCGTGTCTTAATTTAGTTAATCTTATCAATTCACGATGTTTCTTATGCATAAGATATTGTGCTAGAATCTGCCTTGGCTTATGATAGGAAGGGCAGAAAAGATGCCTTTTAATCATATTTGTAAAATATTCAAAATAGTGTCACACGTGCAAAGGACTCGGGCTCAGAGAAGTTAAATGTTCTTGCCCAATATCACACAGACAATTAATGGACTGAAAATGAGAAGATGAGATACCGAAAGTGCTGAGCAATTTAGATAAATACTAAGGATAGGATCAGAAGAACAGACTCACAGCAATATTCTACTTAAACAACAACAACAAAATAAGCAACATTAAATGTAGAAGTCCATATATTTGAATGATGCAAAAAGTATGGGAATATGATGTATGGAGACAAAAGATAGAAGTAGGCCACTGTAAAAGGCTATCCATTATGGGAATAACATGTTGCCTACACTAGATGACATTTCTTTTTTACCTCTAATGCAAATGATTTGACCTCACTAGGTTCTCTCATACTGAACCTATTGTCACTTGGCAGTCTTCCAGCACAGGGCCTGGACTGGAGGGTCTTATCTAAATCAGAAAATACCACTGCTTTTGTATCATGATCCACAGCTTTGAGGTCACCGTGGTGACTTCATGTGGGCAGTAATAATTACATAATCAGTATTAGCAATATAGTAGGCCCTTTTTCTGCTGGGGATATGTTCTAAGACCTATCCTGAAACAGTGGATAGTACCAAACTCTATGTGTACTGTGTTTTTTCCTATACATATTCCTGATAAATTTCATTGACAAATTTCATTTATAAATTAGGCACAGAAGAGATTAACAATAAATAATAATAAAATAGCACAATTATGACAACATACCAACATCAACTACTCTTGTACTTGTGGGCCATTAGTCAGTAAAATAAGAAATATGTGAACATAAGTACTGCACACCAACAGTTGATCTGATAACCAGAGGCTACTAAGTGACCAACAAGTGGGGAGTATATACAACGTGAATTCTCTGGACAAAGAGATGATTCACAGCCCAAGCAGGACAGAATGTGACAGTGTGATATTTCATCACACTACTCAAAACAGAGCATAATTTAAAACTTACAAACTGTTTCTGGAACTTTCCATGTAATACTTTTGGACCATGGTTGACTGCAGATAACTGAAACCGTGAAAAGTGAAGCCGCAGATAAGGGGGGACTGCTGTCATTGCTCAATGAATCATCTAATTGTTAAATGATATAAATTTGGAGTTAACCTAGTAACATATGACATTGCTTTTGAACTTTCCACAAGGGATTTGGAAACTGGATTATTGGCAAATAGGTGAGCACCACTTGAGAATGAACAGTAGATTCAGCTTTCAGCTTGGGCAGCCTCTGGGGCAGAATTTCCATCTTTTGAACAGAAATCAGAAAATTTTAGTTTCATTGTCCGCCCTGCCCAAGGCCTGAGAAGAAATGTGAAGATTATTGTTCTCCTGGAAAGAGACATGGATATAACCACAGGCCAACACATCATTAGCCACCCATTCAATACTCCGGCAATGATGGATGTGAATAGGGAAGCTTTAGTCTCCTGGGATTTTCCAGAGTGGCTCATGACAGTGACAGCATTATTGCGGCCAGCCATAAGTCATCAGTGTTGCTGCACTTCCCTTAAAAACTCTATTCCCATGGCCTTAAAGGTTGACACAGTGCCTTGTATATTTAATGTTGGTTTTCTCTCCATCTCTGAAAGGATTTTGTTAATATTAGAATAAAAATTTAAAATTTATTTTAACTACCTTATCCATAAAAAGAGGTGATTCAACTTGATGTTCTTAAAGTGTTTTATTATTCTAAGTCAGTATTTTTTCATATTTACTTTAAAGGGATGTTTATTTGCTTCCTTTCCTATATTTGACTTGACTTATCTGAGTACTCTATGAACCAAATTAAAAAGGAAAGGTTTTTTGTTTGTTTTTTTTCTGAAGAATATATTTAGTACACATATAGAGTCTTTTAGAATAGAATGAGCATAAGGCACTTTCTTTAGGTGAAATAATTTTTTTAAAGTTATAAAACAAGAAATAAGTAAATCCTCTATAATTTCAGAGGTGAGAACTGTGATAATTTGTGAGCAGTAAATATATATATATATATTTGGTGCTAACATAACAGAAAAGTGATAAGAAAACTGATGGCCTCAAAGGTAGTAATTTTGAGGTTGTTTGGTCTGATGTACAATAAAAAAAACACTATAGGTTGGTGGGGCCACTAGATTTGTTACTTAATTAAATGGAGGGGGTCCTGTAAGAAAGAAGGACATCTATATCATGATGAAATAAAGAACAAATATGTTTGTTTTCTGTCCCTCCCCAAATCCCATTGGAATGACAGAAAACATATAAAAAAATGAATCTATATGGTTTTAGAAAATTGATTATGCAAACAAAAAATTATGAGGACTTTCTGGAACAGAGTGAGACAGAGCACCTGGCTTGAGACAGATGGAGAAGCAAGAGCATAGAATCCAACCTCAAAAATGTGTGAATATTAGTCATTTTGGTAAGTAACATGTATTTGTTCTAGATGCTGTAAATATTTTAGAAGATATCTGGACACCCTTCCCCTTATCAACTTTATCATTTTTGGTGTCCCTTGGTATTTCTTGGAAACAATTTGAATTATTTATAACAAAAAGCATCAGTGAAGAGAGTGTCAAAAGTCAGTCCCTGAGATTTATCCTAATTACATAATAATAACAACCGATATTTGCTGAGCACTAACTATATGAAAGGGACTAAGCTCTTTATATTAACTTGGCTTATTTAATCCTTCCAACGCTGTCTTGAGGTAGATATAACTATCCTCACCTTACAAATGAGAAAAACAAGTCATAAAGACTTTAAATCCTTTGTTTGCTCCAGGTCGCTTAGAGCAAATAGAAACTCAGTTCTAATCCAGACAATTTGACTCCTGAGGCCAGCTCTAAGCTGCTACACTAAGCTGTCCCTAACAGGACAACAAAGGATGATTGATACTTGCTCCAAGATGAATCAAAGACCATATGAGATAACAGGAAGGTTCAGTTTTCAATTTCCAACTTGGTTTATAAAAAAGACATAGAGCTTCTCTGTGTAACTAAACTTGCTAGCAAGAAAATGAAATTAGTCAACCCTGGAAAAGCATCTCACAATTTGCAAAGCATTATTACATGTTAGAGCTCATTTAACAGGCCTTAAAATCTTGGAGGATCAGCAGTATTATTATTTTATAGCTGTGGAATATGAACATCAGAGAACAGAGGTGACTTGCCTGTTTATAAGAGAGTCGGAACAAAACCGTGTTTTCTAACGTGGATCTTAGGCTCTTTCCATGACTATTTTCACAGTGAATGCCAATTAAAAAAAAAAAACATAGCAATTCTTTAAAGTCTATCTTCCTTTGAGAAATGTCAGGAAGAAATGTGGAATTCCTTGTATTGGTTGCTGTGATCTGTTTTCTCCTTCATCCTTGCACTTCACTCCGGTTCCCACCACCCCCACCCAAAACCCTAACCCCAAACTCGATCCTGACTCCAGGCACCTGCTCTACTGTGTTCAAATGTCTGCCCTTAAATTGTCTTTATAAATGCATTTTATGCCATGCATTAATTTACATAAACAGCACTATGCTAGGACTCTTATTCTGTTCCCTGTCTTTGCTCTGTCAATACCATGTCTGAGACGTGTATGTTCATCTAGTTCACTGTTCCTAATAGTTGTGTAATGCTACTTACTATGCAGCCACCACAATTCCTTACTCGCTTTCTTAGAGTCAGAAATCTATTCTGCCTTCGTCCCTCTACCACCACAAATAATGCCCTGACAAAAGCCTCAAAACACGTTTCCTTAGTGATCCTGTGAAAAAAGTTCCTGGCAATATCCATGGGGGCAAAGATTCATATTTTTATTCTCACTAAGGACTGGCAGTCTGTTCCCTAGAAAAATAAATTGTATCATTTATTCTCACTAACAGAGCATAAGAGTTATAGTTTCTCCACATCCTCTCCAACCTTCGTAGTAAGCTTCTAACTACAATCAATCTAATATATGTAAAATTGTATCTCAGTGTTAAGTTCTGTTCCATTTCTTAAGTTACCATGTACCCTATATTTTCATTGGCAAATCAGGTTTACCTTGGTTTAAATTACCAATTCCTATCATTTGCCTATCTTTCCTTTTGATTTCCAATCTTCTTCTTATTGGTTTTCAAAGAATTCACTTTATATTCTAGAAATTGAGCCCTTCTTGACATTGCAAAATGCAAATATTGTCTCCCAAGCAGTTATCTAACACCTTTTTTGTCTATGACATCCTTTACTGAGCAAAAAAACTTTTATTTTAATGTAATCAGATCTGTTCATTTATCATCTTAGAATTTATACTTTGGGAATCTCATTTAAAAGTCCTTTTCCTCCCCAATAATACAAAACATTCACTAATTTCACTTCTATTAGTGGTATTTAATCTTTCACAGTAAGGCTTTTAATGCATCAAGTCTACTATGGACTGTTAAACAGGGATATCTTTATCTTTCTCCATTTAGGAAGCCAGATTTTTCCTATGCCATACACTAAACTAAACTCTCCATTCCCCTTGTTTTGTGGTCCATTTTTATTATACATCATATTGCTAGAATACAACGGATTTTTACAGGAAGGTCTCATAATGGTAAAAGATTTTCACCAAGATACTAGCAGTGGTTATCAAATCATATGTAAAAAAAATGAATAGTCTATGTTTCCCTTTCATTGTTTGGGATGCAATCTTGAATTAAGTTATAAGAACTACATTTTATCATGTGGTGTTCAACTTAGTACCTACTCTGCCTCATTTTCAAATTCATGCACCTTTGGAAACCTTCAAACTTTTTCTTCATTGTAAGAGCTTTCCTTTAGAAAACAGTACTACCCAGCCCCCTTCCTAAAACTCTACACATTTCTGGCAGAATGGGGACTAACTTGCTATACCTATGCAAAACATTGGTCTTCCTGAGCTAGATTGTGAGACTCTTTTTTTCAAGAAGAGCTGCCTAAAGTGACAGTAAAAAATATTATGCAGTATGCATAATAACAAATGGGTAATCAAATCTCATGCTTCAAGAAATAAAGTAATTACTGCAGGATTTAGGAACCAGAGCCTACCTCCTTCATAAACAGCATTGTCCAAATCACTGGAGGCTTTATGTATAAATGTGTGTGTATTTAAGTATGTGTGTTTATGTGTGTTTGTGTGTGCATGAGAGAGACAAATCATGTATATTAATAGAGACCTTAGAGTCAGACACAATATGCTTCTTCCTCCTAAGCTTCTGGTATCAGTCAGTAGAAGAAATCAGAGCCTAGGATGCACAGAGCTATATTCTACTTGGGAATAATAAATCCAAGAATTTCATTGTTCATCCTGCCTCTTTGCTCACTAGAGAATAATCTCCCTTAGGGCTGTGCCCAGGTCAAAAATGCCAACCAACATGCATAAAAGAAGTTGCTTCTAGAATTCCTACACTTATTTCTCCCTTTTGTGGTTTGGGTACATTTGACAGATTGGGAGCAAATCTAACATTTTCTACTGCATTATCACTTCATAAGATACTGGAAAAAACAAACAATACACTTTTGCCAGGATTTTTTCTATAATGCAAACCTACTTTATTTAACACTAATTGAGCTACCTACAAGAACTACTTAAATGGCAAAATCTTTTTTTAATGGAATTATTATTCTGGGTTCTAATTCTAACACTGTCAGTGCCTTTCACTATCAGAGCTTGAGTTAGTAATAACCCACTCAGAAGCAGAGATGAAGACTCTTGACCTAATTTCAAAAAGTGTAGTGAAAATCATAAATTTATGTAATAAAAGGTTATGGGACAGCTTAAAACTCAATTTTTTTTCTTGCTTCAAGATTAGATCATATGTAATCAGTGGATGTTAATGCATATTTTTCCCACTAAACTATAAACTCCTTGAAGGCCAGGACTATGCTTATTCACTTTGACATCCTCAGTGCCTGACATGTCAAAGACAATCAATCAATTTAACTGTTATTGATTTCAACTATTAATATTGATCAGAAGCTCAGGTTGGCAAATTTATATTTTACTGATATTAAAAATATAGTGACTACAAGTTAATTATTACTTAATAAAGACAGTTTGTCCAAAAGATAGAGTCCATACAAAAGAAAATTAATTTTTAAACTGGGAATCACGCAATTATACTAATCATTTTGGATTTCTCCAATGAGAGTTGATGTTGAATGCCTAACCCAAAAGAACATAAAAGATACTTAAGAGTAAAATTATAATAAATGTGGTTTCTTAAATAGATGGTCTTGTTTTCTTGGTAATTCATTTTTAAGGCAGTTACAGGATTTGTACAGAAATTGGGAGGTCATTACTCAATAAGAAAATAATATGCAATCCTGGACAGAACTAATAGCACCCAGAAACACTTCTCCAGGAATTAAATCTATTTTCTACCATCACCAATGTGCTGCTAGGTTTTTAAAATTGCTATAAAAGTGCCAGGCATATTCAGGAAAATGTGAATATACATTGCAGGCCAGAAGAGATGGAAGGAACAGAGAATATGCTAAGGTCAATTTTAGAAATAAATTAATCAGGAAGGAATGCACTATAAAATGTAAAAAAGGAAATCCCTCCTTCCCTCCTTGAAGACAATCTCATAGATAAGAGTCAGGCTTATCCAATAGCTAGCATGCTCTCTCTTGCTCTCTTCTCTTGATTGATAGATAGATATCCTGGAAGAAATCCATACATGTGTGTGTATACATATATATATTTATATTTATTTATAGAGAGAG
>VBSM01003198.1:14005372-14016918 GCA_008086735.1 Cheirogaleus medius
ACTCAGGAGCATGTTGTTTAATTTATTTGTATTTGTACAGTTTCTGAAGTTCCTCTTCATATTCATTTCTAGCTTTATTCCACTGTGGTCTCAGACTATCCTTGATATGATTTTGATTTTTTTTAATTTGTTAAGATTTGTTTTGTGGCATAACATGTGGTCTATCTTAAAAAATATTCTATGTGCTGTTGTAAAGAATGTGTATTCTGTCATCATTTGGTGGAATAGTCTGTAAAAATCTTTTAGTCTATTTGGTCTAAAATCTAATTCAAGTCCAATGTTTCTTTATCAATTTTTTGTCTCAATGTTCTTTCTAGTGCTGTGAGTGGAGTGCTGATATCCCTGGTTATTATTGTGAAGCCATCTATATCTTTTTTATATCTTGTAATGTTTGTTTTATGAATCTGGGTGTTCCAGTGTTGGGTGCATATATATTTAGGATTATTATATCCTCTTGCTGAATTGATTCCTTTATCTTTATATAATGACCTTCTTTGTCTTTTATAACTGTTTTTATTTAAGTCTGTTTTTTCAGATATAAATATAGCTACTCCTGCTTGCTTTTGGTTTCCATGTGCATGTAACATCTGTTTCCATCCCTTTACTTTCAGTTTAAATGTGTCTTTATGGGTAAGGTGAGTTTCTATAAGCATGATATAGTTGAATCAGCCATTTTATCTATTCTGCCAATCTATATATTTTAAATGGAGCATATAATCCATTTATGGTTAATATTGATATGTGAGTCTTTGTTCTTGTCATATTGTTAATTTATTTCTAGTTGTTTCACAAATTCTTTGTTTCTTTTTATCTGTATTTTTATTTTTGTGGTTTTCTGAATTTCTGTCATGTTGTCATTTAATTCCTTTCTCTTCCTCCTTTGTGTGATTGTTTGATTAGACCTTTGGCTTTTATATGTTTATGTGTTTCATGGTGATGAATATTGAGCTTTTGTTTCCATGTTTAGAATACTTTTAAGCATTTTCTGTATGGCAGGTCTAGTGGTGATGAATTTCTCAACATTTGTTTGTGTGAGTTTATTTCTCCTTCACTTGTGAAGCTTATTCTGAAAGGATATAAAATTCTTGGCTGACAGATTTTTTTCTTTCAGCACATTGAAAATGCCATCCTATACTCTTCTGGCCTGTAAGGTTTTGTGAGAGGTCAGCTGTTAGTCTGATATTGTTTCCTTTATAGTTGACTAGCTGCTTTTCTCTGGCTAGTTTAAAAATTCTCTCTCTTCAACTTTAGTCATTCTGATTATAATATGCTGTGGTGAAGTCCCTTTTGCAATATATTTTCCTGGGCATTGCTGGCCCTCCTGTATCTGAAAGTCTAACTCTCTTGCTAGTGCTGAGAAGTTTTCATCAATTATTTCCTTAAATATGTTTTATAAACTTTTTGATCTTTCTTCCCCCTCTGGAATACTGATAAATTATACATTTGGTGACTTTATGTAGTCCCAAATGTTGCAAAGGCTTTGCTCAGTCTTTTTTATTCTTTTATCCTTATTTTTGTTTTACTGGATTACTTCGAAAAGCCTTTCTTCAAGTTCTGAGATTCTTTCTTTTGCTTGGTCTAATCTGTTTTTGCAGCTTTTGAATGTGTTTTGTATTTCTTTCAATGAATTTTTTAGCTCTAGAATTTCTTTTTCTTTTTAAAAAATATTTATCTCCTTGGTAAATTTCTCATTTATATTCTGAATTGATTTTCTGATCTCTTTGTATTAGTTTTCAGATTTCTCTTGCACCTCATTGAGCTTTAGAATCAGTATTCAGAATTCTTTATCTGACACTAAGAGGAATTCTTTTTGATTGGGATACCTGCTCAACAATTGCTGTGGTCCTTTGGTGGTGCCATATTTCCTTGCTTTTCATGTTTCTTCTTTCTTTCTGTTGATATCTGTATATCTGATGTAGCATTTGCTTGCTCTGATGTTTTGAAATTGCTTTCAAAAGGGAGAATTTTTTCCTGAAGATATATATATGTTATTGGTTGAGTAGAACACTTTGGCTTTGATTTGGGGTGCCTCCAGCAATTTTTGTATGATTTAATAGGCAGTACACACAGTCAGTGGTATCTGTGATTTTCTTGGTGGCTTAGGGAACAGCTATTGAAGGCAGTGATGAAATTTTGCTGGAGTCTTGAATGCCAGCCAAAAAGGTATTTTCGCCCCAGTGGCAGAAGCAGTGGTATGAGTATGGTATAAGTATGCCTGATTTTAGGCCCCAGAGAAACTTGCACTGGCAGCTTTGTTAGTGTTTCCTTGATGAAGGACAAGTTTTGGGCCTTCAGTTGGCTTTCTCAGAAGCTAGTAGTTGGAACAGAGGGACAGGTGTGAGGTGTCAGGTAAATTCTCAAGAACCCAGGCTCAGGCTTTTGTATATCAGACTTGATCAGATAAATAATTTTCTTTTTTTAGATGTCTGATTTTTAATCCCTAGTCAAATAAAGAGCAACAAATATTATTATTACTAGACACTGCATACAAATACTTATAGGTAAATGCTGAAGATGAGACTTTAAAATAGCTCTTACCATGGAAAAATAGATGTAATATAAACTTAATGGTATTTGCTCTCCTTCAAAATTTTCTGATTGAAACCTTTAGGAAAAAACCTTCTTTAAGATGACTATGTTAAGACATGGGCTGTTCAGCTCACATCTTAATCTCTTTATTCTAGGAAATTGAAACCATCTCTGTCGCCAAGAAATGAAAGAAAACTTACATAAAGTAGACATTCAATAAATATTTACAGAGAATTGAGTCATTAACAGCACATAGAATTTTCTTACATTGGTGAAACATACTTACTGGCTAAAGTAAAGCATTCACAACCTACAAATGTATAGATTTATTAAAGTTTTCATACTCATGCCTTACATGGGCACACAAATGACATTTTTCTTATAAAGGACCAGAATGTACCTGACTCAAAAATTTCTTACAGCTGTCTGATGGGATAGGCAGGATAGCAAACATTATTTAAATGCTTAGGATATTTATTCCAGTGATTTGTGAAACTGCAGGGAGAAATTAGAACAGGCCCTGAGAACTTGGGATATATGGTCTCTGTAACTATGGGAAATTATAAAGTTGGAGGCCAGGGCAAGAAAAAGCAAAATAAAAAAGGAAATTCAAGAGTCAAACTGCCCAGGAAAGAAGTATTATTTTAAATGAAAAATTTTAGAACTTTAAAGTTTTAGAAGATTAAGAGTTAGATATAGAAAGTCTTCTAAGGTACCAAAAAATATGTCAACTTGTGAAATATACAATTAACCAAGTCAGTTATTGAAATATCATCTCTGTGCTGCAAAGGGACAGAAGAATTTTATCTAAGAACACCAAAATATTCTTTATGGAAGAAGCATTTGACTAGCTAATCCACTAAAGCAAGGCTGTTTCACCTAGAAAAAGAAAGTAAATGGCTAATGATAGAAAATGTAAACTAACTAAAACAAAGCTTAAAATGGAATTCACACATTCCCAAACCAAATACACATTTTTCTCTGCTCTTCTTCCCTGCATAAAAATAAAGATAAAAAGATAAGCATCTTTAAGAAAGGTACCCTAGGAGGCGTGCTTATGTGTGAGCCGTCTGAAAGCTATTGGTTGTCAATGTCATTTCAGTCATTCAGCCAATATATGTTCTCTCTACTTCACACTGATTGGAAGGGTTTCTAATTTTAGTCGCTAGTTAGTCTGCTCACTCAAGCATCCTGCCTCCATACGTGAATTCTTCCTTATTACAAGGTCACTTTCTCCTCACATCTCTGCCTTCTATTTGGATGTGAAATATCCAGGTGTTCTGGATTATTAAAACATACACACAGCTTACCCTGCTTCAGAAAGATTATGTTCATTTTTCATGGGGTTTTACATCTCATAACAAGCTACTTGTGTGATGATCCATTTTCGTTTTTAATTAGGATGTCCTATGAATTCCCTTTTTAGTCCTACAGACAAGAAAAAAATTAATCAAGATAAGTCTTTTTAAGCTCCAAAACAATTAAAATGCAATTCTTACAGGGATGTTATCAGATTAAGAAAATCTGGAATTAGTTGTTTGGTGTTATCTTTATCAAAGGCAAAATCTCACTCTAAATGTAAAACATGTCTGATAAGCCTTATTACATAAAGTTAAAATAGTGTTTTTAAGAAAGAAAATAGATCCCCGAATCTGGCTATGAGTATCTGGTATCAACTTAACAGGGTGTCTACTATCAATGAGTGATTATGATAAGTGCTGTCTTGGAAGGGAGCAAATCCTAAGAAGTAATTGGATTTGCTAAATCCAGACTTGCTTTGGCTTTGGATCTTTGGCACCTGCAACAGAAAAGGACAGCTGTTCTGGACACCCACCAAGGAAATACTATTAAGCTCATTAACACAAATCTTTTGGCTATGATCAAATGAAGTACCAGTTTAATCCTTTATATGTCTTCTTTCAAAGGACTTATGTGGTCCTGCCCTGCTACTTAGAGAGGTTGTGGGGTGGGATTTGGCAAGCCAACAAAATCTCTTTCCTCTTTAACAGCTATAAGTATTATTTATGATCTAAGTGAAATGGCATGATAATTATAATGATAATAATACCTTGAATGGATCAACACCTCAACCCTAAGGAGCTCAGAGGGCTCTGCTGATATTTATCTAATTAATACTCATCACATGCTTAGAAAGGAGGCCTGTGTCATTATCCCTGGTTTACAAATGAGGAAAACAGGGCAAAAGTGACTAGCCTGGGATCATTCAGTAAGCTACTCGGGAGAAAATAATATAGCCAAAACTTCTCATCTCTCAAAGCAATGCTTTTATTAAAATAGCAATTGTCGCCATTTTAACGTTTCTGGTAAAAAAAAACAAAACAAAATAAAAAACTACATACGTCACTGGGAAACACTACTATTTGGTAATTGCATGGCATTGCTCAGGGAGCATTAATCAAACAAGATAATGACCTATGTGAATGTATTATATCCTCAGATGACCTTTAAATCCCTTTTTATCGACATATGTTGACTTTGGTTTTGGACCAAGTTCTGACTGAATAAAAGGAAGAAATGGAGCAATAATTAAGGAAGCCTTTAAGTACTACTCCCAATCAATGTATAGACCACAAATAAACCTATGCATTTTATAACCTGTTTCCTGCTTATTGTTGAAGCCTCAGGATTTTAACTCTTTAACACTACTTGGAATAAAATAATGATTTTTTTCCATATTACTAAAACATAATTATAAATAAAACAATCTGGCAGATGGTGTCTGATCCTTAGATTTTTAAAAGTCTCACCTTAAGGAAAAGTGATCCTTAGATTTTTAAAAGTCTCACCTTAAGGCAAAATGACCACACGGATTTAGTTTAGAAAATCAGATTCAGAATGTACCGGGGCCTCCACTCTATGAATCAACCTTTCTTTTTCCTTATAGGGTCAAGTGAACATCTAGTAAAGAGCCATCAGAGCTAATCAACTGAACATTCACCACGAACTGAACATTCACCTTTGAAATAATTGAGGCTTGACCAATTGCAAACTATAAGAAGCCTATGCATATTTTTCTGGAACTGCATGCATGTTCTTTCTTTTTGCAGCCATAAGAATATTTCACCTTTTTCTTTTTGCAGCAATGGGGATATTTTTACCTTTTTGCAGCCAGTACATCTCTATAACAATACCATAAAATAAGCAAAAAGTGGGTTGAAGTTCAGAAATAGGATTTTGTTCATAGTCCAAAAGCCATACAGACAAGATTTTAACTTTGTATGGGACTCCTGAAAAAGAGACTGTAAAGGAAAGGTGGAATGTACAGAAAATAGACATATTTTTGCAACAGAAAATACAGTATCTAGCAAAGGGATAGGAACCGATTCATGTTTTAAAAGAATATTTTCAGTTTTGGTGCTCAGAACTCCTGGATTCCCTGGACTGTGCACTCTGTGTACATTTCAATCATATAATAAGACCCTTTGTATGATAATTATCAGTTAAATGTTGGTCGTTCTTGTATGCCAACACCATACAAATTATATCACTTTTTATGCTCAAGCCACTGTTAGGCACTTTCATGTTGCTGAGTTATTTAAGTTTCACACCAAACTTGTTCTTCTTATGAGTGAACATTCAACAAATGATGGTTGAATAAATGAATAAGAGAGATAGATGTTATCTTCATTGTACAGACAAGGAAACAGGTTCATAATAATAAAGTGATTTGCCTGATGCCATGCTGATCCTAACTGGCCAAGCCAGAATTCAAATTATAAAACTCTTACAACTGAATCTGTTTCTGTTTATACAATCATCTCTCCAGACAGGCGACTCATTCTTAAAAATGCCTTTATTTAAGGTAACTCTTTGGGACTACTGAGAGTGCTACCTGAGTGTCACTTCTGAGCCCCTAATAATTTTGAGAGATAGTGATATACAATCTCAAAAAGACATAGCTAAATCCAAGAAAAGGAGTTCAAGTTAATAACCTAATGTGTGCTTACTTTCTTCCTTCTCAAGTAGAGAATTTATTCTGATGAATGTGGCCTTAGGAAAACAAAGATGATGACATTTAACCCCAAACTCTACCTCCATGGCCATAAGAACACCACTGAAGCTCCTCATGCCACCTCCTCTCCCTAGCATCTGGAAAATGTAACTTAGGATTTTGCATTCCTAAGTGAAGTGTCGCAGGGATGGAAAATCAAACACTATGTGTTCTCACTAATAAGTGGGAGCTAAATGATGGGTACACACATACACAAAGAGATAGAAAGGTCACTGGAAACCAAGAAGCAGGGAGGGCAAGAGGGAGGGTGAGTAATAAAAACTTACCTGTTGGGTACAATGAACAATATTCTGGTGATGGGCACACCAAGAGCCCTGGCTTAAGCATTATACAAGGTATCTGTGTAACAAAAACATTTGTACCCCCTTAATATATTGAAATAAAATAAATAAATAATTTTTAAAAGTCCCTACAGTAAATGTACAAAAAAAGAACCACAGAAATAGAAAGGAGAAAGAAGACCCGAGAAAGTGAATGAGAAATGTTCATGTTTTGTTTTGTTTTAAACCACCATCAATGGAAAGCTTTTTCCAGAAATGGTCTTTGAAAACCAAAGGCAAAAATGTTTGAATGGCAAACAATGGAGTTACTTATCTAAAGTCAACACAGGATATGGAAGATTTGGTGTGCATGCTTATTTTACCAACATGCCATATGCAAATAATTTCAAATGCAAACTTCAAAACATTTTGCATTTTACTAATGAGATACTTTAAAGTATATGCATTTCACAAACACAGTGAATTTTAAAAGATCACTTAAATGTAGATTTTAATGAGAAATATGATGATTTCCTTTTACATAGCTTTAGAACCACTATATAGAACCCCACTAAATATTGTTGGTATAATTCACACGGAAACAATAAAAATTGAACAACTCCTGTATTCAATCACTCATTATTTATATATCATATTTATGCTCCCAAACCACTGATCTTGAGAGTTTTTTGGTAAAATTCAAAATTAACATGATAGGATTTTGTATTGAGGAGAGGCTAGTAGAGCTGTAGAGAGAAAACACAGGTGAGTGTGGTTCTATGTATTCAATTGAAGAACATGTTCGACCCAACCGTGTTATATTCTGCTGAGAGATTAAATAGGAAGAAGATTGTAAATGGAAAACTGGACAGGACATCATGGAGGCCAATGGCCATTTTTAGTGGACTTTTGGTGGAGTGATGTGGACAAAAGACTAATCGGAATGGGTTAAAGAAATAATTAGAGATAAGCAAGTGGAGAAAGCCAATAGACATGATTCTTTCAAACAGTTTTGCTCAAAATGAAATCAGATAAATGTGGCAGCAGTTGAAGAACACTGAGTCAAAGGAGGATTTCTTAAGATGAAAGATAATAGCTAGTTTGTGTGGTGATGAACTGATTAAGGCATAAATAACTGCAATCGCAAAGACCTTGAGGAGGGAAGAGTGGTTGGAATGCTGTGCCTAAGCAGAGGATTTGGCCACATGCAATCACAGAGAAAATTAATTGACTCCAATAGGAGTAAATTCAAGGTATGGGTTCACATGCAGGTAAGTTTTGAAAATTCACTGGAGTGAAGATGGAGTAGTTCTCTTCCAAGTGAAGGAGGAGGAGATGGAATTTGAGGTTTGAAGAGGGAGCAAGTATGAGGTAATTATCACAGCAAATGAGAAAGTAAAATTATATCATTTTATTTTATGATATAATAAAAGTAAGTTTCTCTTGGAACTTAATTCCCATTTGCAACATTGTTTGTCTAGATAATTATTTCAAATAATGCCATGTATAATAAAGCCGACATTTCCAGGAAATATAACCCTGATGTTATTCAAATAAGTGGAGTATTCCCTTCTTACAAAACGCATACTCCACTAATGAAATTTTGCTAACGAAATCTACCAAGTTGCTCATTATCTTCTATTTAGAAAAACATTATTATATTTAATACTCTCTACTTTTTATTAAGGAACTAAAACTGAAACCCTATTAACCACATTTAGTATCTACTTTGGATGAAGAAAGTTCAAATTTTTCAAGCAAGAAGCAATTCTTTCAAAGGTGACAATAAAAGATATCAATAAGTGAAAAACAGCCATTGTCACTCCATTTTCTGGAATCTACATTCAACTCGAATGTTAAGGAACAAAATACAAAATGCCCTGGGTGGATTTCCCTGAAAGTTTTAAGAAAAGAATCAGATATACACATGAAGAGTTCAGTTTAAGTTTAGAGCTACTACTTTTTGTCATTATAATAATAGAGCTTTGTCAATAAATACAGAACAAAATAAACTTTGAATGTTTTATAAATGTATGTAGATGTTCTGTGAAGAATATATATTGGAATCTCATTTATTTAGAACCTATCTTCCTATCTTATGCATAGCTCTGGTTTGAGTCTCTCTGTCTGTCTGTTTGTCTCTCTCTCTCTTTCTCTCTCTCCATATATATATACGTTATATATATATAAAACATATATATTTTAATTAGTGTTTTGTCCTTTTCCTATAATCACTGTGGAATTATTTAAACTGAGAAATGTCTAATGAACTCTTTCGATGACATGCATGCTTAGAATGGGCAAAATCAAGGTTAATCTACACATTCAATTAGGACTCTTAAGGGTAAACTGTTGCTGCTGCTTAGTTTCCTTGGATGGTAAAATCTGAGCCAGAGAGTAGCCTACAGGAAGTTTGCTTGGGACAGCTGTAGATATTATTGCCTGGTGGGGAAGGAATGGAAGCAGGACTGGGCAGAAGGAGAGGCTGGCTGCATACAGCACATTCTTAACAAAGTTGTCAGTTGAAACCACAGAGCTCTAGAGCTGGGATGGTTTTTCAAAGATTCCCCAACTGAGGAAAGGGAAAACTTTACACCCCCATAAGCATCAGACATTGGATATAAGTTGCCCCTGGGAAGGGCACATGATTTGCACAAGGCAGCTCTCTTCATCTGAAGGCCACTCCCAGCTGTGATCTATCAGGCAGCAGCTAGAAGAAAAGTCCCTCAGTCCTGAAGGGGCAGTAGCGTGCAGCACATGGTCCACCACAAGCGTAGAGACCATCTTAGCCCCGCTGTAAAACTGAGAAAATATAGTTATAAACGATAGCCTCAGGGGTTGTCTTTGAAAAGTTAGAGTCAAATCAGTTCTCCCCGCAGGTGCAAGATGCTCCGTGGGAATGGGAGTGAGCAAAGGATTCTTCGGCCTGAATATGTGTTGACCTCAGAGAGTCCAGAGAGGTCCTGATTAGCTGCTCAGAGCTGAAAATTCTAATGTGCACAAGATTCCCTATGATCACATGAGAGGACTTGGATGGAGCATGACAAATGCTACCTTTATCTTTGAGGACAGGTGTTTACAGGTCAGTGCAAGAGATTAACTGCTAGTCAGAGGACAATCAGGCCAGCAGCTCTGCTGAGCCTGGCAAGAGCCAATAACTTGGTGTTCCCCTCTCCCCCAAGAACTGAGAATTACCAGCATAGCACTTCTCCATTAAGAATCTAGAGAATGTGACCCCAATAGCAGTAGTGAGGGTGATGGTAGTAGTAACAGTAGTTGTAGTAATAGTAGCAGTAGGGGTAATAATGCCCCTTAGCAAGTAATAAATACTTTCTACATACCAGGCATTGTATTCAGGATTGTAATTGAGTTAAAAAGTAAAATAACTTCCAAGGCTCCTGCTAATAAAGAGTGGAACCAATATTTGAGTAACTGTCTATATAACTTCAAAATATTCTCTTTACTATATAAAGGTCTAGAAAAAAGGGTATAATCTCAAAGGTCTACAGAAGTCACACAAATAAAAATGGATGGAGTAGACCGTACATAACTTGCAATGCATATATTCTATGAGTAATGGGAGCTTCGATAAGTCAAAGAGAGGATATAAGTAATACTGAATTCCTATTGAATGTTACTATATGGAAATATGAACCCAGTGTGGCCAACTATATCTACTTTTCAAGAGGAGTAAAAAAATCTGTAATGTTATGTGAATTCACCTATCTTTAGTGTTGACTTCTGGTTTAATAAATAATATTATACCTTGTGAGTTAAAGAAAGCATATCTGGGACAATATGCAGCTACTTCTGAATTAGAAAGAGTTTGTTCTTCTAGGTTTCAATCTATTCTTGATTGGATTGGTAGAATTACAACCATAAAGCAGGTCTACGTATATGCACACCAATGAAATGAAGGCAAAAGGGAAAGCCGATGGATAGTGAGCTTCCGTGGTAAACCTGGAGTAGAAGCAAAGCCACTGATGAGAACTCAGCAGGTGGCCAGTATTACCAGTCAAGCAGCAATAACACAGATGAAGTTGGCTAAAAGTGGATGAAATCTATTCAGCAGCAGTGGGACTGGAGCATGATGAACACTGGAGGCAGTAATTTTGAGGGTTGGAAGACTTTTCTTCTCCATTGTCAAAGGATATTGCCCATAAGGAGGAAAAAAGCTTCAAGAGTAGTAGATTAGGCCACATGAGGACTTGGCAGCTCTGAATATGGCCCTAGAAAATGGTAATGGGAATTGACAGCTGGATTGTTGCCCTTTGAGTTAAAACAAGCAGGCTGAGAAGATCTTGGAGCAGCTGCTACTTGGAAAATTCGTTGAGCAACCTGACATAGAAGGAAAACCTGGGCTTTGAACACAGATGAGTACCAACTGTTAGAGCTAACTTGCAGGCTAGCGAGAGGGTTAGAAACAAATGTGTATAAAGCCCCTTGAACAGAGCTTGACCAAAAACTAGCACTTGGCCAGAATTCAGTAAATGGCATGAGAAGTGCTATGTGCAGGGGAGAAAGGAGACCAAACCTAAGCAGGGGTGGAGTGATCAAAACATTTCCACTGACTTATACCTCAAGACCTGAAATGATTAAAAAAGTCTAAGCATTATTATGAAGAAAAGCAGCAAGTTAAATGATTAAAATATTAGAAAGTAACTTCTCGCATTTTCCTGGATAGAGCTGGAACCCCTTCTACTAAGTGAAGTATCTCAAGAATG
>VBSM01003198.1:14017018-14039828 GCA_008086735.1 Cheirogaleus medius
AAAAAAAAAAAAAGAAAGAAAACAAAATATTAGCTAAAGTTAATATAAATGAATTGTTAACCATCCTCTGTTACAAACTGTTAGGAACTTCCAGAAAGAATGGAACAAGAGACAGATGCATTTTAAGTGGGTAAGATGATTAAGAGGTAAGTTTGTTGCCCCAGAAGTAGGAGACCTTAACAGTTCTGGTTATATTATGAGGCCATTAGGAGTTTGGGTTTGATCCTAACCATTCTGGTTATATTATGGGGACATCAGGAGTTTGGGTTTGATGGGAGAACAGAGAGAGATTGAAAAACAGAAGGAAGGGAGAATATCAATGGCCAACTTTGTATATTGACAATATTGCCCAGGCCTAGTCCAAATCAAACAATCTCTTTCAATGGCCATATTCAGTAGATCAAAGAGTGAATGGATCACCCAGAAATATTTTCATCATTTCATCTCTACCTCAGAAAGAGATACTGACATATAATGGAGACATCCCTAGCTGAATATGAGGATACCTGGATTCTAATCCTACTGACCACTCATTAGTCATATGACCTTGGGCAAGTAGCTTAACCTCTTTATCCTAAGTATCTATGTAAAGTGGAGATAATTAGACCTGTTTGTCTTTCTCATACAATTATTAATGAATACTTAGTTAAATAATAAATTCAAATATCTCAGAAAACTATAAAAAACCAATATGCCATTGTAACAGTTCTGTTTCTATAAAATCAACCTTCTTAAAACTTTGCTTTGGTATTGTCACTCACAATTCATACTTTCCATTGTCCGGAACATATACTGAAAACATTCACAACTATTCACTTTCGAATTCCCCATGCAAGCAAACAAATCTTGTACTGTTCTAATCTTGTGCTTTTACTCAATCTATTTTATTGATTCTAGAAAAAAAGTCCTTCAAGACTCAACTCAGTTTGCCTGCCTTTTCAGATAGATTCACCCCATAATGATTTCCTTTTTATATGAACTCTAACATTCCTTCCTACTGATGTCATTAATTTAGTAATTCATAGTATTCTAGTATTTAGCATTTTTCTAATTCTGTTTTGCACTATTATCTCACACATAATTAAAATCTTCCTCCCCCACTCTACGATCAATGTATGTAAGTTGAAGATCGCAGGGACTATGCCCTCGACGTATTTGTATTTCTCTCATCAGATGGTGGCAGAATTCTCTCCTAAACAACTGAATCTGTGACGCTGCTGCCACTGCAGTCACTAAATTGCTGAACATCGGCCCTGCATTGCAAGGACCACAACCCACTGCAACTGAGCGTGGCCTCCCAGTGCAAAAATTCAGTTACAAGAACATTCTGCCATTGGTTTAGTTTAGGACTCACTTCACTGACCATGGTTCTGTTTGTGTCCCTGGGCTTCTACACATATTTACATTCTAGGGTTACATGTCATCATCAGGAATTGTCAGAGCAGGAAGTCTGGCCTCTGCCATAAATACTGCCATAAAATCCAACGTTTCTTGCCATCTCTTCCAATAGCTGGGCATCCCAAATGGTTACAAATAAGCAATCACTTATTGCCCCCTCTTCTCTGCCCCATGAGTAAAGTATAGCAGAACAGAGACAAGTGGGCAGCAGAGTTTGTAATGAGACTAGACAGGTAAAGACTAAAGGTCTATAGGCACCGTGCACTTCTCTTTCTAGATACCCAAAGCCACATCCACTAGCCACATTTGGCCATTACACATGTAAATTGTGACTACCGCAACTAAAAAGCTGAACTTTTAATTTTATTTAAATTTAATTCATCTAAATTTGGATGTATAAACCAAAGGAGTGTAAAAAGGTTTTTTTTTGGTTAAATATAACTCTATTGTTTTGCCAGGACTACTTTTCACTTTATTGAACATTTAATATTCAAATTAAGGTGTGCAGTAAGTATACAACACACACTGGATTTTTGAAGGCTTGGTATGAGGAAAAAACTGTAAAATAGCTCTTTAATAATTTTGATATTGATGACTTGTTGAAATGATATTTGGACATAGTAGACTACATAAAACATGAAAATTGATTTCATGGGATTTTTTTTCTTTTTTTTAATGTGGCTACTAAAAGTTTATTATTAGATACGTGGCTTGTGTTATATTCCTATTGGAAGGTGCTGTTCTAGCTCATCACCTAGCATAGCATAAAGGGTTAATAACTAAAAATCTTATACATATTATTCTATTGTATGTTCATCATCATTCTTAAGGTATTATCCCTTTTCATAAATGAGAAAATTTGGGTTTAGTAAGATGGAATGCCTTATTCACTATCACACAGCTGGTAAGCGATGAAGCTGGGATTCATACTTAGATCTGCCTCTCACCAAAGCTTATATTGAACAATTGATTGATTGGAATGTTTACCTCCACGGAATTATAAAAGTACTGCTCAAATATGTTCGGAAATTTATTTTTTGAATACAGCCTAAATCATCTAGCCAATTACAGACAATGGGAATATCCAGGCAGAAGTTGGACAAAAACCCAGTCTGGGTTGTTTTTGAAATAGAATTCACATTGGGCCAGTCAAGAGAACAATAATGGCAAAACCTGAGCGAACAGCTGACAGGGCCACAGAGCAACCAAAACTCAAAGGAGGCTTAGATTTAAATATTCCCCAAGCACTTTGTCCCAAACACATGCCAAAATAGTGGATAAAAGTATTAGTTTTTCATAGTTTTCTCATTTCATTTCTGAAGGAATTTTCCTGAGCAATTCAAAGTCTTGGCGATTGGCCTTTATCAGAGTAATGAAAAGAGTATTGGAATATTCCTTGAATGTGAAGAACTGCTCCCCAGGAGGCTAATTATTTGAAACTTGAATGTATACTCCCTGCACACTAATTTCTGTACCTTGCAGGGCTCTCAAACTGCCTTTAGAAAGTAGTAGTGACAGAGATATCCAACCAGCAACTTCCTGACGCTCTTTCAGAAACACATCACTATCTAGAGATGGAATATGATCCATCCGTTGTCATCCATATGTCATCCATTTTGGAAATCTAAATTTTTTCTACAACTATAAAATGGTAAGAGGAAGGCTGATAAATAACACTAACTGAAAAGATCATCATGTCATTGGAGATGCTAATCCTTCAGGTATACTTTCTGAGTAAATAATCTAATACTGAAACTGAAACTCTATCTGAATTCTATAAATTACTGTTCAGCACTAACAAGCTCAAAGAAATCCCTCTGAACTGTTTTTCTCAACTACAAATACTCCCTCTCCCTCTCTCCCTCCAGCCCTTCCCATACACACACACAAACACAAACACACACATTTGCAAGTATATCTTTGCATAAATATGTACCTTTGCTTATATGGGTTGCACTTTGCATTAGGGCAAAAATATTTCTATGGAATGAATTAGAGGTACCATTTGAAATCAAGTTATATGTTGTTTTATGTAATGATACGAGGTGAGTCCTATCTAGGATTGTAAAAATATGAGGAGCAACTCCTAACTCTTTTGAATAGATCGAAATCAGCTTTCTTCCTGAAATCTAGAGTGTACCTACCCACATATCTGGTCTGTGTGGCTCTACTAAATGGCCCTGCTCTTAACTAGTCATCCATTGAAATGTAAGTCAAACATATAGTTAAGGTGCATTTCCTCATAAGAGTTATCCACATTTTGACAAGAAACTCTTGAAGCCCAAAAAGATGCATGACACTTGAGAATGAATATGTTAACAGTGTAAATCTTAGACAGACAGGTATTAGGGAGAAAATATGGAAACAGAGAAATATTTTCTCCTCAAATGGTGCCATTTGGGCTACTACTCACAATACCAATCTTGTTCTTATGTGTACCACTTGGTTGGAAATTTACATGTAAGTTTTAGCCCTCCGATCAATTTTTTCCTTTTATTTTTCTTCCTTCTTTCAACAGACATTTATGGAGAATGCCATATATTTATTACCTGTGCCAGGCCCATAAAGACAAATACTCTTTATATGTGGCCTTAGGTGGTGTGTATGAGCACAAGGAATAGTCGGAGTATGCTAACTTTAAGCCCTTTGAAAATAATGACAGATGCAGAAAAAGAGATGCCCAAACCTCTCTCCTCTCTCTGAGAGTCTCTCAAATATCACTGACCTGAAGCTGGAATCTCTCAGCCCTCTTTGAAGCCACTGCTGCTTGTTTTGCTCCTGCAGCTTTCTCCAGCTGCCGACACATCTGTCTGAGATCACAGCAAGCTCGGCTGCTTTAATACCTCGGTATCTGTTATGTTAACTCCTGCTGGGACCTGGCACCTCGACTCTTCTTTCGGCCCAGATCATCGTCATTACCATCCAGGCCGACCCCAGTCTCAGCTGGCGGCTCTCATGTGGACTCCCTGCTAGAGACACACCTCAGGCAGGAGACACTCACAAACGACTCCCCACGGCTGTGGGAAGAGGTGACACATGAGCGGCGAAGCTCAGTCATATTTTATCAACACCTTTGATATCAGGTTTGATCTTGGCCAAGATCCGTGATACAAACAGGTCTTTGCCCACATGGCAACTGGTGCTTATTCACTCAATTCCCCTTTTTCACTTTGAGCATCCTGCCGCCTATATAATATTAATGCTGTCGAACACAAAATGAAAGGTCAAAGTAAAAACAGGCACTTTGTAACAGAAGACATTTTTTATTTTACCCTATTGGCTCATTCTGGAGCCCTACACTTTTACAAGTTTCTTTTTTTTTTTTTGTACCTGCCTAAAGGGCATAGTTAGAATGCTTTGTGTCAGTTTCTTTTTGGTATACAATTGGTAAGTTTTAAAGGGGCCATGAGGTAGGTAAAATATCTCTATATATGCTAGACATTAACTTTATTAGATAGACATTTAATATTTTAAATAAGTATCATGGGTAATTGAACTATAGACTTCAGCAAAAAATGACCCTACAAATGTCTTCTTTTTTATATATTAATATTTTAAATGGCTTTGCAAAAAAAAAATGGTTCCACTTAAAGGACTGATGGAAACAATTGGGAAGACTAGAATTCTGAAAACAGAGAAGTGAAAGATGTCAGACACATCAGGTAGGATGAGAAAGACGAAATCACTCAGACCTTGAACATCCGACAAGGGTACGAATTGTGAACTTGACTCTTAGGAAATGGGAAACCCTTATGGGATGTAAGAGAAAGAAGGGAAATGCCAGAAGCACAGGAGGGGTCATGTGAATGGTGGCAGGAGGCAGAAATGGAACAGATGGATTGCTCACAGGCAAAGCCTTTCAATGAAGAGAATCATTCAGGTAAAGACTTGGTTCGCGGTGGAGGGAGCTAGAAAAGGCTGCAAATTTGAAGTGAAGCAGCGAGGGCAGAGCTATATGAAGCTGCCACGCAGCTTTGGAGTTTGGATGTCAAAGAGAAAGACCGAAACTTGAAGCTGCTGCCTCCTTTGAGATGCTATTAAGGAGATAATTACAGTGGGAAGGACATGTACCAAAATAATAATGACAACATCATACCCTGGCTCCAAACAGCAGCCCTCCTGACCATCACCGGGCCTTAATAGGCACAAAAAAATAAAGACCACAAGGCATTCCAAATTTAAGAAACCTACAAATTCAAATACAATAAAAATTTAATCACAATATTATTTAAACAGAAACAAAATCAAACAAGCATTATGGGACCAGGGAATGGGTCCAGGCAGGAGATTAATTTAAAGATTTTTACTTTTTATTTTGTATAATGAGCCACAAAAAAGAATTAGGAATAAGAACAACAGGCAGCATGGTATTACAAACAGGACCTGTTTAATAGCTGAATATGCTGAGATTTAGTGTCAGCTCAGCAACTAATCACCTGTGGACCTCCTGGATTCCCTAACGTCATCTCACCTCTTCTCTCTACTTCAGTGGCTACTGCTTCTTGGCCTTTATTCCTAGGTATTTCCTCTGCTCAAAATCTTAATTTTGGAGTGTCCCAGGACTTAGTCCTCAGACTTCTTCTCTATCTACTTTCCCTCCTTAAGAGGGCCTATCTTGTCCCATGGCTTCCAATGCCATCAATGTACAAATGATTCCCAAATTTCTATCTCTAACCTGACCTCCTCATTCAGCTGCCGGCTCATAATTCAATAGCCCACTGGACATCTCTGTGAAGATATCTAATAGGCATATCATAGTTGATGTGTCCAGAACAGAATTCTGGATTTCTCCCCAACCCATCCATTCTTTTCCCAGGGTACCCATCTCAGCTTGCCAGACTCACTATCAACCTAGAGAACCAAGCAGAAAACTAGGAGGCAACTTTGGTTCCTTTATTTCCTTGAACCCTGATATCTAACCCATTGTATGTCCTGTTGACTCTATCTTGAAAAATCTTAATATGTCCTGTAACCATCCTCTTATTTCAAATCGACATCTATCACCATAGTCCACAATGACATCACCTTTTACTTGACTATAATGACGTACTACGCGATCCTCCTTCTGCCAGGTGATCTTTCAAAAATATTAATATATCAGGTGATGTAATTTTCATGCTACATATAGATGCATATTTATACATATATGTACTGTGTATAATATGTGATAACTACAAGTATAAATATAAAAATGTTTCCATAGAATTTAGAATGCAAAACACTGACAAGGACCTAGAAGCCTGTCATGATCTGGTCCCTCTACTGCTTCAACTGCTCTCCTGCTCATTCACGGCACTGCAGCTACACAGGCCTTATTTCTGTTTGTCCTACATGCCAGGCCTTGACCATTACCATTGCTACTCCTCCACTTAAAATGGTCTGCCCCATATCTTTGTAAGCCTGGCTTCTTCTTTTCTTCCAGCTTGCAGTTTACTGTCACCTCTGAAGTGGCCTTTCTTAAACACCAAATCTAACATGGCCAGTCCTCAACCAGTCACTTCACCACACCCCAGTTTTATCATTTTCTTGGCTCTCATCACTATCTGAAAGTCTCTTGCTTTCTTATTTATTTTCCTTCTCCCTGCTCTTGAAGGTTTGCTCCCTGAAAGGAGGGTTCTTACGTTTTACATACTCACCACTCTATCCCAGCACTAGAGAAGTATTTGGCTCATAGGAAGTGCCTGATAAATATTTGTTACTTAATTGGTCTGGGCCTCAGTTTCCTCATTGGTAAAATAAAAGGCTATAGTAGATGACCTCCTAATATTTTTCCAGCTCTAGCATTTATTTTAAATAAAATTGAGTACATAATGGGAAAAGTTTAATAGATGGGTTCCCAGCTTAACACAGTATAGACAGTTAATAAGTGTTCGCTAATAAATGATATCTGAGCTGTTCCTTTGTGCATATGGAAAGATGTAGTCACCTGAGCCTCTGACACACTGCTCCTCGGTGTGCAAAAGGGAGGTGTGATTTGCCTCCCATTAATCTAATCTAATTCTCCAGAACAAATGCCACCTTGGCAAAACCTCACAAACACGAGACAATGAGAGCTGACATCCAACTGGTATGCACTAGTATTGCCTTATTTGTTCTTTACAAGCAGCATCTTTTTTAATTGGTTGATCTCCCTGCCATGTAAATGTTAAATATTAATATTTTGACTCTCACACATCTTACAGTTCTCCAACCCAAGGCTTTATTTAAGCATACCAGTACCCAGAACTTTCCAATAAGGATCTCAGTTAAGGACTTTCAGTTAACACTATTCTAGGCAACAGTGGGCCCTAAGCTGATTCACTATCCTAAACCAAGGCGCAGAAAGAGTGCATGGAGAATATCGGTCATATTTGTTTACAGCATGCTTGACTTAATAAAATCAGCACAGAGTCTTTCCTAAAAGTTTTTTGACACCTTATTGATTGGATTGGAGTTTGCAGAGTTTGATTTTTCTTTCTGTTTGGTTTTGTATTTTTCCGAATTGAGTTTTGATGAGCCTCTTCTGCCTCCTGGAAGTACTTTCCCCAGTTTTTATACACTTGGTGGTATAACATGTATTCATCAGAAGCACAGCCAAGATGCATTTGAGAAAGTGATTTAAAGATGTTATCGTTGCCATTTGTTTATGTTTTTACTGAAGAAAGCCTGGGCATCCTATGGATTTCTGCCATATCAAAAATAACTTTGTCTGTAAAAAGTTCAAATGATGCTGCTGCATAATGGACCCTTTTTTGTGATCTGTTCTAACTTTCCTTAAAAGATATTGGAAATAAATAAAGTCCAATTAGAACAAAAAGACTGAGCAATACTTAGGCTCAGCATTTCAATACCGCAATGAGCCAGCTTAATAATTATTTTAGAGAGTCAGAACAATTTGTCTTCATTTCACTGCAATAACTTAACCAATAATTTAGTGTGCATTGGCCACACTAAAATCTCTTTCTAAAATTTTGTTGTAAGTAAATACTCTGTTTCATGATGAAGTTTCTTCTTAAATACCTGGATTTAGTAAAATAAAAATATAGATATATAAAAGATAATAAAACTGTTCAATATTTAAAATGAAGTTTAAAGTTCTCAATATTCCACTTGTATTCAAGCCCTGAAAAATATTGAAAGTATTTTCAAAATATTCATAAATCATGGTTTCCTTTTGATGTTATTTGCTGGTGAGTAACATACATGTAAGGTGTCACCTTCCACTATAATTATATGTCTGTGTCTCATCACACATGGTGGATTGTGAGTTTTTTGGAGAAGAACTTGTGTCCTATTGCGCTCTGTATCCCTCAGGTTGTACAGTAATTTGTACAAAACAGGCACTCAATTTGAAAGAAAGTATGAATTTCAAAATACTCTTCTTTTGCTTATGAAAAATTAGCAAGGCTACTTTAATTAGTTTTGGGGTTTGGGGTTTTTACCAGCTATGATATTCAAGAGACGCTGGCCAAACAAACACCATTTCCTAATGAGTATTTATATTCATATTTCTGGAATTGTTTCTGTTACAAGCAACAATAACTTCATAAACATCTGAAATAAATTACAGCAAGGCCAAACACCCACATTCAGGTTAGATCCATCAGTTCACAATTTGGTCTGCAAAAACTTTCCCTACTTTAAAAAAAAAAAATAACCCATAAGGAAGTCCGAAAATTTGCTACTTTCTCTAGTATATTTTGTATTTAAAGTTAACATCAAACTAAACCTCTCACATTCTCTTTGGACAAGTGTTGATTCCCTGGCCCCATAGCAGACCCAGTGGATTTCTCTATTGTGACACATGAACAGAGGCTACCTGACATTCTCATTTTGTGATATTAAGTGAATAAGCCAACCTGGCTTAGAAATGCTTTTTTATATATATATAATTGTAGAAAATTCAAGAATAATAAGTAACTACTTTGACTTCACACATGTTAAAGAGGAATGTAAAAAAATAAAATAAAAAAACCATTGTGGAAAGTAGAAATAAAAAAGGAATTGCCAAAAAATATAGCATTATTTCCTGAAGTCTTGGGGGAGGGGACACAGAGAGAAGGGAGAAAATAATTTTTTAAAAAATGAGGCTGGGCATGGTGGCTCACACTTATAATCCTAGCACTTTGGGAGGCCAAGGTGGAAGGATCACTTGAGGCCAGGAATTTGAGATCAGCATGAGAAACATGGCAAAACCCCATCTCTATCAGAAATAGAAAAATTATATGGGCGTGGTGATGCATGCCTATAGTTCCAGCTACTTGGGAGGCTGAGGCCAGAGAATCACTTGAGCCCAGTAGCTGGAGGCACAGTGAGCCGTAATGACACCCCTGCACTCTAGCCTGGGCAATAGAGCAAGACCCTGTCTCAAAAAAAATAAAAAATGAAGTAATATATTCCAAGGGATAAGAAAATTAGAAGACTTTAAAACATATTAGAGGTACTGACTGCTGAATAGATTGAAGGAATTCCCAAACACTTTTAAATGACTTAAAGAAGGAAATAGTCCTTAAAATACCCATTAGAGGTATATTATATGTTCATAAATAGGAAGACTCAATGTTAACAAGGTATTAGTTCTTCCCAGTTTAATCTATAGATTCAATGCATTCCCAATCAAAATCCCAGCAAGTTATTTGTACATATTGACAAACTGATTCTAAGGTTTTTATGGGGAGGCAAAGACGCAGAATAGCCAACATAATATTGAAAGAGAAGAACAAAGTTGTGGGACTGACACCACCTGAATTTAAGACTCACTATAAAGCTGCGGTAATCAAGACAGTGTGGTATTGGTGAAAGAATAGACAAAGAGATCAATAGAACAGAATAAAGAGCCTAGAAATAAATCCACATAAGGATAGTCAACTAATTTTTTACAATGGAGCATAGGAAATACAATTTAAAAAAAAAAAAGATAGTCTCTTCAACAAATGGTGCTCGAACAACTGGACATCTGTATGTGTAAAAAAAAAAAAAAAGAATCTAAACACAGACCTTACAGCCTTCCTGAAAATTAATGCAAAATGGAGCATAGACCTAGACCTGTGAGTAAAATACAGAAGTACAAGATCCTAGAAGATAATATAGAAGAAAACCTAGATGACCTTTGACATGGCAGTGACTTTCTAGATACAACACCAAAGGAATGATGCATGAAAGAAATAACTGATAAGCTAGAATCCATTAAAATTAAAAACTTCTCCTCTGTGAAAGACAATGTCAAGAGAATGAAGAGACAAGCCACAGACTGAAAGAATATATTGCAACAGACATATCTGATTGAAGACTGCTATCTAAATTATACAAAGAATCCTTAAACTCAAGAATAAGAAAATGAACAAACCAATTAAAAAGTGGGCCAAAGACCTTAACAGACACCTCACCAAAGAATATATACAGATGGCAAATAAGCATATAAAAGATGTTCCACATCATATGTCATCAGGATAATGCAGATTAAAATAAGCAGATACCACTGCAAATCTATTAGAATGGCCAAAATCCAGAACACTAACAACACCAAATGCTGGTGAAAATGTGGAGCAATAGGAACACTTGTTCATTGCTAATAGGAATGCAAAATGGTACAGCCACTTTGGAAAACAGTTTGATAGTTTTTCACAAAACT
This sequence comes from Cheirogaleus medius, assembly GCA_008086735.1. NCBI lineage: Eukaryota > Metazoa > Chordata > Mammalia > Primates > Cheirogaleidae > Cheirogaleus > Cheirogaleus medius. The sequence goes on from VBSM01003198.1 coordinate 14,028,027, forward strand.
AAACAAACTCTTACCACAATTTAGCAATTGCATGCTTTGGTGTTTACCCAAAGCAGTTTTGTACATAAATCCACAAAAATACTTGCACACGTATATTTATAGCTGCTTTCTTTATTCATAATTGCCAACATTTGGAAGCAACCAAGATGTTCTTTAGTAGGTCATAGATAAATAAACTTTGATACATAAGGCATTGGAATATTATTCAGCCTAAAAAGAAATGAGTTATCAAGCCATGAAAAGACATGGAGGAAACTTAAGTGCATATTATCAAGGGAAAGAAAGCAATCTAGAAAGGCTACATACTATATGATATGATATTCTGGAAAAGGCGAAACTATTGAGTGAAAAAGTCAATGGTTCCCAAGGGTTGGGGGTGGGAGTGGGGAGGGAATTGATGAATAGGTGGAACACAGAGGTCAGTGAAACTGCTCTTTGTGTGATACTGTAATGGTGCGTACACATCATTATACATCTATCCAAAACCATAGAATGTACAACACCAAGAGTGAACCCTAATGTAAACTATGGACTTTGGTTGATAATGATGTGTCAATGTGAGTTCATCAGTTGTAACAAACATACCACTCTGGTGGGCGGTGTTATATGGAGGAGGCTATATATGTGTGGGTGTAGGAGATACCTGAGAAATCTCTGCACCTTCCCAATTTTGCTGTGAAGCTAAAACTGCTATTTTTAAAAGCCTTTAAAATATATATGTTCAATGAAAAATGTGAAAATAATATGTTTTTATAGGAACTCTCTATAAATTTAGGATATGAACATATAACTATATATCTATATTTATACATATACAATGGATTAAAAATTAAATAGCACATAAAACTATCATTTATAGAGTGAATTTTAAAAACTTATTTGGTGTAATTAGGAAAAAGCAAATTTAAAACTACAATGAGATACCTCTACACACCTATGTGTACAGCTAAAATTTGAAAGACTATTAATAATATCACAGGTTGGCAAGGATGTGGAGGAACTAGAACTCTCATACATGCTGAAGAGAGTGCAAAATAGTGCAGACACTTTGGAAAACAGCTTGGCAGTGTCATAAAATTTCATACAATCCAGTAATCCCACTCCTAGATATAAAAACATATGTCCACAGAAAGACTTGTACAGTGTATATGAATTTTCATAGCGGCTTCATTCATAATATCTGCTCAGTTTCTGCCCAAGTAGGTATAATAAAATACATTTCTGACACTAAATCCTCGTATAATAGCATCAGACTTCACAGGATTAAAAGATTCAGTCCTCCATAAGATTGCCCTTGTTGGACAGGCAGGTGGAAGGGGGAGGAGTGGATGGGTATATTCACACCTAATGAGTTGGGTGCACACCATCTGGGGGATGGACATACTTGAAGCTCTGACTCGGGTGGGGCAAAGGCAATATATGTAATCTAAACATGCGTGCCCCTGTAATATGCTGAAATTTAAAAAAAAGATTGCCTTTGCTTTAGATGCAAGCTGCTTGTCTTGAGGTAAACACACATTTGTGACAAGCTGGCTTTAAATTCAGAGGTCCCGTGACCTCCTTAGGTGCACTACTTTGCAAAAGGGACTCATAGAGCTCACTGAAAATGCTATACTTACAAGTATACTTACAACCACAGTTTTATTATAAAGAATACAACACAGGAGCAGCCAAATGGAAGAGACACATAGAGGAAGATCTGGGAGTTTCCATGATCTTCCCTGTAGGTCAGGGTGCATCACCTCCCTGGCATATCAATGTATTCACCAACCAGAAAGCTACACCAAACCTCAGTGTTCAGAGTTTTTGTCAGGGTTTCATTATGTAGATGTGATTGATTAAACACTGGCCATGGGCTTGAACTCCATCTTCAGCCCCCATTATCCTATCCCTGGAGGTCAGGCAGCTGAAAGCTCCAATCCTCTAATCGTGTGTTTGGCCTTTCTGGTGAAGCAGCCCCATCCTGACATAATCCAGCTCCCCTAATCCCATCCCCATAAGTCACCTTATTAGTATAACAAAGACATCCCTATCACTCAAAAACATTCAGGATTCTTAAAGCTCTGTACCAGGAATGAGGGACATAGACCATAGATATTCTGTGTTATACCACAATACCTAAAACATAAAAGTAACCCAAATACCCAACAATCAGGGAATAAACAAATTATGGTATATCCACACAACAGAATATTTCTCAACAATAAAAAAGGAACAAACTGCTGATAAATGCAACAACAGGATGAATCTCAAAAACATTCTGCTCAATGAAGGAAGCCAGACACAAGACTATATATTCTATGATTCCACTTATATGAAATTCTAGAAAACACCAAACTATCGAACTATAGTGATAGGGGTTGTGGAGATTAGTGTATGAAGGTAGAGAATTGACTGAAGAGAAAAAGAAACAGTGAATTTTCTGGAGATATAGAAATGTCCTTATCTTGATTGTAGTGGTGGTTACATAGCTGTATTACATTTGTCAAGACTCATCAAACAGGACATTTGAAATGAGTGAATTTATTGGGTATAAATTACACCTCAATGAAGCCGATAAAACTTTTTTTAGAGTTAATTGAATTAGGTGATAATATCTGGCCTCATAGACTAAAAGATGAAAATTAGATCTACTCTGAAAAGAAGTAAAAGCCTAAATTTTACTAACCTAAATCAACATCAATGAAGATGTGAATTAACTTGATTTTTAAATATGAACAAATTAGAAAAGGACTAGCACAATACTAATGATGCACAAAGAAAAGTGAACTTTCTACAACATAACCAAACATCATATGATAAGTAAACATTTAAACATGGCAAACTAGTAAAACAAAACTTCTCTTGAATGCATTAAAAAATATGTGTTATGATTAGGTTTATCAAAAATTGAAATGTGAAAATAAAACACATATATCTGATAATGAAAATTTTTTTACTAGTTTCATCATCACTTCCTGACATAAAATTTGTTAGGGGCAACTGAAGAAGCAACTTTATTATCATTGACCATTATTATTTAGTCTACCAATTAAATAAGCATCTCTAAAGCACATAAAAAGAAATCTTTGGTCTACTTATATTTAAATGTTATTATGGTGATAATGATGAGAGTTGCTAATTGTCCACAATAAGAGGAGTCCTGGAACACTCTTTGTTCAACCTCAAGCACCTCATTACTAGATATTTGTGGACATCTATAAAAAGCAGTCAGAAGTGCTGAGGGCTAAAGTGATTCATTCATATGAAAAGGTCAAAAGAACATCAAGGATGACACACAATTAATCCTCATTAATTTGGCCTGAGATTATTCAAAATCAGAGCTTTGTGGAAGTTGGGACAAACGTGGACTTTGACACAGTCTAGCTGTGGACGAGTTGCATTAAGTGATGTTCATGGGTTACTGGGTATGGTTAGGATGGACAATTCTGAAAAGGGAAGATAGTCCATTTGGATAATTTGGGGGCAGAACAATAAGGTAATACATCTTGGTGGGTTTATTCCTCAATTTTGGACATACAAAAAAAACTCTGTATTTTAATCACTTCAGTCAGGGAAGATTTGATGTCTAGAAAAGTGGTTCATGGGTTAATGCTGAGCACATTCAAAACTGGCTAATGTTTAAACATAATGCTAAGATTTACATTTAAAATAAGAATATTTTCCAAATAATTGAAAACTGCATTGCCTCCATGGATACTTTTCCTGGAACAAAAATAATTGAATGACTGCTTGGTGAGAATAGAGCTAAAACAAAGGTAAGATTGTGTTTCATCAAAGTAAGGATAATCTGACCTGAACTGTACAGAGACTCAGGTTATAATTAGTTCCATCCATTAGGCATTGATTCTTGCTTGCTTCAGTTAAGGTTATTTTCTCTCCTTGGCCCTAGATACTGAGATACAGGGTTTACTAGCAAGTTGTATTGTCACCTACTCAAATACCACATTGAGCAATAGTGTCCTTTAAACAATAAAGTACTCCTTATTAAATCATGATCTCCAACGATTTAGTGGCATAGCATATTGTTTTCTACTATGTGGCTATATACAGACATGAGACTTTAGTGATTGCTTAATCTAGAAAGGAATAATAAGAATGGGTATATTTAAGTTTTCATGAAATATTATCCCTGCTTTATTTATGCATTGTGCAATTAATTTATGTATTCTTTCAACTCTACTACATGCCAAACACTGTGCTAGGCACTAGGAATTTTTATAGTAAACATATAGAAGTGGCCCTTGCCTTCACAGAGCATTGTACACCTAGTAGTGGAATGAAATAGCCTGCATTTGATAAACAGTATCTCTATGAGGTTCTTCCAATTTGTGAATTTTTCTGAATACCTGATATAGCTTGTGTGGTTAGTTAGACATGCAAGTCTCATAAAGTCAGTAAGAACTCCCAAGCAAATGGAAATTGAATAACATGATTTACTATGTGGGTGTTTAAAGAACATGTTAATTAATTGTCCACTTGATTATTTTCTTGCTATATAGGAGAATAATTGCCCACAATTGTGTATTGCCAGTAGCAGAAAGTTCTTTGAAATGGATATTAGTTGTTCATTACCATGCCTTTGAGCCCAAATATTTTGATGGGAATACTTCTATAAAATTATAATAAAAGTTAATGGGGAAGTAAAAATTTATAATTAATATTTACTATCTCTTAAATATATCTAAAACAAAATGCACATCTCAAATATAGTCGGAATGATTTTTTTAAGAGGGAAGGGAAAGAATGGGTAGCCAAAAAAACACCAAAATATAAAATAATGAAAAACACAAGAAAAGGCAAACATGATCATCAGTAGCAGAGAGGAGACCTGATTCCAATTCACTTCCACCAACACTTACTGAAGTCCCCTAGGTTCAAGGCACTTTGCTAGCTCAGGAGAAAATACCAAAATAAGTTAGAAATAGCTGTGCTCCCCAGGGTTGCATACGTTTATAGGAATTTATTTTCTTCTCATTCTAATTTCTCTAACTCAAGATGCATAAAGAGTATCTGATTCTAAATAAGTATCTGGCCCTCTCCACATATTACTGGATTGTTTGGAGTTAATGAGAGGTTTAAGAGGAGACATTAAAGCATTCACAAGAGTCCTCCTTTGGTCAGACACTCTTGCACAGTGATTGAGCTTTTTGGTTGCATTGTCACGGCCATATCTCTCTGGGTTGTTTGTGAGTTTATCTCATCAATAAGAAGAATCTCATTGTGCCACCCACCAAGCACGCACTTGCTAATCACTGTTAATTGCCTATAATTGAGATCAGCAAACTGTTCACTGAAAACAGCTATGGGCACTTAACTCATTGGCACTGAGGTTTCCTGTGTGCCCATTTCCACTAATGCATCATTTGTCCTGGAAATTGGAATTGTCCCAGCATCAATCACATAAACCCGACTCAGTGGGCAGAAATGTTTACTTTCCTTTTCACCTCCAGAGGGGGCGGGATATGAACAGGCACTTACATCTGGCCAGAAGATGGGATGCCTTTGCAGAGAGCCAAATTCCTTTGCTCCACCACTAGAGCTCAGAGAGGCGAAGCATTCTGAAACAAAGAGGATGACGAGGGGCAGAATCTTTTACTGTCATCCTTTTGTTTTCAGATTCCTTGTCAACATCTCACAGCACTATGGGAAAGGCCAAAGGATGTCTCTGGAGATCACTGAAGAGGCAGGCCATCTTCATAATGTCTTCAAAAGTTGCTTCCTCATAAGAAGCCACTATCATTGTAAAAATGGAGATGAAAATCACTATGATCAAAAACGAAATATTGATAGTGTATGGACCTGATATAAAGGGAATGAATAAACAACATTTTTCATCACCAATCATTGTGCCTATATGTCTTCCTCCAGAGGTTAGAGCATACACAATTGAACCTGTGTTTCATGTGACCTTATAGTCACAGTATACATCTAATACTGACACCCCGTTAAAAGGAGAATTTCCTGGGAGCTTGTTAGATCTCTTACATACACTCAATAGCATCCTCTACAATCCCAAACCACCCTACCTTTACTTCCCAAGATTAGTATTTATCATTAAAGATTCTTGTTTCGAGGTGTAAAAGAAAAAAATAGTGTAAGGAAGACTTTATTCAGGACTATTACAGTAAGTGTCAAGACTATCCCAAAAGGGGAGAGAGATTAGGCTCAATTGCAAATACAATGAAAGCGGCTGGATAATGAGCAGAAGGAGGAGGGTTAGTGAATGGAAAATTACTAAGAGTCGACATCAAGCTTAGGGAGATGATTGCTAAACTGGCTTAACAGGATTCTTACTGAAGCCAGGCCAAGGTGATCAGATATCAATGATGGGGGACTCTTGGTAAACTGACTTACAGGATTTGTGCTAAAACTGGACTCAGTAGACCAAAGGCAGGGCCTAAGGATGAGGACTAATGAACAAGAGGACTCAGAAGAGCCTGTCAAAACTTTGGTCCAGGACAGAATTTTTGTCAAGAGAAGACAGTGATCCTTCAAATAGGTCATCCTGTGTTTAGAGGTTACAAAGTTCAAAAGCAGATTCCTTAGAATTAACTACCTTTTGGGAGTTTCCTAAATCAATAAGCCAGATGGAAGGAAAAGAAGTCTCACTCAAATCAGCTTCAATTTGGGGTTTACAAAAATAGGTTTTCTATTTCAATAGGTTATATATTCTTTATATTTCTTCTTCCTTCCCTCCTTATTCACCCCATGTGATCTATACAGACATTTCTCTCTCCCTCCAACTCTTGCCAACCATCCCCTCCATAATCCAGCCTGTAGTTCCCTGATTTTCAATCTCTTTATTCACCACCCAAACACCTCCATCCATACCTATCTTGCCCCAATCATTTAGATTTAATTTTATATCAATTTTTAAAAGTTCCTGGATTCAGTCCAATTATTGTAACTTGAGCCTATAATATTATTGTCTGTTTCTGAATTTTGTTCCTTGTTCTTATTCTATCTAATGTGAAAGTTTTCTAAACCCTTGATCTACATACCCTTTCTCCAAGGTAAAGTCCACCAAGACCATCCCTAGCATGCAAGTCTTCTATTTCCTTGATTCAAGACAACTGTGAGCTTTGAAACTATGGCTACTTTTGCACAGTCACAAGGGTTATGGAAAATAAAAAAGTGACTTCTTTATAAAACGGGGCTCTAGAATCTGCAAAATTCTTGTTGATAGTAGGTTCTATAAGAGTTTTTTCTTTTTTCAGATTTATAAAATATTTGTTTGTGCCATGTTGTTTTCAATGATCAATGAATGTCCTCACTTTTTTTTTATGTTTTCATTCCCTACATCTTCACAACCCCAATATCCCATCCTGTTCTCTTCTCCTCTCTAGGCACCCATACCTAACTTTGAATTTGAGTAAATACAAACTTACCCAAATGTTGTTATACTATACATTTAATTCTGCTCACTTTTTCCACAAAACATTAGACATTTCAGATTGATCACATTAATATCTGTTGATCTTATTTATACTTTTTAATGGTGATATAGTAATTCCAATTTTTGCATATATAACAATGTTGTTTAGTTGGACATTAATTGGGTATTTCCATTGTTTCAAACTCTTCACCATTACAAAGAGTGCTCTGATAGACATCCTTATCCAGATTTATTTGTGTACCAATCTAAGAGTTTCTCTGGGATGTATACCTTCTGGGTAGTAGATTATGCATACTTGATTTTATTAAATGTTCAAATTGACCCCCTGAATGGTTTCTTCAATATCCTTTCCTTCCAGTAGTATTGTCACTAGCACTGGATGCCATCTGACTTTTAACTTTTACCCTTCTTGATGACTGCATAAAATCATGTCTCATTTTAATTTTTTATTCTCTGATCACTAATACATTTGAGCATTTCCCTGTAAAATGATTAGCCATTTAAGTTTTCCCTCTGAAAATTGTTTACTCATATTCTTTGGTCACTTCTACATTGGGTTCTTGACAGTTTCTTTCTGATTTGCAGGAATTCTTTACACTTTTAAGTGATTAATCCTCTTTAATTTACATATTTTAAAAAAGTTCTCTGAGTTATTTGCTTGCTTTTTAATTTTTACATATTGTATCCATTGTTAAAAAGAAGTGTTTAATGTTACCATAATCAAATTTATTTATCTTTCTCTATTTGTGGTTAGTTCTTTTTGTTTCCTATTTAAGAAATCTTCCACAAACCCAAGGTCATAATAATATTTTTCTGAATTTTATTCTAATAGTTGTATAACATTTTCTTTAATTTCTGGGTCTTCTATCAATTTTGATCTTGAACTTGTATAAGTGTGAGTATGAAGCCCATTTTCCAACAGCATTTATTAAGTAATCTTTTCCCACCTAGTTATGAAGCCACCACTGCTGCACATCTTTTAGGAGGTCATGTAGTTTTTTGCCATTCCTACAAATATGCAGAAAATTGTACCAACAGATTTCTCAATTTCAAACCATTTTGCATTGCATTCTTGACATAAATCCCACTTAGCCTTGATAAAATACACCACTAGGTTTTCCTATCTAATATTTTACATAGATTTCATATATCTATATTGATAAGTGAGGAGGGCTGATAATTCTCTTTTCTTATATTGTTCTCATATGGTTTTGGTATTAAAATTAAACTACATTTCAAAATGAGTTGGACAATTCTCTATTTTTTTCATGTGTGAAGCAATCTGTTTAAGGGAAAAATTTTCTGTTCTTTGGAAATCGGGTAGAACCTATTTGTAAAACTGTCTATATCTGTCATTTTTAAAAAGGTGGAGTAATAATGGGGATTCTTATTATCATTTTAAATTATCTAATAGAAACTATTCAGTTAAAGTTTTCTATGCTCAATTAAAATGTTTGTCTTCTTGCACCAATACTGAGAAGTATAATTTTTTTCCAGAAATGTGTTTTCTTTAAATTCCCAAATTTGTCAGCATTCTTCTATGAGTTTTTTTATATCAGTTTATCTGTAGCTATTGTTCTTTCTGATTCTGATTTTTTTCTTGATCAGTCTTGCCAGAAATTTATCAATTTTAGTCCTCTTACTTAATAATTATTGGTCTTGCTAATCATCTATTTTGACGTTCTTCCCTCGATAAATAATTTCTGCTTTTTATATTTCTTGTTTCTTTTATTCTTATTTATTTAGGTTTATATTAATCATCTTTTTCTATCTTCTTGAGGAGAAGGTTATCTCATTTTTATTCCTCTTTATATCCTGATGAATATACTAGGCTATAAATTTCTCTTGAGAATGACATTAGCTACATTGCATAAATTTTGTTACAATACATCATAACTCAGTGCCAAGCATCTATTAATGTCTTGTATAACTTGGGGTCAAGAGTTACTTAAATATATGTTTTGTATTTTCCTTTCATATGATTATTTGGGTTTCCAAACACTCTCAGCTGGGTATATAAAATAATATAGTAGTAAGACATAAAAGAACATTTATAAATATGATGCATTTTTGTTTAATTCAGCATATTAAAACAGATCGCATTGAAAATGCTTTAACAGCAAGTTAAATCACAATCTAGGTGGTAATCTCTTTGAAATTAATTAAAAAGGTGGTAGATCCATGAACAAATTAATTTAAAATAGAAGAATAACTTTTCCTTTCTTGAAATAATAGAGACAGGAAATGATACCCCACTTCTGCCCCCAAAATCCTTGGATGATGACAAAATGGTCTAGTTAGCTTTTACATAGGTGTTGGATACTTCAATAAACACTTATTTGAAGAAGTTTAAGACTTCTCTCAGTTTGTTTATTCATTTATAAAACAAAGGGTATTGACTAGATTAGTGCTAAAGTAGTTGTTAGTGACTTGTTCATACTAATCCACCAAAAGATAAAGAACTCGCACCCCAGAATAAAAATAAAGCAGTTCTTACTTCATCAAGAGAGTCTTCTAGGAAAAGGAAATGTCAGTGTGATTACTGGAAATGATTTCTGGTTTCCCTTTTAACTCTAAATGTGATGATTTGATTGACAGTAGTTTATGAGGCTTTCTTATCTTATAAAAGTTCTAAATGTCAGAAGTTTTGCTATAATTTACATAGTCCTTTCTATTGCATAAAAGCTGCTCTTATTAATTTTTTTCAGATTTCTTAAAGTGCTTTGATTCTTTATGGGTTATTATTTTAAACAATTTTGTTTCTTCTAGTCTTTCACTTACCAACACTGTCATCATATAGACCATCTTTGCAGAGGGGGAAAGCAGAAAGAAAACCCAAATTAGAGTAAAGTAGAGGCAATGAAGGACTTTGTCATTTCTGTGCCCTGATGGCACAGGAAAGCCAGTTGGAAGAGCACTAGATTAGTTGATAAACTGTAGAACCCAGAAAATCAGCACAGCCCTATTTTACTTAATTAACCACATCATTCTAAGTATTTCCTGGAGATGTGTATAGGGAAAGGAGTTTGTCCTCAAGATATCTTCACCTATAACCTTCTGAATTCCCTTTTTCTTCCTCGTAGACAAGTTGAATAACTGGTATTTTTCTTCTCAATCCAAACCTCTTTGTTTAGATGACTATCACATTACAGTCTTCTGATGGGAAGAATTGGAGGTCAATACATGATTATACAATGTTTACCACCAAAGTAAGTGAAGGGAAAAAGGATAAAATAGTTAATGATGTGTTTTAGTGAATGATATTTTTTAAATGTTCCTTTGATCCCTCTCCAGGCACTTCTAATAGCCCTGCAAATTTACCTGTGAAACATTTTTGAACTGTAAAATAATTCTATAGAAATAACACATGGAATAACTCTCACTGATTATTCAATAGGGCTGGAGTAGAACCCAGATGTGTATAACCTTTGTAAAATTCCACAGGTGATAGTGATGTGCAACTGCTAATCGTGGTTTTTGAAAGGATCCTATGTGCCATTCTTCTGCCCCACTACATATCCAATTCTTAAACCAGTCAGTAACACCCTGTCAAGTCTTCCAGCATATGACCGAATCCACTCAACAACAGTGAACTCACTTTCCAAAGCAACCTATTTCAACTTTAGAAAGTTCAGAGCACAAGAAATTACTCCAAAATCATTCTCCTGGCAACTTCCAGAAATTGGTCCCACGTCTTTCCAGTGGACTTATTTAAAGCAAATCTAATTCACTCCACCTTTCAAATATTTCAAGTAGATGCCCTTCTACAAGACCCTTTTGTGGGCTAAAGACCTTCACCTACTCAACCTGTTTCTATGTGACAGTTTCTAACCACTGTCACCAGGCCTGTAATTGCCCTCTGAACATACTACAGTTTATCTATATCTGCTCTTAAAAGGCATCCCAAGAACATATGAAATCGCTCAATTGAAATCTTCTCAGAAACAAGGAGATCAAAACTATTTTTCCCTCAATCTAGATGCTATGCCTCAAATTTATTGCATTTTACTATTCGAACTATTCTTTGTGGCATCCGCATCACTCAGATAGGCTGCATTTAACTTGAATAAGCTAAAATTCCTAAATTAACAAGCCATTTTTTCACAAATTTATACTTGCTGCCAACTTCAGGCCCTAAGAGAAGGATGTTCTATTGATCACTAGAAATATCTATCCCCTTAGAATTGATTTATTGTTACCACTTATCACCAGCTTTTATTCTGATTCTCTCATTATTTGCAGTCATTGTTTCTCTGTTTCTGTGCCACCCCTTTATTTATTCCCCTCATCAGTGAAAGTCCCCAAGAGGAGCAGGAAAGGGACAGAGCTCTGTCCCCGACAACAGGGATCGTCCTCCAGGCTCCCGTGGGTTCAGTAACTGAGCAATGCCGAGGGGTAGCTTT
>VBSM01003198.1:14039928-14063246 GCA_008086735.1 Cheirogaleus medius
CTCGGCCTCCCAGAGAGCTAGGATTACAGGCGTGAGCCACCGCGCCCGGCATGAGGGGTAGCTTTTGAACATGTTTCTTCCACCAGTAGTTAATTCCTTTAGTTGTGCTAGATTCCAGTCCCTATTTCTCCACTATTTTCAGATGAACCCAAGAAGAACCTCTTTCCAAACATTTTGGTCCAAATATTGTAAGTCTATGATATTATCATAACAAACCTTTCTGTAAAAAAAAGCAAATGAGGCCAGTGTGGCCTAACTCGGTCCCACTAACCTTGGATGTTTGAGGTAAATGCTATTTTCCACTCAGAGTCTATGAAATTACCTCTTTAATAATCTCTCTCTCCTAGAATCTTGCCCAAATTTAATGGAAAAACCAACCCTTCCATATCAGACATGCCTATGCTCCCACCAAGCTTCCTACAGTGTTCACTATATTTTCTTGTAATGATTCATAATATCTGTTACTAAAGGCAAGAAACTGTATCTAAGGATAGTGCCTAGCATATGAAATGCTTGTTGAATGAATAAATGAAAACCCTTCACTCACTTTTTGGCTATTAAAACTTGAGGTATTGAAAAGATATTAGATAATAGGTATGGTAGACAGACTCTAAGACCGCCCTCTGATTGCTGCCTGCTGTTATTTACACCTTTGATAATTCCTCTCCTCTTGAATGTGAGTGAGACCTGTGACGTTTAACTAACTGAATCAGCAAAGGTGATGGGATCTATGTGATTACAAGTACATGATTACAGTAATCTTGTGAAATGACTCCCTCTTCCATGCTGGTTTTGAGGAAGTGAGAAGCCATGTCGAGGGAGGCCCACATGGCAAGAAAGTGAGGGCCACTGATAACCAGCAGTTAGCAAGAAACTGAAGCCAACAACCCACAAGGAGCTGAAGGCTGCCAACAACCATTGTGAGCCTAGAAGCAAATCCTTCCCCAGCCAAGTCTCAGATGAGACTACAGCCCATTGGTTCCTTGATTTGAGCCTTGGAGATGAGCAGCTTCCTACTAATTAGAGAAGACTTCGTTTTATATTCTCAAAGTTACCAAAGAATAAATAGACCACAGGGCATTTGATTGTGAGTCTTGCAGTCCTACAAAACTGTAAGCACTGTGAAAACAAGACAGATAGGAGAGTAGATAAACTATGGTACAGTCAGACAATGGAATATTATTGAGCGCTAAACAAAAATGAGCTATTAACCCATGAAAAGACATGAACAAACCTTAAATGCATATTACTAAGGCTAATCTGCAAATACTACATGCTGTAGATTCCAACCATATGACATTCTGGAAAAGACAAAACTATGGAGACAGTAAAAGAATCGGTGGTTGCATGGGTTAGGGGGTAAAGGAGATGACAGGTGGAGCACAGACTTTTAGGGCAATGGAAATACTCTGTGTGAGACTATAATGGTGGATACATGTCATTGTACATTTAAACCCATAGAATGTACCACACCAAGAGTGAACCCTAATGTAAACTATGGACTTTGGGTGATTAGGAAGTGTCAACGTGAGTCATCATCAGTTGTAGCCACTGTACCCTTCTGATGAGGTGCGTTGATGATGGAGGAGGCTGTGCATGTGTGGGGACAGGAGATATAGGGGATATCTTTGTACCTTCTGCTCAATTTTTCTGTCAACCTAAAAACTAAAGTCTTGAAGGAAAAACAAAAGAAACAAGTCTGGTTGGAGGGGCTGGACCAAGCACAAGTAATGTGGCAGTCTCTTCCCCAGCAAGCCAGGCCTCCTATTTCTGTGTTGGGGCATTGCTGTGGTCCTAGGCCCCTGGCACTGAGAGGGGAGGGATGGCTCCAACATGCCCAGCAGGCCACTGAAGGCAATATAGAAGACAATATTCCTGTTGATACCATTTCTCCCTTTGGCTAAAATAAATGAATAAATCTCTTATTTAAGTGATAATTTGTAGAAATTCTGAATTCTGTTTTTGGTAATAACCACATGGATTGGAAGGGAGGAAGTAAATCAAATCTAAGGTGGTAACCTGATCCCTCCCCAGCCAGGCAGAAGCCAGAGGGGCTGGGGCCAGCACTGCTTGATGAATAAGATGCTCTAAATGAATAGAAAGGGCAGGAGAGATACTGCTTCCAGAAATGTCCATGGAGGGCATTCAGGGTGTGATTTATTCCCAACCAGTTGTACATTCAGTTTTCACTTTTCTCTAAAGATTCCAGCAAGTTGTGTTAAAGTATGGCTATCGGTATTCTACTGTCAGACACGTCTCCACATTTTTGCTATTTCGTTCACATTTATCTTAAGAATCTTGGTCTCCTAAGGCTATCTGTGACCTCTTGGTCTTGATTCCAGAACCACCTTTCTTATCTGAGATTATAGATTTTGAGTGCATCTAGGTCATCCATGCTTATCATATAATATCCTTGCCTCTGGCATGCACCGCCTTCCTTGTAAAACAATCTTTTCTGCACCTTCTTGTACGTTCCTTTTATAAGCTCCCATTTTAAACACATCCACGCCATGCATGTTAATGCCTTCTTACCACCTCAACTCATGCACTTCAATGAGCACTCCGTGAAAGCCCCTTTCTTATCCTGAAGGAAGAGCCTCAGACACTACACTGAGAAAAGTATAATGGAAAAGTGTCCATTATATCAGTGTCTATTGCTGTAGGGATGCATTTTTCACCTAATTTCTCTGATATCTATTCTCTCAGCTACCCTGAGAGAGATAAGCTGTTCTATTAACAAACAAGGCAGGCTGTGTCCTCCTCACTGTCCCCAAACTGAACTGCATTTCTACTAATTAAATTGGACTCCCTCTATTGGAGAATCATTGTGAAAACTTGAGGCTTCCTTCTAAATTTATAATCACTCTAAATTTATAATCACCCTTTAAATCTACCCATCAACTGGCCTTAAATCTAAAATTCTCTCTCAGGCCTGTGTTTGCTGTCTTTGTCCCAAGGCTTAGATGTGCGCCAAAGTTTTGACGGAACCCAAGTTTGTCTCCAAAAGTTTATATCCAATACATCATCACCTTGTTTTCAGATAGTATTGATTTTTCCTTTAAATAGCCTTTTGGAAAAATGTCTAATTCTCTCTACATATATTTTTACTGGGAAGGGAAAACTGCTTTCTACTGCTGATGGTTTAAAAAGTAATACTGTCTTATTTTAATAAAAAAGTCATATATAGCTAGATGTAACATATTTTAAAACAGCATACCAGACTAAATATATCAAAATAATTTTCCAATAAATGAAAGTAAGTAATAGATAAAATTTCCATTTCAAATAAGGCCATTGGACAAGTCTAGTCCAAGACCGTGGACAATGTAAAGTATAAACTACTTAGTGAAAGAAGACACCCTGTGCCAACTATAGCGACGAGCACTTCAACTACTAGCCTGTTCATTTACCCAACATCTGCTAAAAAACAAAACAGAACAAAACAAAACAAAACAAATCAGGCATGCAGTGAGAATAAGTGGGAACACGAGAGTCTGCATCCCTTGGTTTCCCTGTCTATCCTTCAGGTGACCCCAAGAGTCACAGTACTGATAGCATTTCCATCAGAATAAGACTGCTTCTGCCTCATGCATATGGCACACATGGAAAAAGTTAGAGATCTGCACCCTAATAGCAAAACAAATCCAATTATGTACCAGCAATTTTAATGCCTTTCCAAGATTGAAGTAGCTCACTAAAGCTCAGACAGTAAAGATCCAGGGAGCATGTTTATTTATTTATACCGTGCCTCCCTCCAAATAGGATTTGAGGCAGCTCAGTGAGCATGTTAATAATGCTTATTCTCAAAACCCTATTTACTGTGTTGTGCTGCAGCAGATATCATTACCCCTGTTTGCGCTTCGAAAAATCTGACTTTTCAGAGGGTTGTTTGTTTATATGTAGAATTTTCTGAAATTCAATAGGGACCTCAAGGCCTGGCTTTTTTTTCCTGCCCCAGGATGTGGAAGCCAGAGAAGGGAAAACCCCAGCTTTGGGGTGGAGCCACTTTGGGAGGGAAGGGCAAGGCGAGCACATGAGGTTCTAGAATCCCCAGACTACTGTGAGTGACAAAGGTCAGTGCCCAGAGAAGGTCCTGCTTTGGAAATGGGGCTTCAGGAATTATTGAAAAAACTGTGCTCCTGACACCAGAGGATGACACCAGTTCATTGGATTGTTTAAATTTTCTTCTCAATATTTGTGATTAGGGCACTGTGGAGTTTGGAAATTTCCACTGCCTAGAAATGAATATTTCCTGTGTTTCTGGGTGGGAATTCAGGTGGAGAGAGAAAATGCATTGCTGAGGGCCTGGAGCTCCTGATGTTAGGCATTTTACATATGAAATTTCAACAGATCCCTATGAAAACTCTGCAAGATTGGAGTTTTCATCTCTCTTTTGGAGATAAGGAAACTAATGCAGAGAGAGGGATCGAATTTGTCAAAGGAGAGGCAGCTGGTAAGTGATAAAGCTGGACGTGGAGCCTGGATCTGTTTATGACCTGCAGAGTCTTAGAGAGAAGCCTCTGACTGATCCCCTATGCTGTGCTTAGCATACAGTAGGCAAGAGGCTAATGTTTGCTTGCAAGAATGTTACAAGACATAAAAATGACCCATTCGATAGATATTGACTGAGTGCCTACTATGTGCCAGACACTATAAATCAACACAGAATAAATTCTACACTAAAATTACAATTAGAATGTAAATCAGCTTTAATCTATGAAAATGAAATTAGGCCAGCAGGGAGCCCATAAAATGAGCCTATTAAAATACATCCCATAAGAGGAAGAGCAAGCAGGAAAAATGAGGTGAAGGGATGATGAGATAATGTAATTTTTAAATTGGCTCCCGTTCTCCTGAAATACTTTTTTAAGATTTTACTGCAAAATTACACAGTCAACAGGAACATGCCATTTTTAAAAGACTTTCTCACTGGGCTCAGTGTATAAATAATAATACACATTTAAAAATGCATGACTATTCATTAAGCCATTGACCACTTCCAGGCTATTGAGTACATAAGTATTTTAAAAATTACTTTAATACGTATTTACCCAATAGACCAGAAAAGTTCCTTTGGTACATCATGTGCATTTTAAAAGCTGCCTACATAAGGAGTTATCTGATCTGAGCCAGAGCCTACTGCCAACTACATAATATGCATTTTAAAGAACAACCTAATTATGTGCTTACCCAAGAGAACA
The DNA here is from genome assembly GCA_008086735.1 of Cheirogaleus medius. NCBI lineage: Eukaryota > Metazoa > Chordata > Mammalia > Primates > Cheirogaleidae > Cheirogaleus > Cheirogaleus medius. Next base: position 14,045,130 of record VBSM01003198.1, read on the forward strand.
AAGTTAATACTGAGGGTCAATAATTATTACCTTCCTTTACTACCTTTTATTCTTTTCTGTCAAATAAAATGGGAGGAAAAAAGTTTATACTTGTTCTCTTACCTATTTTCTCCCGACAACTAGTATTCCAATGTTTTTCTCACCCTTACCTTCAAAAAGAAAGAGAAAGAGAGAGAGAGAGAGAGAAAGGAAAAGAAGGAGAGAGGGAAAGAGGGAGGAGAGAAAGGCAAAAATTTAAAAAAAAACTATATGTAATTAAAATTAAGTTTCTGGTTTATAGCAAATGTGGGAGATCAAAAATCCATCCTTTAATGTATATTATTAATATTCTCTCCCTATATGTCTACTAACTTATGTTCAACTTATATACTGCTTAGTTCCAAAATTTTCTGGTCTCCTCCATATTTACTTTTATAGAAATATGATTACCTTTTCCCTTTCTCCTAAGACATAATGATACAGGTTCCTTTCTTCACTTGCACAAAAACATAGATCTTATGTTATCTGAGCCAGTGAGTCTGTTTCCATTGGTATGACATGGAGGGTTTCTCAGAAGAAACCCCATTCCTGCTCACACAAATATAAAATAACTATTTTCAACAGGCAGGCTGGCTCCCTGGTGTCTCTGCTCGCTTCCCTCATGCTGCCACCATCAGCAGTGACAACTCCCCTCCTGTGAGGCCACCTGATAGACCAAGAAAGCAATGTTGTCAGTTTCTCCATAGGCATGACTTTCCCCCTTCATTTCTGTGGTGTATGATGAGCTCTAATGAACACAGCCAAAATGGAAATACCACTCAGTATTTAGGTAGTAGATGTCAGTCCTCATGAAACGGTGGGTTGTAGGTCTGTGGACATTGATGGCTGCTGTATACACAACTTGTAAGTGTTACCCTCTCTCACTCCCACCTGTGAGAGTGGACTTGATGATATTTATTTTATTTTTGTTAGGTAGGGCTTAGGGCATGCAGGTGGTGGGGCAGGCAGTGAAGGGAAGTGGTCAAGGGATGAGGGTCGGGACCAATAGAAACAGGGAAAATAAACCACAACAGCAGGAACTTGACGTTAGGGAACAGGAGCATGTGCAGAAGTTAAGAGCCTATGACCAAAGGTAACCTTTCCTCAATTAGCATATATTAGCATATTAAAATCACACCCCCTAGTGCCAAGACAATTCTGAATGCAGCCACACAAGGACCGAAAGTAGGAGGGTACTAATTCTAGGAATTTTCCACCCCTTTCTCAGAATATTGTCATTCCACCCCCAGTTTAACATAGAATTAGGGAACCAACATAAAAGGGGAAATCTTGCTAAACTCAGGGTCTTATCCACTTGTGGAAACAGACCTGTCCCTCCCCTGGGATGCACTTTCACTTTGTAAAACTTCCTGTTTCCTGTAATAAAGCTGCTTGTGTGAGTTGCTTATGTCTGTGTTCATGTGGTCACAATGGCCCTGCTTGTGATTCTTCTAAGCAAGGAGCCAAAGAACCAGGACAGCCCTCTCATAAAATCAAACCGGACATTTGGTGCCCAAATCCGGGACAGCCTGAGACGTTTTATTGGAGCTATGCAGGCCCTCAGTAAGGTAAAGTGACAGAGCTTATATGTCTGGCTATTGCTTCACTTAAGATATTACTCTTTCCTTTTCCTCTCTCTCAGGTCTGGACCACAGACATGCTGGAAGGGATTAATTTGTTGGGGAGACCTAAGGGTCCCTGTCCCTTCTGTTTTAGAAACTTTGCTCGCCAGGGCATCTACATATCTCTCTCTCTCTCTCTCTGTCTCCCTTTCTCTCAAAAACCAACCCTGACGATTTTTAAAAATTCATTTTGAACAAAGGTTCACTATCTTTCTTTGCCATTACCTCGCCATTGCTAAATCAATTACATCCCATCTCCAAAAAAAATGACAGAAATCTTTCACAAGTTCCAATTGAGTCTTAAGAATTGTCCTCCTGTTCTAAATGAGTTTATTTCAGTCTAGCAAGATGAAATCATGTTTATGGATGGATTAAAAATATCAGAGTTGAAGGATTTTTTAATTTACCCCAATAATTTATCATTTAGTCTTTCTTCTTTTTATTTTTTAATTATTATTTATACCTGAAGACTACCCTAGAGATTCAAAAGCTGGTGGGAATTTCTTAAATAAATTTGTTAATTTTATACAGAAAGAAGTCTTAGAAGAAGCTAAGTGGATTTTAATCAAAGAAAAGTTTATTTACTCTCAGCACAGTAATTAAAACATAATTAATATTTAAAGAAACAAATCTAATACCAGAAATCAAGTTGAATGACTCAACTTAGTGTACTTATGTTCTTACTCTCCAATGGACGAGAATAACAAGTATAACTGGAAACATTTTGTTAAGTATGAAATCATTTTTATTGTGGGTGTAGATATAGATATATATCAAAAAACTAGGTAATATTAAAAAATAATGACCACCAGCATAAATCTAAGCCAGCAAGATTCTGGCACTACCACCTCTTATTACATAGATTAGTTTGTTTTAGACACCCCACTCTATATGAGTAGTAGACTCTACTAGAGCGTCAGATTCCTTTTCTCATTTAGTAATAGATTCAAGACACAAACTAAAAATGTAGAACAAACTGGAAAGAAACATTAAAGTCTCCAGGCTGTTTGATGTGTTTGTTATTTTTTATAAGCTGAGAAATATGCCAATACCTATTGATTCAAGAGCATGTTCTCCTTTTATTCTAATAAGTGTTAAAATAAATTTTGCTTTTTTATCAAATTAATTTTGGCCATAATTTCATTCAGTTTAGCAACAGAGACATTCCAGAATCTAACTGGGTAAATTTTCTGTCACCAACTAGGTTGAATTGGTATTAGGGTCTAGCTTTGTTCTCTGTCCTCTACACCCAAAAATGCCTTCAAGAATGAGATTAGATTAAATTGCAAGTATATTTAAAAATCCTGTAGCCTACGCTCCAACTCATCCTTCTCCTTTTCTGCACAGGCTAGCCACCCATATAAAATGACAATGAGACACTAGACTCTCTTGTCAATTTGGTCAGTCTGGTTTTAAGCTGGACTCAAAGGTGAGGACCAGATGCAGATGCAAAGTTCAATATCTGTCTGGCTACAACTTCCCCAGACAAATGACCTATTGACTAACACATAGGTAAACTCCCATCAATAGTTTCAAATTCCACATAACCTCAAAGGACAGTAAATCTATTCATTTCTGTCTTGCATAGTATCCACAGTAGACAAAGCAAGATTTAGAAACTTGATTAGATGAATGGTGGTTGGTTATGGAGTCAACTATATTATTTGCTTGGTAGAGTTTGTACCATACATTAAGTTTGGTGATTAATAGAATCATGTATGAGAATCTGGACTGTTCAGAGGATTCTGTTTGGTCACGGATGGTTAAAACTACTTGGTTAAAAGATTTCATAGGCTTCCATATATAGTTTCTAAAATAGAAGCTCATTCTCTGTATATTTAGCACCCACTGCTGCCTCATCATTGTTTTCTATTCACACTCTCAAATCAAAATCTTGCCAGAAAATGAGAACAAAGAAGATTTTGAGTTCTTATTGTAAGAGAGTGAATTTGAGATAGCCGATTGTGAATTAATTGCCTCTGAGCGCTTCTGGAATTGCCATTTATGCATTTTCTTATTGCTGACAGGATCCCTAATACTGACAACTGGAATTGTTTAAAGCAAGATGATGCAATTTAGCCTTGCATCCTTTTTTTCTAGACCTATAAGTGTGACAGTAATTTATTCTCCTTAGTAGGGTTCTTAAGTAAAATTTATAGATTGGTGGCCTTGGATTTGGGGCCTCACAAAGGGGTGGGGAAGGGTAGGAACTAAAAAGCAGTTCAGTGTGTCTTATGTCAAAGAAATCTTGAAGGAAATGAGAAAAGAGAGGAAAAAGAGGTTCATGGTTCAGACTTCAGAATAGGGAAGGAGGGTGAATGGATTGAGATTCAAAGGTTATGACTTAACAACCTAGAATGGCAGTCTCATAATAGGAGGGGCTTTGATCTGTGAATTGTAATCCAACCTCTACTTCCATTCTGCTGTGTGATCTTGGGGCTAGATTTTCTAACCTACAAAATGAAAATATTGAATTGCTTGATCCGTAAGGGCCATTTCAGCTGTAGAATTCTCTACTCTGACCTGAAAAAGGAGACTCAGTCAAATTGTGAAGTAGGTAAAACTTCTGGCCCACAACCTCCCTACCAGTCTTCATTTCCTTCCTCTTGGCAGATTTCTCCATGAATTCCCTCCAACCTCTTATCCTGGGTAAATATTTTCACTCTTGGGGCCGTCAAGCTGTCTGGTAATTAATGTGATGTACTTGACTAATAATAAAGATGTCAGCTAATAATGCCTGAATGAATGACCCTTACCAAAAGTTAACAGCATTTTAAACATAAATGGATTCTCAAAGACTGAAACATCATGACCCAAAAGACTGAAATTATAATGATGAAATGAGAAGAAGTAGAGTCAATCTTTTGTGAATAAGTAATCATCTACTCTGCTTACTCATAAAGCTGTCCGAGCTGATTTGTCTAGAGGGAGAAGTTCAAGGTAGAAGGACTTGAAACAATGCCATAGTGCAGTGGTTACTAGCACAGAATTTGAAAGCAGATGAACTTGGATTTAAGTCCCTGCAGAACCATTTCATAGCTGTTTGAGTTTGGGCAAGTTACTGACTTGTCTGATCTTAAATTCTCTTATCTATGAAATAGGATTCATAATGCCTATATCTTAAAATTATTTTAAAGAATAAAGAAGACAGTACTATGTGGCATATATTACACAAGTAACAACTTCTAACTATTATTATTTAAATTACCTCTTCTCTGGGAATATTAATGATGAACCCCAGTTTAAAAATCAAATGATGTTATTTTCACTTCCAAATGGAGACCAACTTTAAATTTTTAAGCTGTGCTATCTTATGAAATGAATATACAATATAAGATCTCTGACTGTAAAATAATGACACTGGCTCAGGATAAGAAAATCAGTCTGATTATTTTGTAGTTACATTTAAATAATTAATTGGTTGAATACTGCTTTACCTTGTGAAATCCAACATTTCTGCTTTCAGTGAGTAACTTGCAGTCCTTCATTAATGATAGATAATTTCCCTAAGTCCTCAAAAATCATCTGTCCTATTTAGATAATCTTTAAATGATGGAAACAAATTTAATCAAAACAGAAAAGGACTGACCCCATGCTGTGAATCAAATAAGTACAAATGAGAAACTAATCCAAAACAGAAGCTGTCTGGATCTGCACACTTCAGTAGCCCTTGGTCCCTGTATCTTCCGACTACTCGATAGCACTATTGCAACATTACTATTTAAATCTTCTTATTTTTTATTCAGATCTATAGCTTTTGCCTTTAGATTTTTACATCTTGCCTTTGACCAAGTATTGAGGAACTGTGGGGCAATGGGCCAAGAGGAAGTCTCATGCAGAGGCACCTGAGTGTGCAGAGTAAGAAGTCCTCTGCCTTCCTGTGGCTTTTCATCTTCATGGCCCGGATGGATATTCAGATGCTAGGAGTAAGCCTAACCCTCCGTCCTCTGCATCTCCAGGGCCTTCCTAGTGTCAAGTGAAAACGTTGAAACTTTGCAGCTCCAGGTAAGACTACTATCCCTTCCTCAACACTGACTAGCCACCACCAGCCTTGGGACCATCAGTAGAAATTGTGCCATGCCTTTTATCACTGCTTATGTCTTCCTCAAAGGGAATCCAGGACTCTGTGGTCATCCTTCCCTGAACTTTCTTTTTATTTTTTCTAAAAGAATGAAACAATTGTAAGATGACTTTCATAGGTTTTATTACTATACATACCTACCTATCTGCCTATTTTCTCTTCCTTCTCTCCCATTACTATTAACGGTCCATGTTCTTAGCTAAGATTAACACCTCTACTTTGCAATAGATATCATCTCTTGCCTGTTTGAGAACATGGGTCCCTTGATTTCTCCTTTCTCTTGCATTATCAAGGTTACTTTTTCTAGAACCTTTTTATTTTGCCTCCACCACTCCACTGAACCTCTTCTTGCTCTTATCATTGTTGACATGACTTCATCATTACTAAATCCAACAGTTGATTCTCAACCCTCATCCTACTTAATCTATCAGCAACGTTTGACACATTTGATTATTTACTCCTCCTTCATGTGACTTCGAAAGCTCCACACTCACCTGACTTTCTCATAACCCACCAGGTACTTCTTTCAGTCTATGTGCTAATTTCCCCTCCACTCAGCAACCTCTTAGTGATGAAGACACCCCAGGCTCAGTTGCCGGACCTCATCTATTTTCTCTCTACACACAATTCTTTGGTAATCTCATCCAGTTTCAAAGCTTTAAATCCTGCCTCTATGCTGATGACTCCCAAATCTAATCTCCAGATGAGACCTGGCCTCCCAACTTCAAACTCAGTTCAAACTCAGTATCTCCACATGCATCTCTAAAAGGCATCTCTAAAAGTATGCCCCAACTGAACTCTCAAACTGATCCTGCCCCTTAAACCATCTACAGCAGCTTTTCTTAGTGAAGGACAGCTTCATTCTTCCATTCATTCAGGCCAAAAACCCTGGAGTCACCCTTGACTCCTCTCTCTCTCTCATACACATGCACTTGCGTCCCATCCTATTCAACAGCAAACCCTACCCACTCTATCTTCAACACATATCCAGAGTCCCACCACATCTCACCACCTCCCCTGCTACCATTCTGGCCCAGGTCACCATGACATCGTGTCAAGATCTCCCTGCTTTTTTCTGTGAAATCTCAACACTGCAGCAACAGGGATCCTAGGAAAACTCACAAGCCAAACCGTATCACTCTTCCACTCAAAACTGTTATGTCGCACTCAGTCTCAGAGGCAATATTGTTATAACAGCCTCCAAAGCCCAGTTAACTCCCTTACCTCATCTCCTCCAGACTCACTCCTTGTGCTCCTGTGCTGCCGGCCATCCTGCTGTCCTCAGACTTGCCAGGTGTGCCCCCTTATCAGAGCATTGTCCCCTGGTGCCCTCCTGTTCTGGAACGTTCTTCCTCCAGGCATCCACATGACTGACTTCTTCACCTCCTCATGCATGGTCTTTGTCTAGGTATTATCTTCTCAGAAAGCTTTCCCCTGATTATCATATTTAAAACTGGAAATTCCAACCTTGATCCTTCCTTATTAACTGCCCATCCCTCTTCAGATGGAAGCTTCATGACAGTGAGGATTTGTAGTTTTGTTCTCTTCTCTGCTATCTCAGGTGCTAAAGCAAAGCAATTTTAAAATTTTTTAAATTCTTAGATGTTTAGGAAATAGACAACACTCAGTTATAGTGTTATAATAATAATAACAAACTGTGTAAGGTTTAGTATGTGTCAAGTACTATTTTAATGGTTTTATATAATTAACTCATTTAACCTCCACAATTAACTCATTAACCTCCACAATTAACTCATTTAACTGCCACAATTAACCTATGAAATAGATACTTCTGTCTACATTTTATAGAAGGAGAAATTAAGACCCAGAGAGGTTAAGGGTAAGGTTCAGTACTTGCCACCCCAAAATATGACACCTTGGCATTTGAGAAAATAGCAAAAGCAGGGAGGTCGCTCTCACCTTCCCTTCACCCCTTTTTTCCCTGGAGCAGGCAGTAAAACCTAACTGATCTCCACAAGACCCTCATGTGAGAGGTGCCCACTCTATACTCAGAGGCAAACAACATCCTTATCTCTGAAGACACTGAGGCACCGAGAAGAATCTGAACAAACAGGCCGTGCTAAGATCCCCCCAGTTTACTACCATCAGATCATGCCCCTTTTAACCAATAATACTTCTCCATAATATCAACTTCTTCAGACAGCATAAAAACACACAGGTTTCCCTGTTTCTTTGGGCCTTCATTTCTGAAGGCTCCTGAGTCATGTAAAACTTACATTACATAAATTCGTATGTTTTTCTCTTCTTACCTGTCTTTTGTTTGATGGACCTCAGCCATGAACCTTACGGTGTACATTAAGAAACTCCCTCAAGATTACACTGAGAGTATGTAGAGAATCAAAATTTGAACCAGGAATTTATATTAACTGCTCTAGGCTCTGCAAAAATTGGAAAAATAAGATCTTTTCAGGATTGTGATGAGAATTATATATAATATACACAAAGTATAAAGACAACAGCACAGTGTCTAACTCTGGCATGCCAGTAAATGGAAGCAATATTTAGGCTGCACCTGCTGAACGCACAAACTAAAATGTGGTACAAGGAATCTGAAAATACCTTCCTAAATGGAAGTGCTGCGTTATTCAATCTCCTAATTTGTGTTTTGGTTGGCAGCACCATATTTAAGCGAGGCCCCTCAAAATCATACAAATGAAAATGAGTCTTTCCTTTCTATATAAAAACCTGGAGTTTTGTTTTTGTTATTGTTTTCTTAACTTAGCAGATATAGTATGCAAGGCTGTATCAATGTACACATGGTTTAACAGTCCAGGCGTATTTGCTTTCCAAGTCAAAAAGGAGAGAGTTTATAAGCCATTCGATGTTTGTTTTATTTATCCAAGACTCTAACCTTCTCTTCATTTAAGCTTGCAGAGCTCCCGTGTGCAGAAATCTTTAAACCCCATGCCTGCTGACTGGCATGAACTCTATTCTGGTACTACAGACAAGTCAGCAATGGGATTCCATACAGGGACTCCAAAATGAAATGGGTAGATTGATGGCCCCATTTGTGTTCTAGCGTCCCAAAATACCTTCACAACATGTGTAACTGTGTGGGGGCTCCACTGAATTTGTATTCTGGAAAACAAACTAAAAGGTCAACATGCATGTATATTTATAATGGAATTGGTCTTTGATAATCAACGAGGGGAATGTTTCTTCCTTTGTAGCAAATTCTCAATGGGCTTCTCAAAGAGAGCTTCTCTACTCTTTTTTCTGCAGAGAACCTGCAGTCCCTCTTAGAGAACTCTTGTAAATTACAATACTGTATTTTCTAAGACATTTCGGACAAAGTGTGATCAAACTGATAATGTATTGACTTCACAATGTCGATACCGAAATTAAGATGCAATATCAAAGTAGTAAGTTTTTCATATCCATTAAAAGGGAAAAAAATCTATGATGTAACTGGAGTAGAATGCATTGAAAAAGAATACTTATTTTGAGTCCGTATTGCAGAATAAATTTCTTAGATTGGCAAATATTCTTTAGTTGTAAACTATGGATGGAGAATGTCAGTTTCACAAGTGATAATAATTGTCAATCACCTGAATCAAAATAGAGATCAAACCTTTACACAATTTTTGCTATAGTAAGAATGGATAAAGTGGTCTTCCATTTCCATCTCCCAATTTTATAGACTTAAAACTTCTTAGTCATGCTATCCTGGGTTAATTAGTTCTGAAAAGATTTCTTTGAATGACTCACAGAGATATCTAGAAAAACACATTAATTATAAAAGCATCCTTTTTGAAAATATAAAATCAGAGTTGCTTAGTAGAGACCTCCATTTGGTTTTTCAGGACAGGACTACTCCAGAATCATGTCCTTCACATCAGGTGACTCTTCCTGCCACCAAACACCGCACCTACACCTGACAAAGTGATGGAAATGCACTGTTCAGTTTGCTGTGCTCACTACATCATCTCCCTTTCTCAGACACCCCACGCTCACAGCCCTTTAAAGTTCCACATTTAGAGATCATCTTGCATAGGGTACGTTCTAATTTTCTGAGTCCTAACAACATAGACTAGAATCCTTTGATTTCATTAATCACATAATCCAAGCTACGCTCCTACTTCCAGGAACATCTGATTACCTCATGATTTATGTCTCCTTGCAAAGCTTAACCAGAGATGTCAGCACATCCTCACCTGGCCTCAGCCTCCTGCTCATTTATTTCTTACTCAGGTACTACACTCAGTACTCATTCTCATCCGCTACTTTATAAATAGTACTTGATAAATACCAACTGGATTAAATGGGGGCGGGTTTTTTTCCTTATTATTATCTAAAGAAGTTTGGATTGTAAATGCACTTCTGGGTTTAAAACGAGTTTTAGTTTCAGACATGAGTGCTTTGGGGAGTTTATTGATGGGGTAATTAGCTGCATATTTGGGTTAGTGGAGAACAACTAGAATGGGTGCATAGGAGATGAAAGGGTGATGGAACAGCACCCAGCTAATAAAAAGCTAACACTAGGATGAGTCTGAGAGATTTATCAACTCCAACAAGTATAACAAAAATAATGTGTAGTTTGCATATATGTGTAAAATGTGAGCTGCAGGGATCCAGGGTGACGTGCAGGGCAGTGAGGCACATGAAGAGACTCCTAAATGTGACCAAAAGATAAATTAGAGAAGGAGGTTGTTACTAAGTCATAGTACAATTAACACCTGTTATGCAGGAGCAGTGATATTCTGTCATGAGGAAAATACAAAAGTTTAAAGATTTTCCATCCAATAAGATGTTTTTGTTTATTAGTGGAGCATAAATGCTTTGTTGTATCAAATGACAGGATAATAGTCAAAGCATGATAGTTGAAATAACTTCTATTTGATACCACATCAATATATATTTATAGGTTGTCTTAATTGTGTAGTTTTATTGAGTTGTTTGGGGAAATGGAAGAACGAGTTGTCTCATCTCTTAGATTGGCAAAAACTGCAAGAAAACAAAAAAATCTCATAAGAGTGTTTGCAAATAGCATTTTAAGTGGAGGTTAGAAAATAATTTGTGTACATTACTATTATAATCCTATTGGGAGGTGGTTTGGTATAGTTTTTTAAAGCACAGACTTTGGTGTCAAACCAGTGTGGGTCCTAGTCATTACTCTGCTATCCACAAGCTAGGTACTTTTGGGAGATTCATGGTATGTCTGTAGGTCTCAATTTTCTCATCTGTAAAATGAGGATGACACCCATGCCACAGGGTTGTTTTGAAAGTTAAATGATGTGATGTATGTATTGTAGCTATTCTATAAGCTGAATCGTTACTGACAATTACATTGATGGTAAAAAATATATATATATATTTTAAGAATATCTGAGATTTAAGCCCAGAGAACCACAAGGCTACAGGCTTTATCATACTAGGCTGCATATAGTGAAAGTTTCTCAAAGTGATAGCTGGGCAGGGTCTTGACACACAGGCACTCGGGTAGTGCACTAATGAGAGTCAGCACCATCCACGCATCTTAGGCTTTTGCTAACTTACTTGTATGAGAAAGTGGGAGTGGAGATCTTCAGGCTTCCAGATGAGCCCTGAAAAGAGGAAAAGAAACCATCCATTATGAACACTGGTCCATAAAGCTGTGCACACATACACTGCTAATGGCACTTACGGGGCTGTGAGTGGGCGAGAGTGTGGGGGTGTGCACTGCGACCACACAGGGCTCTTCAAGTTGTACAATAACATGAGGAAAATTGTCTTAAGGAAGGGAATCTATTCTAACTCAAGCAAAGGTACTAAAGGGTTAGCGGTGGCCCTTCTCCCAAGGCTAAACCTAGAAATATGATACTACACAAAAAGGAACAGGCAGAAGAAAATCACGCTATGAAAGAAGCTGGCACATCAGGTACCAGCTCAGAAAATGAACTCAGACCTGCAGAACAATGGAAGGCAAGTTGGAGATAGAGCTCGTAAACTGGAAGCAAGAAAGAAGGAGTAGAGGAGGGATGCTTGGGTGCCTCTGAAGAATGCAGTGTCCTACTGACATTTTTCCTGACTGCCTCTGTTCAGATCCCTGGGCAACCACTCACTACATGATGCCTGTGGTCAAGTTGTTTAAACTGCAAGCGCCTGTATTTCCTCATCTGCAAATGGAGATCTTGACACTACACTTGTCATAAGGTTTGCATATGTGCATGCATTAAAGTACTATGTGAAGCACACAGATATAATGAACATTCAATAAATGCTATTATAATCACTGATATTCTTATTCACAAATAGTTCGTTGGCAGATTCTCAAACCCCTGGACTACTCTGCACAAAAACCAGTCCTCTTCCCTGGCTCACTTCCATGACATGAGAAATCAGTGAAAGCAGCACATATCCTTTCTAAACTTGTACGTCCTAGGGGATCTCCAGGCAGGACCAGAGAACAGTGGAGAAGGACAGAACCTCACAAACAACTGGTGCCCAGTAGAAAACTCCCAGCTTTTTTCCATTTCTTCCATTTTCCAAGTCAGCAGGCAAAGGGCAGTATCCAAAAGCGGGAAGCCACTCATCCAGGAATATGGCCAGGTGCCCCAAAGTGAGCACATGGTGTGCAATTAATCATGCACAGTTGTGCAGAGTTGAATACCGTACTATGAACTGCCAATAAGTCTGATTAAGTATTAATACAAGAATGAATTCAGGACATATGGAAATTGTTCATAGAATTTAACATTTTCTTTAAAACGCAATGTAAACAACACTGCTCCTAAATTTTGTTTCTGGAGCAGAATACTTTCTAGTGGTAACATGATAAAAAAAATTTTTTTAAAGAAATAGTATCATTTGTTAAGAAGCAAATAGGGTACCATCGATGTATCCCAGACTAAATCTGAAACAATATGTATATTTTTTAATTTTCTATTTAGTTCTGAATCTGCCATAAATAACACAAGAAGCTTCTCAAACTCCTCCAAGCTCTAATGAACCTACAATAGAAACACAAGATTATGAGTAATAAACAAGCTTACCTGGACAAATGCGATGCACATCCTAGTAAAACCCCCATGGCATCAAAAATAATGATGAAGCACCACATATTTGACCGGGTGCAGCAGCAGCTGTCAGAGCAGCATGGTGTATTGATACGAGCCACAGAGAAATTGTGTTTAAGTATAGTCACCTGGCCCACCTGGCCCACCTGGCCCACTGTGCACCCAGAAGCTGTGGCAGGCACTTCAAATAGCATCTTTAATGACTATTCAAATAAAGATAGGATGATTAATGATATCCTTTCTCATTTTTTTAAGTGCCAAATATGAAGCCAACCCTACATAAATTCCTTTACCTTGCAGACTGAGAAACCATCTCTCATTATAATATACTCCCATAAATCACACAGAGAATTGCATAGTAAAAACGGCATGGCTCTGCCTTTAATTCTGTTTCTCCCTCTCTCTCACTCTCTTTCTGCATGAGAGAGAGAGAGAGAAATGGGATTGACACCTACCTTATAAAATCCTTGTAAGTAAAAGTGACTAGTGACATAAGTACTCAAGGATATATTTTTGTCTTCAGAAACAAATGCAGTATCCATAAGCTAGCATAATGTCTAGCACAGAGTACTTGCTAAGATAAATATTTGTATAAGAAAAGAAGAAAGAGGATAAAAGGAGACAGAAGAGAAGGTTGAGGAAGAAAAGGAAAAGGAAAATAAAGAAAAACTATTAGAAATGTTTTCACATCCCTCTGGCCAGCAGAAAGTCCCGCTCGCGTGTTTCACGTGGAGTGGAAGCACAGAGTGTGTTGATGGAAAGCCGGTAGCTATTAGCACATGGTTCCCTGGGGAGATATATGAAGAGTCCACAGTTCCCCTAATTGGTCCGGGGCTGAACTGGAATTGAATTCCAAGTATTCTAGTTCTTAAATGCCTTGTGATACTTAGGTTAAAGTTTATCCATTATATGCTATCTGACCCTTTTCTAAGAGCCTCTCATCAATTTGATATGGTAGCAGAGGGCAAGATACCAGATGTCAATTCTAATTGTTTCCATTTGGCAGTCATATTGAGCGGATTTCAAATCCAAGAAAAACAACTGAACAATTTCCATCTCTTCGATTGGTTTCCACTATTTTTCCTCTTGTAATTTTGGAAACTTTCTGGATGCACAGACTTCAGTTTCTTGGGCAGAAAACATTTCCATATTTCCATGAAGTACTTTATTCATCCTTCTCAGCTTCACTGTTCACTGCTAACCATAATATTATTCCCAATCAATGTGTCTCTTTAATGTGTTAAACCTTTAAAGTGACTAGTGTGGGTTACAGAGAAGTGAACTAAAGTGGATGTAAAAAAAAAAAAAAGAATGTCATAAGTCATTTGCCTCCATTATTCTAATGGCTTTTAAAACAATGAAATTATTTCTGATCAGGGCATATTGAAAATTTGTACAGTTTAGAAGCCATTTGATTTTCACATACTCTATATTTTAACACTTAACAATGTGGCAGTCTCAAAATGGCACATTGTCAAGTTGAAAATCACTGTAGAAACTCTGAGGTACTAAACTAAGTATGGGGTAGGCCATACACAATTATCTTTGGAATCTTAGGGCAATGTTGGCTCTCAAGGACTTAGATGACAATATCATGATCATATGACCCACATAACTGTCACATTACTTTTCTTAAAGTGTAAACTTTTCATAACATGTATTTCATTCAAACCAAAAAGTTTACAATTGAGGCTGAATTGATTAAACAGTGTAACATCCTATAATCTGATTCCTTAGTTAGCCATCCCGCATGATTTAAGTCTTTTTATTTGATATGTCTAACCTCTCAAAGTGAGACTTGCCAATTATAGTCACCATACAGTGTGATTTGATCATTGCATATTATATACATGGATTGAAATATCACATTGCATCCCACAAATATGACAAATATGTACAATTATTATGTGTCAGTTAAAAATAATAATAAAAGCAAAAAAAAAGAGACATTTGCCAAAACACCTCACTTTTTATGAGTTCAAGAAATGGAATTTCCCTAGTGTCATTGGAAAAAGGAGAAAATACATTTTTTCTAGGGAATAAGACTAAGTCATACAAAGAAACTCAAAGGAAATGTCAAATTAGAGAATGGTAGGGAAAAATTAAGGTAAGGATAAGAATGTTGAAAATGAAATACTGAATTTTAAAATAACTAGCTTAAAATAAAGGGATGTTAGTATGTTTTAAAATTGATTTGCAAAATTAGAAAATGTAGAATAGAAATAAATACATGAAAAAGTTATGTAAACAAACCACTGCTGAGCTACCAGTTTTATCAGTCCTGTGAACCACAGTGAAAACCTCCCACCCCAAACCCTGTGCGTTACAATATTTGCGATGGATCTGTCCATCTCTAGGAGTTCCTCATACCAACTATACTGCACAAATTTGAGAAGCCAGAAAATTTGATCTTTGACAAACCGATGACTACCGGATTCTTTCCTGCCTACAATTCCTATATTCTTAAGCCAACACCCTATCATAAGCCCCAAGCCCCTCCGGCCATCTATATTCCCCATACATTCATCCTAATTCTAATAGACACTTGTCTATGACACAGTCTTTCACTTCTCTGCTCCAATCCCATCACTCAGCCTGACAGTGACTTTTCTGTGTTAAACTTTTGTTATGTAAACCCCTGAGACCTAGAGGGTCTTTATTTCCACAGTGTTACATAGCCTATCCTGACCAATGTAGTCCTGAGTAACATATCTTATGAGCACTCTCAAGAGCAGTGTGTTCATTTATTAATTCATATTTGCCTCCATATCTGCATCCCAGGTCAATTATCTCCTCTCTCCTCTTCCTAGGCCATTCATTACTTATTTAAGGCTCATGCCATTTGATGAAATTTTTTTCTCTTACATGACCTTCAATCAACATGGTGCATTTAATGTCCATGGGTATAGTCAATTCACCAACTCACCCACTGGCTATTTCACTCTCTCACCTCAATGGTCTCAACACCACCTGAGCCCCACATTCCATAAGCATAAACACACATATCGTCATCACCTGGATCAGTTTCGCCTCTGAAATAGAGGATTCATTCCTCTCACTTTCTGAACACAGCCTGTTATCCTCCAATTTTGTTCACTTGAATCATTCCTCCTTATACCAATTCTTCAACTTCCTCAAGACCACCAGGATACTGACTCTTCTGCCTTACCTCTTTTTTATCATGAGGAATATTGATCCCATGATTTTTGATCCTTAGTGATTCCAAACCTAAAGATTTTGCATCCTTTTGTCAGTATTCACAGTGTCTTCACTTTCCTTTCCTTTCTCATGCCCATCAAAGCCGTACTTTGGATGAACAAAAATGTTTGCTTTTTTTACAGCTTCACCTCATAAAATACCCTGTAACTGGGTAAACTGATTCAACTATAAATTTGTGTTCACTAATGTCAACTAGATCCTCCCATATGCCCCAGAAATACTGATGGTTCTCCTTAACTCACTCTTTCATTCTTCACAAAAGTTTTCCGTTATCCTGAAATCCCACCTTCACTCACTCTTGCCTGTTTCTTTATCATCAAAATGATAAGAAGGGAACCCTTATGAATTCCAAACCACAAAATCTGCAAAGCATTTTTCTTTTTCATTCACTCTATTGATTTTCTCCACTCTTCTTGGTATCTCCAAACTCTTCCATTTCTAAGTTTTTCTCATTAGCATTTAACCATGATCATGATTCTTTTCTACTTTATATTTACCCAAGCACTAAAATTATCCTTTACAATTCCATGTAAAATACTTTCATTAAGGTTGATAATGACTCACATGATGCTAAATGCAATGAACCTCTGTCGGTTCTCTTCTTTTCCCTTCTAACAGTATCTTTATACAGGTGGCCACATTTTCCTTTTTAACATCTGTTGCCCCAAACGTTCTTGATTTTCCCCTAATCTTCCTGGCTGGGTAATCTCAGCCTAAGTAACAGAATTTTCTATGACTAGTTCCTTAACTATCACTATATATTTAGATTTCATTCTTGGTTCAAATTCTCTACTTATTCCAACACTCTTCCTGAGTGATCACATATACACCTTTGACCTCTGCTATCTATATAGATTATATATTAATGATGAATATATGCTTACCTAGATAACAGACCTCACTCCTAAGCTCCTGGCTAATACAGCTAACTGCTTGCTACACTTCTCCATGTGGGTGTCTTATAGGAACCTCATAGATAAGCCATTCAAATTAAAATTTTAGAAATTTTAAACCTAAATGCTCCAAGAAACAAAGAATAGAGCACATAAAGCATAAGGAATGTTCAGGTTGATATGGTAAAGGAAATGCATAGGATGAGTCTTTGCAACAGACATGGAGAGCAACCATTCCCAGTCGAAATGGGGGAAAGATCCAAGAAAGTCGCCAAGGTGAAAACAAAGCCAGTAAAATATCTACTGTGTTTAATGAAATTTGGAAGATGTCTCCATAAATAGAGTAGGGATTAGTTAGCAATAGGTACTTAGAAAACAAAGCAAATGACAGCATTCAAACACAGGGCTACCCTGTCACAGGTGAACACCGCACGGAGCAGAACACTGCCAGCACCCACAGAGGTAGCACAGAGATCAGTCCTGCCTGAGGGAAATACTCCACCCCCAAACCTGAGTTCCACCTAGCCCTATCACCTGCTAAAAAAAAATGAAAAAGCAGCCTGGGGCCTATAATAAATTCATAAGGCAGTCAAGCCACAGAGGCTGCAGTTCTTGGACAATTCTTGTGGCCATACTGGCTCAGAACAAGTGGTCTTGGAGTGTGTATGACTCAGTGAGATACCAGCCTCAGCAGTCAAACCAGTGCCTTGTCAGGCCTCTCATATCAAAACTCTGATATGAGAAATTCCCTTGCCCTTGTTAAATAATAATAAATGTCTGTAAAATAATGGTGCTAGATTTCTTAACTGAATGAACATAAGATTAGGTCACCCTCTCGTCCCATAATCCAAAGAATCAACCATCCTCCTGATAGATACATCTAAGGTCCTAGTCAAGAACAATTTAGAACATGGAGAAATTCATGACTTCCAAGCAAATTAAACTCTAAAGCAGGGGGCAGCAAACTATGACCCACTGGCCTGATTTATAAATAATGTTTCATTAGAACATAGCCATGTCCATTTGCTTATATATTGTCTATGGCTGCTTTCACACTACAGTGGTAGAGATGAGTAGTTGTCACAAAGACCATATGGCCCACAAAGCCAAAAATATTTACTATCTGGTTCTTTATAGAAAAAGTTTGCCAACTGCTGCTCTAAAGTCTACCAACTGGACACAGCAGAATCAGGCAAGCAGACCTAAAATTAAAACTTCTTTTCGGCCGGGCGCGGTGGCTCACGCCTGTAATCCTAGCTCTCTGGGAG
>VBSM01003198.1:14066753-14086731 GCA_008086735.1 Cheirogaleus medius
TTTTTTTTCTGTTTTTCAAATAAGGTGAAAGAGGTTAAATGTAGACATGGAAAATGTACACTTGAAAATAAAACATATATCTCCCAACCAACTGGTTTCATCAGTTCAAGCTGTCTCTGTGTTGAAATAAGTCTGGAGAAAAAATTCAATGAACTTAATTTGCTTTCTAAAATACCTGTGATTCTGTGATCCTGTTTCTTTGTTCTATCATGTCCATCTCCATGAGGCTTGCAAAGATAGCCAGACCTGGCCAGGTAGCAATTTTGTCAAATGTTAGTAAGATATTTCACTATCTTTACTAGGACTCCTTCTTAATGGAAAACATGCCAGAAACAGATAAATTGTTGGTAAAAGACTAAATCTAAAATGTGGATAAACTTTCTAATAATTTTATGTTGATTATATTATGTAGTTTAAAGAAAACAATGAAATAAAAAAACACAGAAGCATATGCACAGTTAACTCATAGGGAAAAATGTCATTTAGATAAAAAATATATATATATTTAGGGCCAATCCAAGACAACATTGTTATGAAGGTAATTTTTTCTTCTATGCACTTTTCCCCTTTTCTAGTAAACAATTCCATTTTTCCAGCTGCAATTGTCTAATGGATTTGTGTCCTTCCATTATCTTAAAATCTGCTTCATAGCTATTCCCATCATAAAATGGTATACATTCAAGTTGTCTGCATCTTTACTAAGTTTTGAGTTAAGGACTATAGTCTTACTTGTATAATTCTTGGCATCCTCCAAGGAGTAAGAAAGAGATTTGGAAATGCAGTGAGGCTTTCTTCCTTCACACTCTAAAATCCCTCACATGTAAGTAGTTTTCTATTCTACTTACACATAAAGATTTCTCTACAAGAAAGATACCATTTCTGCTTATATAACAGAATCATTCTCCTGAATTTATAGCTTCAACTCCTCTATCACTCATTGTGACAGCACTTCACAGAAATACAGCAGGAGAGATTGAAGACAAAGAAAACTGATCTGCCCACCAGCCAGATGTGATTACAGTTTTGCACATTAATGTTTAGACTACAGTGTGTATCACCTTTATCACAACACAGGATCAGAGGAGCTATTCACTTTCTTTATTATCTGGGGAAAGATTAGAAAAGAACACACAGCACCAGCCATATCAGGTCACCTTTCTTCCACTGAAAAGTAAAATTGGAAGATAGAAATGAAAACTAACCTGTTTTAGGGATTCAGAACCCCACTACATTTGTAATTAAACATCAGAACTTATCACCTTTCATTTTAGTTCTTTGAATAAAAGATATGTCTAAGAATATAAGACAGGAAGGACCCTGTGGTACCTCTAATTATGTCTTCACCTTTGGTCAAGCTTAGTTTAGATTGGGAAGATTGAGATGCAATAGGAAACTGTCTTCTCTTAAGTTGCATCTTCCAAAGAAAGAATAATAAGATGCTAACAGAACCCTTTTTTTTCCTGGTAATTTTGCCCCCTTTCTCAATTCTGAGAACAGAATCTTTTTTGAAACCTACCTGACTGATTATGTAAGGGTCCCAGAAATGAGAATATAAAGCCAGTGGAGGATATAAATAGAGACCATAATGTCATCTAAGTCAGTGTTATTACCCATCTACTCAGGAGTCTGCACTAACTGTCACCAACAGAGGTGTTATAAGAAAGCATAGTAGTCTCTTTGAGCTCAATCTTTTTATCATAAAACTTTCAATGATAGACTTTTAATGGCAATGCAGGATAATTAGATGACAATACATTGGGTATTGTACATCTACCTGGCTTTTAAAAGTAATAGTAATAAATGAACAATGTTGTATTTTGCATGTTTGAATAATTTTAAGTCAATTAAAATTTTAGTCTCAGTTTATTATCAATAATTAGTTCCATGCTTCATCTATTTTGCTCAATCCCAAAACCTCAGAATCATCTTGCTTATTCTCCTGACTTTCCACCCCACATCTAATCCATTAGGAAATCCTGAGAGTTCTGCTTTTAAAAGATATCCCAGATCCAGTATATCTCACCACAATAGCCTCCTCCACAACTTTTAGGGTATTTCAGGAGCCTCCTAGTGTTTATCCTTGCTTCTACATTTGCTTCACATCAGGCAATTTTACACACAGTACCCATAGCGAACATTTAAGAAAAAAACATCAGATCATTTCATTCCCTCACTCAAAACCTATCAACATCTTCCCTCTTCTCAGCTTATTCAGAAGAAATTTCAAACCCCTAATCAGGACCTAAATCCTTGTAAAATCCAACCCAAACCACTTATTCTATTCAAGTTACACTGGCTTCTTGCTCCTCTTGAACATGGGCTTTGCCTTAACAAAATAGGATTTACATTTTACAAACTAAATCCTACAATGATTTTCTGTTGTGTTGTATGATATTGAAGCCTTCTATATAATATTCCCTTTGAACAATATCAAGTAGTACCTCTTTGGGAATGTGTAGTAGGTAAAGCAGTGATAAGTCCTCTTATTAGGTGTATTAGTCAAGGTTCTTCAGAGAAACAGCACTAATAACAGATAGAGATTTATTATAAGATATTGGCTTAAGAAATTATGGAGGCTAAGAAGTCCCATGATCTACTATATGCCAGCTATAAATCCAGAAAAGCCAGTAGCATAGTTCAAAGGCTTAAGAGCTGAAGGGCCATGTTGTAGACTCTAGTCTGAGTCTGAAGGTTGAGAACCAGGAGTACCGAGGGTAAGAGAAGATCAGTGTTCCAGCTCGTGCAGTCAGGAATCAGGCAAAGAGAGAGTAAATCCAACCTTTCTCTGCCTTTTGCTCTATTCAGGCCCCCAGTAGAATTGGATGATGCTCGCCCACATTGGGGATGGCCATCCATCGCTTTGGCTTTACTCATTCTACCAATTCAAATGCTAATCCCTTCCAGAAACACCCACACAGACACACCCAGAAACAATGTCTAATCAGATACCTGGACATCCTATGGCCCAGCCAAGTTGACATATAAAATTAACCATCACATTAAGTGATGAAAATATGAATGAAAATCTTTTATACATCAATGAAACTATCAAATGGGAAAAAGTGTTATGAAGTCAAATTGAATGCATAATTCATACCAGCTGGCATCTAATTGGATCATAGGGTTTTTTTTTCAGAATTAATCAATGTTTAACTTCATATCTGATCAATTGGCCAACATAATCCAATATAGAGAAAAATGAATTAACTTTTTAGAAAAGCCATCTAAGTCTAACCATCATATTATTAAGTTCTTTGCTTGATAAGCAATAAAATGTTAAACAAAAAATATGATATTCATCTTAACTTTACATTAGAAAAAGAAATTAGGCATTTTGAAAATATCTTTATCACATACTATTTGAGCAAATCCTTTGAGTTACAATGAAATTTCCATGCACAAAGAAATTATTACCTTGTAAGTATTAAATAGATGTTGCTTAAAGTCTACTTCATATTTTGTATGAATAAAATATTTAACACATATTTTACTTTTTGCACATGCTCAGTAGTTTTTAATTAATGGACTTTGTATCATAAAAGTAAACCCTCTTTGTGTATGTTTCTAAAATGCTACCTAATTATTATAGTTCTGTCCCCACTCTGACTAATGTTCTAAGACTAAAATGGTTACTTGAATTCGAAAGAAATATTTTCTTAAAAACTTTAAGTATATAGCATTTCTTAGAGAAAAGAACTATTATTCTAGAGCTGATAGGAATTGGGAGATTTAGTGATACTCAACCCAGCTTAAAATAAAGTTGCTGTCCTGTCCTTTCCTGTGGCTTATGTCTCTGACAGCGAACATAATTAAAGCTATGGAGAGAGAAATCACCAGTTGTTCTGAATCAGTGAAACTTGACAACCAAGAAAATAACGCAAAGCTTTTTTTATCCTAAGTACTGATCCTACCCACAGTCTCCTTTGTTTCTGTGTCATTCTTAACAACAGATATAAATACAGGACAAACACGAATCAATAGAAAAGACTGGCGAGAGAGAGAACAATTTGGGGACTTTTTTGATGTATCATAGTTCACACACATAACCTTCCAACCTTCCAATAGGCCTGATGTTCTCTGTAGCTCTGCAGTGCTGGCTTCTGCTTCCCTTTTCTACTCAGCCCCATGGTTTCCTGTCTCACTCCCTCCCGTAACCTGAATGTCAGTCCAGACACCAGAAAGAGCAGGGTTGATAGTTCAAACCATGTTCCTTACTAAAGTCACAGAAATTGTTTGTCAATTACCTGCTCTTTGGCCTGGCTAGTAAAGGATGGATATAAGGAAGGAGAATGGTACAATTAGAAGAAACTAATTTCTGTCATCATTAATAAATATACTTTTTCCCAAAATGTCCTAGAGTGTCATTTTGAACCAATTCCTCTCCTGTTAGCATGTTTTTGATTCACTTACATTACCCTCCTATATGCCAGGGATAAGGCATCTTTAAAGAAACTAAAAACAATTATCTTGAGAGGATAAGATGGCCAACTAGAGACATCACTTATCATGAGAGAGCAAGATGGCCGACTAGAGACATCACTTGTCGGAGCTTCCTGGAGGGAAGGAAGGGTTTCATAGAAAGGAGAGGCAGGAACAGGCACAGCTCAGGTGTAGTTCAGAGGAGGAGTGTCAGAGCCTGCCAGGGACTTCATGGAGGGAAATTACTGCAGCAGAACAGGTAAAAGGAAAAAGAAAAAGAGAAGAATAGATTGGTGAGGGTCAACCTCAACGTGGCTTGGAGCCCAGTGAAAGGGCAAAGGGGGATCCTGTTTCCCTTCCCACACACCTTCAGTGATCAGCGGGCTACTGAGTAGTTTGGAAGTTTTCTTGCCCTTGTGAGCCTGGGCACTGCTGTGAACACTGAGTGATGACATAAATCCAAATCTTTCCCTCTTCCTATCAATTTCAACAATGCTTTTTAAAATTTAATTTGTTTTATGATGTTTATCTCTGTGGTGGATAAGAGAAGGGAAGATCTAACTTCTAGTCTTGGGTCTTTCACTTCCTTGCCATGTGACCATCCATACATCACCTATCTTAGTTTTATTTTCTTTATCTGTAAAATGGAACTAACAATCACCACCCTACCTGTTACACGGACTATAAAATTGTAAGTGCTAGATGTATATGAATGCACATGTACTTATACAATATGCTTCTTATGGAACAATATATGTTATAAAGTAAGAGTTTGCCAAGAAAGCTGGCTGATGACCAAAGACTCATGTTCCAAATAGCCAACACTAAGTGATTGGAGAAATAGCCCAAACAAAAATCCCACACTCTCCTATGATAGTTAATTTTATGTGTTAATTTTGCTCAGCCATAATGCCAAAATTTTGGTCTGCCAATATCCTGAATATTTCTGTAAAGGTGTTTTTGGATCAGATTAGATTAATGGGTTTCAAGTAAAGTAGACTCCCTTCCATAATGTGGATTGGCTTTATCCAATCAGCTGAAGGCCTGAAAAGAACAAGAGACTGACCTTCCCCAAGCAAAAGGGAATTCTGCCAGACAAATGGCCTTCAGGCTTCAACTGAAACTGTTCCTTACATCTCCAGCCTGATGGCCCACCCTGCAGATTTGGGGTTTGTAGCTGTCCAATTTTGTGAACCCAATTCCTTGAAATAAATCTCTCTATATATACATGTATGTATGTATGTATATATATACACACACACACACATACATACACCCATATATAAGAATATCTATATACACACACACACATATACATCCTGTTAGTTCCACTTCTCTGGAGAACCCTGACTAATACACCCCCTCACATCTATGCAGGGCCATATAATTAATTCTAGCCAATGACATATAACGAAAGTGAAATGTATCACTTCTTCCACAAGGTATTTAATTATGTTCTGTGATTTCTCTACTTTCTCTTTCCCACCTATGGAAAATTTGGAAGCCAAATATAAAGCCTGGCCCCATGTGGCAGACTAGATGAATAAAGCCTGAAGATTGCCCAGTAAGGAATATCTGCATTCAATTTTATGTGCATGAGAAACAATTATTACGCTGGACAACTGAGATTTTGAAATTGCTTGCTATAGTAGCTGGAATTTTGTTGCACTGATAAATACAGGTATTTTTGTGTGTGTACAAATTGAACCAAAAAAAGGAAAAGTACTGTAATATTTGGAGTGCAAAGAGAAAAAAGCAGCCCCTGACACCTGGAAACTATTTTGATACAGCTGGGCTGTGCTGTTCTCCTGCTAAAAAACACTTTCCCACAGAACGCCAACAGCAGACGAGGCACTGTGTGACTATGATTGATCAAGATTGAAACAGGACCACTTTGTAATCATGCCTACATACAGACAGCAATGTAAACATTGTTCAAACCAGAAAAATGATCACGCATCTCTGTGTTGGGTACTATAAGTGGATACTGCTATAACTTTAATGCAGCTCTGGTTTTCCCTCCTTTTACATTAGATTTATTAAGATACCCAGTCATAGAATTATCCCTACTTCCTGGTAGCATCCAATCCATAGCAAAGCCCACATTGTTAAATGTTCCCCAAAATCATCCACTACAAACCTAAATCCCATAACAAGCTCTTTCTAACACTCTTACTGAGATGCCCCACAGTTTCCCACGGTCTGGTGCGTGGTCTGCCTCATTCTGTCACTACGAGGAGCATAAATCCAAATCATTCCACTACAGGTGTGTTCCTGATGGTTTGTGGCTGGAGGGTATTGATATGGGCAGTAATTTTATCCTCAGAATACACAGGAATTGGACAAAATGTTTTCTCTTTAACTCTGCCTTTTGGTCATGCTGATTTTCAGAGCAGGCAGATGAAACCACATAATGAGAGAGTGTAATCACCAACAATATTACATCTGTATTTAATTGCTATGTTTTAAAAACATGTTTGTTCTGATTTTTCACCTTGGAAAGCTCCCAGATAATTTATTAAAAGTTTGTTCTATTAGTATGTAATCTTCTTTTACTGAAAAATTTGTAATGAAATATGTAGAGAACTAAGATTTACATTTTGACAAACCAGTTTTTATAATTTATTTTTCTTTCTGAAGAATGAGAGAATATTACTCTCCAGGAAACCTTAAATTGTCAAACTTAAAAATGAGAAGTTTGAGGGGGCAAGTTAGAAAAGGTTTGAAAGATGTTAAATTTGGGCTCCAAAATATGTATTAATGTGTGTCTGAAAACATCATTCTTGACTTTTTTAAGTGTTTGCATATAAATTTATTTTCCATGTCTGGAAAGCTTGCATATGCATTCCATAGTGTTTCATTCTTCTTCTAAAAAGGCTTTGACATCCTTTTAACCTATAGCCTCAAGCTATAGGATGACTAGTCATACCTGGTAAATTTCTAGTGTGACTAAAAATTGCCTGATAAACTTTTTAATCATTTGTTTCATGACAACTGGAGAGACTTTGGGCTGAAGGTAAAATTGGATCTGCACCTCACGTCATGCACCAGGTTAAACTTCAAAAAGATCAGAAATAAAAAATAACATACCGACTGAAAGAAGACAAGGATGAATGCCTTTTTAATATGGCATCAGGGAAACTTTCCTAACTATCTGAATATCCACTTGCAATTCAAGAAAAAAGAATGAACAACTGACTAATAACCTAAAAGTATTCTGCATAGTAAAAACACTATAAACAAACTCAAAATTTAAATTAAAAACTTGGAAAAACTATTTATAACTGATATCATTGGGGGAAATAAGGGTAGCAGAATTAATATAAAAAGAGCTCCCAAAACTCCCAGATAAAAATACCAGTAATCCAATAGAAGCATAGGCAAAGGATATGAATAGGTAGTTTACAGAACATAAATTTTAAATGATCCTTAAAGAAAAAAAAATGATCAATCTCACTTAATAAGAAAAATTTAAAATAACACAACAATAAGAAAATATTTCTCACCTATAAAATTGGAAAAATCTGAAAGGCCAACAATAAAACATATTGGGGAGAATATTAGTAATAGGAACTTTCATAAATTTCTGGTGGGAATGCAAGCTGCAACAACCAGTGAGACAACAATTTGGCAACACACAGAAAAAAGGCAGATGTATTTACCTTTTGACATTTCTACCTCTAAGAATTTATCCCAAATATACACTTGGGAAAATAATGATTTGTGAACAGATTATTTATTGTGAAATTATTTGTAATAGCAAAAGATAATAAATAACCAACATATCTGTCAGCAGGGAACCAGTTGATTAAACTATGATACAGTCACACAGAATACTCTGCAATAAAAACAAGAACAAAACAGATTCCTGTATACGAATATGATATTATCTTCAAGACACATTAAGTGAAAATAGCAAAGTTGAGAAAAGTATGTATATAATGCTTCTTTTACGTGAGTGTTTATTTACTGATATTTATAAAAATAAAACAAAGACTTTTAAAATATGGCTACCCATAGTGATAAAGAGGA
Organism: Cheirogaleus medius; assembly: GCA_008086735.1. Classification (NCBI taxonomy): domain Eukaryota; kingdom Metazoa; phylum Chordata; class Mammalia; order Primates; family Cheirogaleidae; genus Cheirogaleus; species Cheirogaleus medius. The sequence goes on from VBSM01003198.1 coordinate 14,075,205, forward strand.
AATAGAAAAGAGGGATCAGGGAATAGAAGTGATATTTTTCTGACTATACTTCATAAGACAGTTTAATTTTGGAATCATATCATTGTTTCATATGTCTAAAATAAGGAGGAAAGGAGACTAGCCCTCACTATTAATGGAACTTGGAAGATTCTTTCCCAAGTCTTGGCTAAAATGCCCAAAGCCTCTCTCCTCCCCAGCTTCAATGAACTGCTGCCTCTCCCAACATGTGGACACAATTCTCCTCTCACCCAGTCCTGCTGCAGACTTTCTGTACTTTTGAAAACCTGGATGAAGGTATGTTCCAGGGACCTGACAAATTTTTCTTCCAAGCCTGAAACATCAATGCTATCAGCAGAACCATGAGTCAAACACACAGGCCTGACTACATCCTTTGGACAGAGAAGAGAAAATTTCTACAGTAGCAAGTATGAAGCCCAAATCCACACCTTGGTGCACATAATGTAAATAAATGACACAGCTATAAATGCACTCTGAGAAGGCAGCACTGTTAAGTGGCAAGAACACTGTGTGGAACGATCACACACAGATTAGAATCCTAGTCCTATCCTAGGCAGCATGTGACTGCCTGTGACCTCAGGCAAATAACTCATTTTCTCACTCTTGGACTTTTCCACTGTAAAGTGGGAAGGATGAATAACGATTCTTGTTTTGACCAAATCATGGGTTTGAGGATCCAATCAGGGCAGATATGTAAAAACAGTTTGTAAATTGGGGCCAAGTGCGGTGGCTCATGCCTGTAATCCTAGCACTCTGGGAGGCCGAGGCGGGTGGATCGTTTGAGCTCAGGAGTTTGAGACCAGCCTGAGCAAGAGCGAGACCCTGTCTCTACTAAAAACAGAAATAAATTAGCTGGACCACTAAAAATATATAGAAAAAATTAGCCAGGCATGGTGGCACATACCTGTAGCCCCAGCTACTCGGGAGGCTGAGCAGGAGGATCACTTGAGCCCAGGAGTTTGAGGTTGCTGTGAGCTAGGCTGACGCCACGACACTCTACATTGGGCAACAAAGTAAGACTCTGTCTCAAAAAAAAGAAAAAGAAAAAATAAATAAATAGTTTGTAAATTGGAAAGCATTTAAACAAATATAGGAGCTTGGATACTATAGAAGTAAAACAAAGTAAGAAAAGAGAGTGTGCTAGAGTTGCCAAGGAAAACTTCATGAAGGAAATGGGAACTGAGTTAAATGTTTTAGGAGTGATAGAGTTTAGACAGGAAGAAAAGAGATATTTTGTTAAGAAACACAAGGGCAAGAATAAAGAGTCCTACTGAACAGTAGGCCAGTCACTAACCCGTAAACGGCTTTTGTACCTCCCCCCACTGACCAGTCATAGGAGAAAGGCTTCCCCTGGGAAGGGGTCAACAAATAAGGTAGAGAGGCATTCTTTGGCCTACACAGGAAAATTTCCATAGCATGCTGCAGCGGTGAACCTGTCTCCTGAGAATGGGAACCCAGGCAGCATCACAGAGCCCTGACCTTGGGTACACTTCTACCGAGAGGCATCATGGGGCCTAGAACCCTGGTATCCTTAAGCCTAGCTTAGTGCTCTATTTTCAGTTGTATTTGAGTGTGTGTGTGTGTGCGCGCGAGCAAATGTGTTTTAAGGCATTGACTCAATCAAACCAACAAATGAAACATCTTATTTTTCTCCACTAGAAAATGAATGACAAAAAGAAGTTCTAGATTACCAAAACAATACATAAGCACCCATTTGATATATTGATATCAATATTGATATTGATATATTGATATAATTTCCATTATCAATATATTCATTGTCAATAATAAAAAATAATAGAAATAATATCAATAATAAAAAACAGAAGAAAAATTGTAACAGTACTAGCATAAGAGTAAGTGAAGAGGGGAACACATGTGATTTCTTTCCTTCCATCGGGATTTTCATAAATCCAGGGAGGTGACAGTTGGCGTCGGCTTATTTGATTTGCGAAGGAAAGTAAGAGCCATGTCAGATTTTTTTGCTTTTGCTTTTACAGCCTGTTCTCTGACTTACTGTGTATTTGTTTTACACAAATGCATCAACAGCCTGTGTGTCAATTTATGAATACTGTTTGTTCAATTTTAATAAAAACAAATGTCAGCCAGCAGTCTGATTCTCTTTGCCAGGAGAGATAAAGCCCAGAAATCAGCTTTCATCAGGAAAATGTTACACAGATCTCCTTCGTGTTGGCTCATCTGTTATGTGTCTGTCTTGATGTGTTCCTCAATGTGCTCCACTGTCTTTTAAACTGAAAGTGATAGCTGCAGACACATAAGCCGGGGTGTGGGGAACAATGTCACTGGGTGAAGTCCCCACTACAATTTCAAAGAAGAATGTATTGTCAAAGCTATTGTTTCAAGAGCCAGGCACAGTGGCGCATGCCCGTAGTCCCAGCGACATGGGAGGAACGCTTGAGCCAGGAGTTTGAGACCAGCCTGTGCAACATTGCAAGACCTCGTCTCTTAAGAAAGAAAAAAAGTTATCATTTCAAAATTTGTGGTGTTTTCTGTAGTTACTAGAATACACATAACGTATTCTTTTGTTTTGTTTTAAGACTTATCTGTATTTACACTCTGTGAAGATAGTTTAACAAATGAAAAAGTAAGCCAATAGTCTAAGATTAAGGATAAAACTGAATTGTAAGAATAGAATATTGAAACATCCTCATCCTCATTCATTAGCTAAAATGTCCATAGACATTTACCTACCATTGTTTTACATTATGTAAAATATCTGTGATTATTTTAGTCACTGATATACATCGACATTACTACACATTAAATTTGGCCTCGATTCACATATATTCCTACATATGCTACACATAATTCCCTTCTAAAAATGATCTTACCTGCATCTGGAGCAAAAGAAGTGAGTTCAAATAAATATGTAAAGGGATCTAAATGGTATGTTGACATTTTTCAGAACATTTTTCATTCTGAAGATATTTGTGACTTAGCAATTTGACAGCCCACCCCTGTACACACCGATGCACCTATACACTTGAATATCCTGAAATGTACATACAACATGCATCTCTTCCCTTCATATTAATGGTAAAGCAAAAATGCTCTGTAGAATAAAGGAATCTTCAAATGACATGAGCTTTATTGGGATTCTTAATATAAAATCAAGAAGATTTTCTATTAAATCAAAAAAAGCAGTCACCAATAAATGATTTGGGGACAATATTAGCAAGAAGCTGCACTGGAAAGTTCATCATAGACTGTTTAGGCTTTTAGAGATCATCATTTCACAGATGAGGAAAATGAGACCAAATGAAATTAAGGGACTTGTCTTTAGCCATTTGCCTATTTCATTGTTACATCAGACCAAGAACCCAGGTTTCCTGACTCCCCATCACACTAAAATTACCCACCCATAGATCATGCAAGCAGTGGCCATCACTCTCTGCTAACATCCCTGGCTTCACTTCAGGATAGAAGCTGTTTATTTTTCCATCTTCTCTTAATGATAAAGGCCCAGCTAACCAAGTCCCCAGACTTTAAATAAGTCAGGTATTTAAAGGGTTATAGAAAATTATATATTTTACCTGGATGTGGAAAATAACATAGCCATAAGTAAAATGCTTCCTACTCCAATAGCAACTTTTGCTGCAATATATATCCCTCTATATTTAGATATGTTAAGATACCTGATAGTTTAGGATTACCTGATTGATTACAAGACCAATAATTAAATATAATTTGTACACAAGGCTTAGAAATTTACAAGTTATTTCATATACATTATCTTATGAATCCATCCTATGTAAAATTTAACTCCTATGCATCCTTTAGTTATTGGTTGAAAAGTTGCTTTACCTGGCAAGTCCTCCCTGATCTCTCTGGATAAGTCAGGTGCCCCCGCCACCTGTTACTCTAGCATTTAGCTCCCTGTCTATCTGCTTGTGTCATCTCCACCTGAACTTCGTTTCTATCTGGGGACAGAAAGTATTTCTATCTCATTCACCTATGGATACCCAAAACCTAGCAGAGTGCCTTGCACACATTAAACACTAAACAAATATTTGCTAATGAATTAGTACATGAACAAGCAATTGAACAAAAGAAATATTCAGATAACTTGGGAGTGAAGGAAACAAAGAAGTTTGAAAGATCGAGAGTTTACTTTAATGACAGCTATATAGGCTGAGGGTCAGATCCTCTGTGCAATTCGTTCTTTCCTCCATTTCTGCATCAACAAATTTTCTAAAACCTCAGTGCATTTACCATAATGGCTTCTGCGGCTGCAGGTCTAATGGTAGGGCAAGATAAGAAAAGGGAAATATCAATGCCTTTTTTTTTACATCTGAATCCATCTATAAATTGTTTGTAAATCAGAAACTACCTGAAAGCTTCCTTTTTAGCTAATGATACTGCAACTATTCAATGGGAATACAGTTTGCTTTGGCTACCTTCTGGGCCATAGCCGTACACATTAGTTCACTTTATCAAACATACAGAATACACCAAAAGAAAGATGGTAGAGATTATCTCCTTGCTATGACTTTGTAAACCTCACACAAGAGCTTGAAGGTCTGGGAAATGACAGATAGGGGATTTTTTCTTTCACAAAATAATCACAAACATAGTTAGACCAACTACACTCCAGGGGCCCATACTGATTGTAATGGGAAGTAAAAGTCACATGGCCCTGGTCAGAATGTGGCTTTTTCCATCCCAAGATAGCTGATCAATATAATAATTTTGGCACCACTTAGGCTAGAACAAAATGGCTAACAGAAATGTGGGCTATCACTAACATCCGAATTTCTACATCAAGTAAATGAAACTGTTTTCCCCCCTTCCTTCCCTCCTCCACTCCATCCCTCTCCCTGTTTGAGCTCCCCTAGGAATAATTTGTCATCCCCACAAGCCCAAATGGCTGACTTTAAAAATACATGTTTATAAAATACTCGTAGTATGCTCTGAATTTTAGACTCCCTTGAAATAAAGCAGCCATAATCTCTGTGACAGTTGCCACCATTAATGCCGATCATAAAAGCTGGTAAAGAGGCGGAGATGCTGATTTACCACACATCGCTGTGCTTGCGTGGCCTCTTTCTAATAAAAATCAGGGAAATTATTTCTTTCTGAAAGCTAAGCGCTTCAACATTTGTATTACGAACCTCTTCTCCTGCACAAATTCAGTGCTTCCCGTGCTATTTTTTTCTTCTCAAGTGTGTAAATGTCCCACACTTGAGTTCCATGGCACACCGAGCCGAAAGACCATATGTCCTACATCCAGAGTGGAAAACTTGGCGTTTAGGGAGCAATGAACTGAGCTATTACTCAGACTCAGAGATAAAAGCTGTTTGAGGCTCCTGTTCAGTTTATAGATATAATTTGAAAAGCTTAGATATCTTTCCCATAAGAATTTCTCCTCCCAAGATTTAGGTAAAAAGAGTGATGCTACAATGTTTGATAGGAATAATATCCTATTCTTATTTTCTCCTTTATTTTTTATCTAGCACATTAATATAGATGAAGTCAAACAGCACTAAAAGCATACAGCAGTAAGATGTGCTAGAATCATCAGCACATAAATCTAGAGAAGATGTAGGACTCCAGGAATATATAGCATTAATTTAATTTAGCTTTATTCTCTGGGTGATACTTTCATTTAACTCAAGATTATTTCCAGAAACACTGAGAGTTGTAAAATGAGCTTTTGACCTGGCTGTATTACCAATTATAAAACTGGTCTCCAGAAATCCAGAGATGTGTTGGATGGAAAGTGATCTCTGGGTATCACATACACATACACACACGTACACACAGACACACAATTGCCTTAAAGAAATCAAAAAATCAAAGTATTCAAACCAGTACTTTGATTCATATTAATTCGATTCAATAATAACCTCCCCCCTAAAAGACAATCATAAAGTCAGTTCCACAATTTGTTTATTTTATTCTTTCCTTACTTATTAGTACTTATGAGTAGAAGTACTTACTTATTAGTACTTAGTATGTAGAAGTCACATGGCTAGATGTTAGAGAACAAAACAATCCATTCTTTTATGCATTTTATTTTCTAAGAGTATAAATCCACTCACAGAACTTACTTGTAAGAGTGGAGATAAATGAAAAGCAAAGTTTCTTGAAATTGTCTTAGGTATCAGAAAGAAGACGTATAGTATTGTGTGACAGAGCACACTGCCGCATCCAGAGGAATTCAGTCTCACATTATGTCAATATTGCATGTGCCGTTTTGTCTCCCCTGTAAACTCAACATCACTGCCCTTTGTTAATGATCGAAATGGTTAGAGTTAAGCTGTTCTAGTAAAGCTTCAGACTCTACTCTGTCTGAAATACACTGGGAAGACAGCTGCAAAGAATCATTGAAGAGCTAAGCAAGCAGACCCAGAAGACAAGACTGTGAGCAATTTGCAGGGAATGGGAATGAGTCTCGAGTGGTGCAAGGCACATTGCAAACAGTCCAGGATGGGAGAAGGGTGAGTGAATGGACAGACTGATTGAGAAGAACATCAGGAAAGGAAAAAAAAAAAAAGAACATCAGGAAAGGAAAGGACGAATCTTTAATTAAGCATAAACAACAAATGCTGAGTGTCCGCTGTGATTCAGGGACAGATTTAGAGCTCTAGAACACACAACAATATTAGTAACAGTTAACATTTATTGAGCACTTACTAAGTTACAGGCACTGTGCTAAGCACTTTGACACACATTAATGTTCACAACAACCTAATGTGGTAGTTAGTATTATTAAACCCATTTTGCAGATGAGGAATTAGAGAGGATTTTTTAAAAATCAACTTGCCAAAGTCACACAGCTAACACATCGGGGTTTGAGCATTCAAGTGTGGACATTCTACTCATTCTCCTGCAGTCCTGTTTAATAAGTTGTCCTATTTAGATAGATAACCTTACAGTCTATTGAAGGGAAGGATTCTAGATAAATATAAGTTAATAAAATGTAAAGTAAGTACCATGAAACACTATTTAAAAAGTTATATGTTGTCTTAAAGATGTATATGTCACATTCAGGTGATGCTGTGACAGACAATCAGTATACCCCAAAGATTCAGTGACCATACTCAGTAACACATACCACGTTCTACAAGCATTCTCTTTAAAACAACTTACTCTGTTCATTTCTATCACTCTTTCAACTGAAATACGCTATTTCTCTTTCTTCTTCATTTAATATTTAGAGTCAATTCTTTCCTTCTCTGTTTCTGGAATGCCTTGTACATATTTTTATAATTATCATTTTCTTAGATAGTTGCTTCCCCCAGTAAATTAAGTTCCAGGCAGGTTGTGATTCTCTCCATACTTTCTCCCTAACCTCACTGTCCAGCAAGGGCATGTAGCAAATATTCAATGAAATGTTCATTCAATAAACTGTTAGGCATCTTACTGGCCACACAGATGTGACACAATAATATGGCCTAAATTTAAATGCAGTAGCTGTAATTCAGCTCTAGATTAAATGACTTCTTGATGCACAAAGACTTTTGAGATGACAGAATTCAACATTATTTTACTACAGTTGCAAATAAGCTATTATTTTACTATAATGAATGAAGAGAAAGCTAGAGCACTTAAAACTGCCAATAATATTTTTTCAGTCATTATGTGTATAACTACAAGGAGCCAGACTAAAAGTGGCAAGTACACATGCCTCGTGCCAGTACACTCCTCTTCTACTCTGCAAGAGACATTGCTAATCAATCACATTCATTGCCTCTGAGCTTGGACTCATCTCCTCCACATCACGTTCAGCACGACATTCCAGCAGTCGCTGCCAATGGATGGGGGCCTCATCATCAGTTAATATCCACATGTCATGCTTGACCTGGACCAATGTCACATAATTTCCCTATATATAACATTTTACCACTTGCTACTTCCTCTTCTAGTGAGGAAAGAAAGCATATGGGCAGCACTCAGGGAAATCTTACATAACTAGAGTTTCAGATCTTATTTGAGCCAGCTATGTCCCAAGAGCAAGTCTATAGACCATTACTGATCTACAATTGATTTTCTCACCACTTCAGGGAAAAAAAAAAGGAAAAGAAACAAGAGAAAAATAGTCCAGTTACTAATCTGACTGGTGACATTAGAATGACCTGGAAAGCTTTTTAAATCCTATATACAGATCCCCAATCTTGAATTAACATCTTTAGGAAGTATAAAAACTATGTGAATATATATATATATATATATATATTATGATGTACAGTCAGGTTTAGGTACTGCTGAATTTTTTTGTCTATAGGTATAACATTTCAATTGCATGCTTTTGATAAAAAATATTTTTCCTTAAATGATATCACTCTTATTCTTAATTTGTAGTTTTAAAATATCTTTCATATATGAAATAATGGAAATAATAAATAGTAGTAGTGAGAGTATTGGGGGCTACTTCTTTTAATGCCATATTTGGCAAAATAAAGGATTGGAAATCCTACATAAGTCTCCTTGTTCTGAAATTGTGCTGATCCTTTAAACAGGCCTAGTGGAACCCAGATCTCAGAGGAGTCTGAGCATGCAGGGTGAAATGGTGGGTGAGATAAGCTATTTTAATTCAAAACTGAAGAAACTTCTGGGAGATAGTTCAAGCCAAGAGGGAAAAAAATGTCAAGAGAGCAAGTTAGGCTAAGCCCAGCGAAGCCTTCTCCCAAGACGTGGTGGGGGTTGATTCTGGTGTTTTCCATTTGCCTGGCCCTGGCGCAACCCCATGCACGGCCTGCACGTCTCGGTGCCATCGGTGGCATCATGAAGATAAAGGGACAGATTATAATGTAGGAAACAAGGAGACCTGAGCTATGTCACTAAAACCTCTGCGAGGTATTGAGGTTTGAAAACACTCAGGGGTGCAGCCCAGAGAGGGGACACAGGCATCCCCGCTCTCCACGTGTCGCCGGCAGCTCTGGAATCTCAGAGCTTCAGCGAACATGTGGCGGTGGCAGCTCGGTGAGCGGCAAAGAAGCAGCCGCTACGACCAGGGAGAAACCACAGGGCTCGCCACGACAGGGCAGCGGAGCCCACGAGGGGATCAGCACTGTCTGACAGATGGCGTTCTGAGAGGCGGCGGCCATGTTTGTTCGGCGGCGGCCATGTTTGTTCGGCAGGCGGCCATGTTTGTTCGGCAGGCGGCCATGTTTGTTCGGCAGGCGGCCATGTATATTCGGCGGTGGCCATGTATGTTCCGCGGCGGCCATGTTTGTCCGGCGGGTGGCCATGTTCACATCCATGCCCAGGAGTGCATGGTGTTCAGGGAACGCGGAGCAGTTCTCCATCAGCGTTTATAAGAGGCCTCCGAGAAACACTAGAGCTAAAGAGGGGGAGTTCTTTGTGGGAAGTTCAAACGAGGCTTAGCACACTGCTAGATCCCGAGACGTTTTTACACGTAATGTGACTGTTACCCTTTCGCATCCTAGCGTAGTGTAGAGCAAGCGGCCTCTAGGAAACAAGAATGGAAGACACACTAGCATGTTCTGCAGGGCATTCCCACACCGTCCTCCAGCTTCTGAGTCTCTTTTGGTCACAGTTACCAGACAGACCTGTGGAATTACCATCCCATTAGGCATGAGGAACATAAGGCACCGGGGAACTAAGTAACTCATACCAAGCTGCTTGGCTAGGAAGGATGGTATTGAGATGTGAACTCTGGAAGGTCGACTTGAAGACAAAGATCTGCTCCACTATATCATATCAGACTCTTCTCTCTCTTAAATCAAATGAGACAGCATTAAGAAAATATGAGGTTTTACACACAGGAAACATATTGTTGTTAAAGTATTATTCCTCCCTAGGCTGGGCCTTGAAATTATGGTTACCATATTTCCAAAAAGAATGCATTAATTCCAAAATGTAGATCATTCCCACTAACCTCCTTTTTGTTTCTTTCTATACAAATGACAGAGGTATAGGATTAGAAAATCCTCTGTACAAGGAAACACAGAACAATTCAATTAATAATTTCAATTTCGTTTGGCATTAAATGTGTTTTAAAAATAGACGTCTTTATCTCAATGAGAGCAAGACCATTAAATGAAAAGAAGTCCCTCTGAAGATTGAGAGCTCAATAGCACTAAATTAGTCAATGGATTTAAAATTACAAAGACTTAACGCCCAGGAAATATTTTATAGGGTCTTTTATCCAGTGACTTTAGATAGGAGACCTTGGGAGAAAGACAAAATTCATTCCCAAAGAAGCATGAGGAGCTAAAACTTTAAAGAAAAAAAAAAAAAAGTACTCTTGGAACTGTAAAAAAGACAGATGACATTGAACAGTCTAATATCATTTTCCAAGCAGAGTGCATTAAAAACAGAAGGGAACAAAGTAAATTTAAATTAAGCCAATCTAAAAGTTAAGTAAACAGAATTTATTAGAATTTAGGAAATCTAACTTTCTGTTCTTATTCCTAATGATGTGCACTGTTAGTTATACAGGCAAACTTTTTAAAAACAAGTATAATTCTTCTTTCAACAGTTTCCCTTTAATTAACTCTCTGGTCTAATGTCAGCCAATTGTTTTCAAACGGTGATTAACTTCTGCTCCACTGTGTGAACAGTGACCAAGCTGTGTCTCTACAGCAGCTGCCATTTCATACCTGAGGAGGCAAAGGATGTGATTGCCTGTTGGATTGGATAATAACTGGGGGAACATAAAAATGAAAATGTCCTTGAAATCTTCAATAGACAACATTAATATTGACTTAGTCACTTGGATGACTTTTTCCCCTCCATCTCTAATAGAAAACAATAAGAGAACAGGATTATCAATATAATCCTATACATTACATAAAATAAGTTTGCGAACCTAATGTTAAACAACCAAGGTTACTCAGGTAACTCTTACTTATACAACAAATAATTCAGTCTAGTTGAGTTACTGGAGAGTTGAGTAGAGAAAAAGATGTTTGCTGGAAATATCAACTCATTAATTCATACTATGCACCCCCATTTATGCAAGGTCTGCAGTAGGACCAGGGATAGAAATGAAATAGATCTGGATTTTTCCATCAAAGTAACCACAGAAGCCACCAAAGATCCAGAAACCAGAAACAATCACTCCTTAAAACCAATACAAAATTTTACCTTTAATTCAAGAATCTATGCATTTCACTGACCATGCATCTAACCTTTTCTATCTTAGTTTTACTTGAGTATAAAAAAATGACATTTTTATATACCCATAAGATTTTTAAGGAATTTAAAAATCACTAAAATTATCCCCCTAACAGTTTTAGTAGAAAGCTTCATAACAAGATATCCTTGTTCCTGTGTCTAATACATTGTTTCTAATCAACACTAAAAGATACAGATGTTAAATTAATTCACCAGTCACCTGGATGTCAATGTGATAGTTCACCTATTATCTGGTCATTTCTATATATCTGAAGGTAGCCAGATGCTTGATATTTGATCACTAAAGAATTTGAATAACTGGCTATCTCTTAATAGTCACGTCAAAATTTTAGTTTATTTTTGCTGCTGCGGCAATTGCCTTGGGGGTCTTCCTCAAAAATTC
>VBSM01003198.1:14086831-14101668 GCA_008086735.1 Cheirogaleus medius
ACCACCAGGGGGTTGACATGCTTGAAGCTCTAGCACAGCGGGGGTGGGGGGGAGAGGGTTGTCAGGGGCAATATATGTAACCCTAAAAATATCTGTACCCCCATAATATAATGAAATAAAAGAAAAGAAAAGAAAATTTTAGTTTAAAGTAGAAACTAAATATCATGAAATTTTTTCTTTTAACTCAAATCCTTTATGCTTTAACTTGATCGATTTCATTCTTCTTTTGTTGTAAAGCAAAAAGAATGATGTGTATAACTTCCTATGTCTTGGTCTTGACAGAAAACAGTGGTCCTATTGATTAACACTGGTAATGTCTTGAAATTTATGATAGATGATAACTACCATATTATTGAGATTATTAATCTACTTACTTATTCAACAATTACTGAACACCAATACGAACCAGACACTGTGCTATATATACTGGTGATGCAATGGAGAGACATAGTGATATTCTCTTGAAATTGTTAGTCTTATGAGAGAGACAGAAAAATAATCACATAGACATACACAGAACTCTGATAAATGATTTAAGCATGAGATACCAAGCATTATGAAAGCCTGAAGTAGCAGAATATGACATTTTGGAGAAAGTCAGAGGTGGCTTCCATAGGTAAGTGGTATTCAAGCTGAGAAAAGAAGAATTGGGAGAAGAGGAAAAAAATTGTCCCAGGGGTAAGAGCATATGTAAGACCCCGTGGCAAGAGAAAGCATGATACAAGGTGGCAGATCTCAAAATGCGGTCAAGACCCACTATGAAAATAGTCAAAAGGATAGTCATGATAATATAAGATGCTACTTGTGTTCTTCATTGTGATTCTCTCAGGGGCATACTGTGGAGTCTTCCAGAGGCAACATGACTTGTGACACTACCACGGATTACATGCAGGAGCAGACAGGAGAATCCAGCTGTCTTTTATTAAGCCAGACCTTAAAGAAATTTGCAGAAATGTATAGCAAAGCCACTCTTCTTACTAATTATTTTACTTGGGAAAATATAGTTAAATTTTATTTTTAAAAAAACATTTGACATGTAATAGTCCAGTAATGTTATTTTTAATGCATCAATAAATGGCCGTTTTTGGCCGGGCGCGGTGGCTCACGCCTGTAATCCTAGCACTCTGGGAGGCCGAGGTGGGCGGATCATTTGAGCTCAGGAGTTCGAAACCAGCCTGAGCAAGAGCGAGACCCCATCTCTACTAAAAAATAGAAAGAAATTAATTGGTCAACTAAAATATAGAAAAAATTAGCCGGGCATGGTGGCGCATGCCTGTAGTCCCAGCTACTTGGGAAGCTGAGGCAGAAGGATCGCCTGAGCCCAGGAGTTTGAGGTTGCTGTGAGCAAGGCTGACGCCACGGCACTCTAGCCAGGGCAACAGAGTGAGACTCTGTCTCAAAAATAAATAAATAAATGGCCGTTTTTAAATTTTTATTTCTAATTATGATAAACATCAGTAGATGTGACATATGTAAACAAAAGCTCATTGGCATCTGTGGTAATTTTTAAGATAAAGAAGGAAGAGTGTCCTGAAACCAAAAAATTAGAAACCTGTTGATAAAAGGAAATAAAAAAGGACAGTGTGATATACACATATGTGCGTGTGTGTGTGTATGTGTGTGCATGTGTGTGTGTGTGTGTATTTAAAATAAGAAGGATGAACAGTAGCTCTGTGGTTCTTAGGATCACTGCTGGCCCCATATTTTGCAGGGCTTGGTGCAAGCAAAAATTTGGGGCCCCTTATTCAGAAAGCCAGGGGAGGGGGAGTACTGTCAAAGGTACTAAAATATAAGTTTTTCCCTTTCTTCAATGATCTCTCTCATCTGTTATGTTATGTACTATTTAACATCATTCTAAGTGTTGAAAATTAAAATTTATAACTATCATTGTGAATTTTACTGTTTATTTTTATACTGCGCAATATCAGTTTTAGATGCAATTCTAAGAGTATTGAATTCATATGCAGAATCACCAGTATTACACAATGTATTTCTTACTTCATAGATGCATAAATATTCTATTACATAAGAATAGTGGAAATACTGTCACTATTTTTATTTCAATTCTTAATGAACACACATTCTATCAATAACCCTACCTGTAGCTTATTGATGAGTAAGGAAGAAATGAAAGTAAAAGGAACTGTAAGTTGCCTTCTTTCCATTTTCTTCTGTGGCATCATTTTCATCATAAGTAGTTGGCTAATAGAGGGAAGTACCTCGAATAAGAAATTATAAGGTGACTTGGTCGTTCGTATTTCTTAGAATGCCACTGAGGTTTTTCTGTTTAAAGCAAGCTCTGGTTCAAATGAAAAAGACGACATCCTCACTTAGTGAGGTAGGCTAAATAATGGCCCCCAAAGGTGTCCAACTCCTTTTCTAGCTCCTAGAAAACCTGTGAATATATTATCTCACATGGGGAAAGGTACTTTTCAGATGTGATTAAATAAGGCTCTTGAGATGGGGAGATTATCTGGATTGTCCAGGTAGGCTCATTATAATTTTTATAAGAGGAAAGCAGAAAGATCAGAGAGTCAGAGAAACAATGTGACAAGGGAAGCAGAAAAACAGAATGGAAAACACTAAGCTATTGGCTTTAAATATGGAGGAGGATGAGGTCGTGAGCCAAAGAAGGCAGCCTCTAGAAGCTAGAAAAGCAAGGAACAGATTCACCCCTAGAGCCTTCAGAAAAAAAATGTAGTCCTTGATTTTAACCCCATTCTAACTTCCAGAACTTTAAGAAAATATATTTGTGTTGTTTAAGCCACTAAGCTTGTGATACTTCGTTATAGCAGCAATAGGAAATTACACAGTAAATTACAGAGCTACTCAAAACTCCCATGCATTGTGAGTCCACCATAACTCTATGCTCATGGGGCATCAAAAGCACAGTGTACAAACAGGGCTGTAAGGAATGGCAGACAAGCATGATGTGTGTATCTCCTCTGCTCATGAGCATGTTCTACAGTCCCATAGACTACACTTATAAAACACAAGTTCAAAGAAAAAATAAGAATTTCAAGACAGCGACAATAGAAAATTAAGCCAAGCGTGGGACCCTCTGAGCATAAGGCCCTGTGCAAATGCACAGGTTGCTTGCCTCTGAAACCAGCCCTGCCTAGAAGGAATAGTCTCCAAAAATAAAACAAGTTGGTAGGAGTTGGAAAAAAATATAGTACAATAATTGCAGTACTTGCCAGTATTCAAATTTGTTTTTATTAATACAAGTTTTCCTGTCATTCCTCCAAACACACATACACACGCACGCGTGCACACACACACACACACACACACAGTTTTCATGTTTGAAGTCCAGAAATATCTATTTTTTAAAGCTCTATAATTGATTCTGATCGTTTCTGTGTTCAGAAACAGAAACTCTACCATTTTCAAGTTTCATAAAACCAAGGATCAGAAGTTGGAAAGAGGCCAATATCCCTTCCTCTGAGAAGCATTTTCAACAGCCACCCAAATATACAGTGAAGCCAACATAACCACATACAGTTGGCATGCTGAAGTTTGGATATTTTTTCTGCATAAGAAATTGAATACTGAGAGTAGGAACTGGTTTGAAAATTAACAAAATCTGAGAGAAATGGAAAATTATGCTGAAGATTCAGAGAATGGGTAAAGCTCTAAACCTGATTTAATGAAGGAACCAAAAGAAAATTTTGGAAAACTTTATGATATCTTCAGGAGAATGGAATAAAATATGGCCAGTAAGGCCAGGGAGTCTAAGAAAAATAAACAATAAAATAGAAGGACAGTTAGATGAGACACAAAGACAGCAAAGTAAGATTTAAAAGGATATCAAAAAATGTTTCATATGTTTGCTGGCCATTATTCTGTCTTCTTTTGAAAAGTTTCTGTTTATGCCCTTTGCCCATTTATTGATGGGGTTGTTTGATTTTTTTTTTCTTGTTAATTTTCTTAAGTTGTATACAGCTTCTTGTTATTAGCCCTTTATCAGATGTGTGGAATGCAAATATTTTCTCCCATTCTGTAGGTTGCAAACATACAAAAAAATGTTCAATATCTCTAATCATTAGGGAAATGCAAATCAAAACCACAATGAGCTATCACCTAACTCCAGTGAGAATGGCCTTTATCAAAAAGTCCCAAAACAACAAATGCTGATGAGGATGTGGAGAGGTTGGAACACTCTTACACTGCTGGTGGGACTGCAAACTAGTACAACCCCTGTGGAAAGTAATTTGGAGATATCTCAAAGAACTAAAAATAAAAATACCATTGGATCCAGCAATCCCACTACTAGGCATCTACCCAAAGGAAAAAAAAACATGCTATATAAGAAAGACATCTGCACACGAATGTTTATGGCAGCACAATTCACAATTGCAAATATGTGGAAACAACCCAAGTGTCCATCAATACACAAGTGGGTTAATTAAATGTGGTATATGTATACCATGGAGTACTGTTCAACTACAAACTCTATCCTGGATAGAGCTTGAGCCCATCCTCTGAAGTGAAGTATCACAAGAATGGAAAAACAAGCACCACATGTACAAGCCATCGAATTGGTACTGATCAACACTAAAGTTCTCACAAGGTAGTAATATTCAGTGGTGTTGGTCAGGTGGAAGGGGGTAAGGTAGGGGGTGAGTAAAGTCACAACTAATGGGTGTGGAGTGCACTGTATGGGGGAAGGGCATGCTTGTTACGCTGGTTTGGGCAAGGCAAAGGCATTATATGTAACCAAAATGTTTGTACCCCCATAATATTCTGAAATTTAAAAAAAATGTTTAAAGTAAAACCAATATTATAGCTTAACAAAACTATTTTCATATAAAAAGCATAACTGATAAGAAATGAAATGAAAATGATATGAAATGCATTTAGATGTAAAGGTAGAGAATTAAAATCAGCCCAACAATCATGCATATTTGGAATCAAAGTAATAACCAAAACATAATTTAAAAAATAAGGTGAACTAAGGAAAATAGTAAAAAGAGATTCTTTATAACTATTTAGCTAAATTTTTTTTAATTAACATAATCAAGGGGAAAAAATCTATGTAAAGGCAGAAAAAAAAAACATATTAACCACTAAGGGATTAAAACCAGGTGGACATTGATGTCTCTAAAATTACATATCAGAAAAATAACAAAATGATACACATAAAATTTCCAGGGAAATAGAATTGCTACCTACTCATTAGACCTGGTCAAAATGTCATTCACTTTTGAAAAAAGCAGAAGGATATCCTCAGATATACAAGAGCTCAAAAATATAACATCTCTTTGCCCTTCTTGAAAATATCTTCTACAATATACTAAAGATATCAAATGTTAACCAAAGTAAGAGTTAAATAAGGGGAAAGTTAGATTATAAAAATATAAATGATGTACCCTGAGAGTAGTTTAACAAAGTTAAATTTAAATAACTCTTATTAGTTGGAATAAAAATTTGAATACAAATGTCAAAAATAATCATTGTAAGAAGAAATTATGAAAGGTAGCATATATTTCATGAAGAATGGTTATCTGGGCTGCAACCCTCAGATTGTATTGATATTAGTGAGGGCTACAGCTTTTAACTACCAGAGAAGATAAAACTAAAGGAAATAGCCACATTTTATGAGACTAACAAAATATAAAACAAGAGGAAAGAATTAAGATAAAATATTTGAGCATGATACAAAAAGCTTAAATTCCTCTATTAAATACAAAGATTCTCAAATTAGATTAAGAGACATAATATATTTATATATATTATGCTTCCAAGAGACCTACCTAAAATAAAGTGGCATTAAAACGTCTTGAGAGATTTCTCAAATTGGGAACAAACTGCCTGAAACCACAGATTTAATAGGGTCAAGAACTGACTGTCTACATTAACATGACTTTACTATTGCAGTAAATTCTTGCCCAGGAAAATAAAGTTTCAAATAACATTACTATTTGCTTTATGAACCCCTTACAAATCCATTTATCCAAACAATAAACTGCTCAACTTGACTCCTCAGGCATTAGGGTAAATAGCCCCCTTCTCAGGAAAACAGATTTCTAAAATGGGCAAACTTCTTCATTATAAAACAAATGTTCATTTATCAAGACCCACTTTGAAATCCTCTTTTTTATGTCCACTAATCCTAAACTAATATCAAAAACTTTGCACAGTCCTTCTCCGATCCCTGCATTTAAAGCTTTGCATTAAACAAACCCCAAAACTCCCTAAATATCCACCTAAATGTGGTATTTGTCCTTATTGCATTAAGTATTAATAATAAACTCATCTGCGCCTGCACAATATATTTCAGGATATTTTCTTCAGAGTTGGTAGTCAACAAAATAAACTCAAGAAAAAGCTATCATCCATTTTCAGATAAACTAAATGATAATTTATAGACTAAGACGGTTGTTATTTTATGTTGATAAAAAGATAAAATCCATGACAAATATACAACAATCATAAATCCTTAAGTGCTAAATAACATAGTGTCAGACAAAATTCAAACTGTTGAAAATGTGGGAAGAAATTGATAGAAACAAAATTGCAATGGGGGAACTTAACATTTAACAGGTCAGGTAGTCAAAAGAAAAGGAAGACAAATAACAGACAAATGCAAATAAGAAGAAAAAGTAAGAATGATAATTTCAGACAAAATAAATGTTAAGGCAAAAAGCAATAAACTGATAAGTATCATTTCTTATTGAGAATTAGAATAATTCAATTAATAATTTTAAATCTATAACTATAAATTCTATAGACTACAAAAGAAAATACCTTTCCAAGTGTACTTGGAACAATATTTTAAAAAAATATTGGAACAATATTTTTTAAAAAACTGGTAATATATTACTCCATAATAGAGAAATTTCAAATTCCTAAAGCAAATGCTATTCAAGCCACAGTGGCTAGTCACAGTGCCAGAGATCAAGAAATTAATAATTTATTTTAACTAAATCAAAATAAAAATGTAAAGCATCCACCTATATAGCTATTGGTATAAAGAGAAAATTTAAACAACCATTACATTTCATGTAGGAAAACGTTAAAATAAGAGAGCTACTTATCGAAGCTTATGTCTTGAAGCTGAAGCTATTTTCATCCTAATAATAGCTGATAATTTTTCTGGAAAGTTGAGTCTATGATTTGAATGCATCCCCCAAAAAGCATGTGTTGGAAACTCAACCCCTAATGTAACAGTATTGTGAGGTGGGGCCTAATGGGAGGTGTTTTGGTCATGAGCTCTCCACTCTCATGAATATACTAATGCCAATTATTAAAGGGCTTAAGGCTGCAAGTTAGATCTCTTACTCTGTCATGCTCTCTTGTCCTTCTTCCTCTGCCACGGGATGTCACAAAAAGAAGGCTCACACCAAATGCCAGTACCTTGAGACTTCCCAGCCACCAGAACTGTGAAAATAAACTTCTTTTCTTTATAAATTACCCAGTCTGTGGTATTCTGTTATAGCAGCATAAGATGGACTAACAAAGGAGTTAAGCACATTACAGGCATTTTCTTACTTAATTGTAACATCTCTTTGAGGAGAGTATCATTATTGTCTTTAGTTCATATATGCAGACAGTAAGCAGCTTGGAACGCATAAGCCAGGAGATAGGACCAAGATGGCCAACTAGAAACAGGTAGTGTGTGTTTCCCCCACAGAGCGGAAGTAGAATAGTAAGCAGATTCTCACATTTCAAACAGATTCTCTAAAAGAGAATGCCATGATTCACCAGGGAAGCACCAAAAGTGGGTAAGGAGAGGGTTCAGGACAACTTGCCTGGCCAGGGACTGGCTAAGAGCTGGGAGAAGCTCCAGATTATGGGGAAAACATGTTACTTATCTAAAACATATTACTTATCTAAAGCCAAGAGCAACATCATACTTAAAAGTTGTTACAGACGGAATGTTTATGTCCCCCAAAATGTATATATTGAAATCCTAGTTCCCATGTGATAGCATTTGGAGGTGAGACTTTCTAGAGGTGATTAGGTTATGGAGGTAGAACCCTCATCAGTGGAATTAGTGCCTTCCTAAAAGAAACCTCAGAAAGTTACTTTGCCTCTTCCACCATATGAGGACACAGCAAAAAAAAAAAAAATGGCCATTTCTGAAACAAGAAGCAAGCCTTCACTAAACACCAAATCTGCTAATGCCTTCATTTTGTACTTTTCAAACTCCAGAACTATGAAAAAAATAAATTTCTGCTGTTTATAAGCCATGCAGTCTATGGTAGTTTGTTTTAACAGCCCAAATGGACTAAGACAAAAGTGAAACCTAAGAGAAGTATTTCCCAAAGTGTATTTCATAAAAAGCTTTTATAAAAAACATCAAAGATTCTGCACTCCTATAAGATTGGAAATTTTCAGTGCTGTACACCCTCCTTCTGCACATCACAATATATATGAGCAGATTTAAGGCCCTGGGAATTCTAGCAGTTAAAGAAAAATAAACTTTGTTTAACCTTGTGTTTCCCTAACTACTTGACCATAAAACACTTTTCACAAATATCTCCCATTAATATTTTCCTGGGCATTTTATGAAAGGCATTCCTATTCAGCTAAGAAGCCAAACAAACATACGTATAATTATTAATATCACATTTAACAGTATTCTTGACCTCTGGCCCACAAAATGAAATATAACAGAAATGAGTTAGGTTGTACAACATGCATACTCTTGTTAAACATGCACATAAAAATGACTTAAAGAAAATACACTAGTATGATCATAATGGTTATCCATGTGGGTTCAAATGACAGCTGATTTTATTTTCCCCTTTATATTTTCTGTATTTTCTACAATAAGCATGTATTATTTTATAATAAATATGTCAAGGCCTTTTGCCTAAAGCATGTAGGCAGAAAGTTTTCCCAGAACAAAACATGAGAATCAAAAATAGATATCGTCTATAAAATCCTGACAAAGCCAATGTTAAGTATATCTAAGGCTCTCAACCAAAACCTGTTCAACTGATCTGTTATTCTAAGCTTATTTTGTTTTCAAAAGTGAGAACAAAGAATTACACTATCAGCAAAGAGAATTAATTGTAAATAATAGAAGAAAAATCTGACACAGATAATCAAGAACTAATCCAAGTAGAAAAATATAGTAAAGTCAGCTGAAAAAAGATCTGATATATTAGCAAAGAACAAATAGAGATTAGTTAAATGATTTGAAATTTCAAAAAAAGAAGAAAACATAAAAATAATATCTGGGAAGAGAAAAACCAAAAGATGTGCCCAATTTGATGCCTGATAAGTTTCTGTTCTCATTCATTTCTGTATCATTTCTTTTTCCATTGCTAAATGAATCTTTCTTGGCACTACAACTGTAGAAATATGCCATTCTCTAACAATGTATAATAGAAATATTCCTTTTCTCTAAGTCAGTGTAATACCTGAAGGCAGGAATTGTCAACCGGTAAGTTAATTCCAAAATTAATCAACTATTTAGTTATTTAGTTATAACTAAGTGACAAACAACAATGAAAGGTGGAGTGGAGTAAGAGAGATAGTTTAGTTTATAAAAGAAAATAACAATATGATCCTTGATTTTAATGAGTTAAAATTTATTTTCAGATATAAAAATATTCTTTAAAAAAACTAAAAAAAAATGTTAAGGAAATGTAAGTACTACTGAAACTGTAAGTTAAAATGGGCATTTTCTATCTCCATTTTATCTGAGACCCAAAAGATCTAGAACAAAGTAATAGATGGCGAGTACTCCCAACATTGCAAATCGGATGCTAGATCAACTACACAGAAATTACAAGATAGTTAAAATGAGATTTTGCAAATCTTCACACTTTAGCCTCCTAAAATGTATAAAAAGAGTTCAAGTTAAACCAGAAAAAGTGAAGATACTTTCTCAGGTGAAAAAAAAAATTCTGTGGCATTTTTTCTCCACCATCCCTCACCCCTATGGAGAAATGAAGAAGCATAGATCCAGCAAAATTTCTTGAAGAACTTAATATTTGCCCCATAAAGTTCAAAAGAGCACAAAGATTTAGTTTTTGACACACCTCTGAGAAATGTTAGGGCAAAGACCGCTGCAATAATCCAGGCTTGAGGGGCTACAGGAATTCACTATTCCTGTTTTACGAAGAAAGAATTTTCTGTGGCATTCTAGAATTTCACTCTACTGCTCTAGTTCCATATTTACCCATCAATTGATCTTGACCTAGCCTGTCCTCCTGTTCACCTACTTCCAGCTCACCTTGCCAATTCATGGCTGCCATTTTGCCTGCCCATTCAATAAAAATTAAACATGTTTTCTATTTATAACATTAAAAATTTAAGCAAAGATCATTTAAAGGCTGAAGGATATCCTACATTCATCAGGTGATTTTCCCAGGAATTCTACCTAAAACAAATGACCTTTTCCACTGAAGAATATAAGCCTTTTGTCTCCTACAAAATAAGAAATTGTTCTGATTCCAGACCAATGTCAAGATCTACCTGTCCACTGGATCATGATTCAAATAAAACTTGGGCACATATTAAAGAAAAATCTTAAAGAAGAACCTTATTTTATTCCTTTAGTTTCTCAAATAACCTTGTCTGTAAAGTGAATAGATAACACACCCAGAAGTGTGATGTTCCTAAATTCAGAGACAAGTAATTAATTGGGTAATGTAAAACACACTCTTTTATCTTGTTAGCTTTATTTTGTCCAGTGTCATGGCAAGAAGGAATCAGAAAGGAACTGGTTTCTGACAAAATTTTACTTCATCCAATTTAAATTAAGGGACTATATTAAAGAATCAATGAAAACTGCAGCTCCATTAAAACAATAAATATAAATTAAGGATATATGTGCCAGTCCCACAGCTTGAGATGGTATTCAGGTTGTTTTTTAGTTGGGGATTTTAACAGTGAAGATCTCATGATGTTATCTCAGTTGCCAAACCAGTAATATGACTACAAAACTGAACTTCCAGGAACATTTCATAACTGAATGCTGGTATCACACAGATTGTCACGTGGAATGATTGAAGCTTCAGAAACTTGTTTTTCTCAAAAACCTATGAACTGTGACATTCTCCAGTACAACTTCAAAAGCCATGAATCTGATACATTAACTATTCCAGAAACAGAAATACCACGCTTCACAGAAAAGGATCACACGCCAGCACGTGTAAACATTGAACACGCTATAATAGGGCTGCCTACAGCTCTCCTCTTGCCCAGGGTTCAAAATAATTTAAAAGCATTCTATGTGCAGGAAATCAAGAGGATTACCAAAAAATCACTTTAAACACTACTGCATTTACAATGAGGGCTATAGGGGTAGGTCTGTTCGTGAACAAAAATAATAACTTAAAATTACCTTTATCTCTAAGGAGTTACCGAAACCCGTGATATTAAATGAGAGAATAAAAAAGAGAAACAGAAGCCACATGAGAAAGCAGAATAATGGAATGTGGACAGAATGGGGAGAAATGGCACAAGGGCTGGAGTAGTCGGGATTATAAAGGACATAGTCATTTGGCGCCACCGAAAGCCTGACTCGAGTTAATGCTAGTTCTGAGTTAGATCGAGAGTTATCAGTTGAACCCCTGCCCTGTGGAGAACAGAGAGGAAGACAGAAGAGGGAAGGTGTAATGAAGCCCAATGATACTACTCTTCATCAACATTTGGGACATCTATAACCAAAATTGTCAAGTACATAAAAGAAGTCCTTAATGCCCTGAGCTTCTCCATTTGAAGACCTTGTTCCTCTTTTAAGATCCCTCTCCTCTTCCAGGAGTCTCAGTGCCCTCAAATGTCTCTACTCATCTTGCTTATTTGAGGAAACATCTGGGAAACTCATTAGTAGGGTGATATCAGCAATATTAATACTATTATAACTTCCCTTATTGCTCACACACTGCTTTCACCCACTTTGGCCTATTGGACTCTAACGCTTAGCTCAGGTAGGGTATTAGAATCTCTGCTGTCCAGGTGGGAGATTTGGCAAAGAATGGGAGAGTGATTCTTTAGATGTTGGAGGTGAGAGTGGAGCCCTCATCCTGTGATTTGAAAGCAGCACAGCACTGCGGGTTCTGGAATTGGACTCTCTAGGTGTAAATCCCGGCTCTACTCACCTAGCTGTGCGATCTCAGGCAAGTCATCCCATATCTTTTAGCTTCCATTTCTTCACCTATAAAAAATGATAATATTTCAAGGTCCTGCCTAATTAAATTGCTGTGATTATTAACTAATGCATGTAATGTGCTTAATATAATGACTAGAATAGATTAAGTATTCAGTAAATGTTAGGTTTTATAGCCATTATTATTCCCTCTGTAACTTGCTGCCGCAGGCCAAATATCCTTGAATTTCTACAAGAGATGAAGCCTTAATCTAAAGACAACTGTCTCATGATGGCATCATCAAACAGAATACAGGCAGTTGGTTTGGGTCTCTTTCGGTATTCTTTTCATTTTATTCTTTGCTGGAATAAAGTAGGAGAAAGGCAAGGAGCTAAAAGGCTTTCCCATATCTCTGAAAGCTTAAGGTGTAGACAACAGCATAAATCCAGAAAAAACTCCATATACGCAGGTTGCTGTACACAACAGAAACTAGCCTAGGTATTTTAAGCAGAAGGGGACTTCATGGGAGAAATAAGAAACTCACAGAATCTTTAGACTGCAGGGATATGTGTATAAGAACCATTGAATTCAAGAGTTTACTGCTAGAGCTTCAATCCAGGATCAAAGATCCTGCTTCTATTAATACAACTGTCTCAAGACACTCATGACAGTGCTGAGTAGGCCCTGGAACCTGAGTTCAACCCTCCTGCCTCTCTCATTGCCTCTAGAGACCCTGAGTCTGGCTGCCCTGCTGCCTCGTGTTTCCATAATCTTGCCTGTGTGCACAAACAGTGGCAGGAAGAAGGTATCTGCCTTGAGTCCACAGTCCTAATTGGTAGAATCTTACTTGCATCTAGCATCCCCAAAGCAGGCAAGTCTGGGAAATGTGGTTTTAAGCTTTCCCTCTCCTGGTAGCTAGATAGAAAGGGTTGAGAATGATATCCAGCTTGGCTCCTCTCTTTGGCTTCTTAACACCCACATACACCATTTGACATGAAATTAAAATTCCAAATAGCAATAGTAAAAATGATATCTATCTACCCAATATAATACAAATATTCCTCATAGAAACACAAAACTCACCCTTTCCTCAAAAGAGAAACCCAAAGACCTTCAGTCATTGGATTTATCTCCATCTCTGGGTGATGTTTTCTCCTGTTATATAGTTCAGTCACAGTCTGACTTTAATATCCCGTCACCTAGGGACTAAACTATAAATTTAAACTACCACCAATATACTTTATGTAAAGTAATAAAAGAAAGAGATGAAAGAAAGATGCTTATTAATATATTAATATTTATATACATGACTAGAGTCTTCTTTTATGAAACTGGTTATAAGACATAACTGGAATTTATCACTTCCTTCCTCTCCACTACTATGTGCTTTATATTTGGTGGGGACATGCAAACCTTCAATCTTGAGATGTCTCAGTCATTAATGGCCCTGCCAGTATTAGGTTGTGACAACTTTTCATTAACTTTTCTGCTTGGCAGGGAAGTATTAGAGACACTGCAGAGCATACCTTGAGTTCTAGAAATATTTCTCCTCGCCTTCACTGTGTAACAGCCATCCAATAAACCCATGGTGGCCAGGATCAACCACCTAGATAACATGATAATCATTTTTCTGCTTGTTGGTTCAGTGGCATGAGAGTCCACAATGGCCAGGTGACTGACTACCTCAATGTTCAGGTTAAAGGGAACCATTTCTTATGTTCCCTGGTAGGAAGCATGCATCCATACCAAAACCACTAAATCATCTGAGTTCAAGGTTTCTGGGACATTTATTAAGTGCAAAATACCTGGGTATTTTAGCTTTAGTTAGATAAAATCTATTTCAGAATGGGAATTTCAGGTCACAGACTGACTTGTCTCTTAGGATAAGGTATTCAGTCTCCATCAGGGCCCAGTACTAAGCCAGAAACTGATTAGAACAAGAACACAGTCATCCCTCGGTAACCATGGGGGATTGGTTCCAGGACCTTCTGCAAATACCAAAATCCACAGACGCTCAAGTCCCTTATGTAAAATTGTATAGTATTTACTTACCTACACACATCTTCCTGCATACTTAAAATCATCTCTCGATTGTTTATAATACCTAATACAATGTAAATGCTATATAAATAGTTGTTATGTTATATTACTTAGGGAATAATGACAAAGAATAAAAGTCTACATTTTCTGTACAGATGCAACCATTCATTTTTTTCTTGAATATTTTGTATCTGCAGTTGGTTGAATCCACAGATACAGGAACCCACAGACACAGAGGGTCAACTATAGTTATTTACAAAAGGAAGCGTGATGGTTGGTTTTATGTGTCAACTTGGCTAGGCTACATGACCCAGTTATTCAATCAAATACTAATGTAGGCACTGTTGTGGAGGTGTTTTGTAGATGAGGTTAACCTCTATTATCAAATTTCTTTAAGTAAAAGAAATTATCTTCAATAATGTGGGTGGGCCTTAATCCATCAGTTGAAGAGCTTTAGTACAAAACAGAGGTTTGTGTGAAGAAAAGAAATTCTGCCTCAAGTCAGCAGCAGCAGCTCCCATCCAAGAGTTTCCAGCCTGCTGGCCTGACCTGAACATTTCAGACTTGCCAGCTCGAATGGCCAGTGATTCTCTATACACAATCCTCTTCTGACAGAATAATGGCCAACAAACATATGAAAAAATGCTCAACATCTCTAGTCATCAGGGAAATGTAAATCGAAACTATAATGAGATATCACTTATCTCCAGTGAGAATGTCCTTTATTAAAAAGTCCCAAAACAATAA
>VBSM01003198.1:14101768-14139669 GCA_008086735.1 Cheirogaleus medius
AAAAAAAAAAAAAGAATCCTCTTCTGGGCTGGGCGCAGTGGCTCATGCCTGTAATCCTAGTACTCTGGGAATCCGAGGCGGCACGATCATCTGAGCTCAGGAGTTCGAGACCAGCCTGAGCAAGAGCAAGACCCTGTCTCTACTAAATATAGAAAATTAGCCGGGTGTGCTGGCAAGTACCTGTAGTCACAGCTACTTGAGAGGCTGAGGCAGGAGGATCGCTTGAGCCCAGGAGTTTGAGGTTGCTGTGAGCTAGGCTGACGCTACAGCACACTAAGTTGGGCGACAGAGCAAGACTCTGTCTCTAAAAAGAAGAATCCTCTTCTGTCATTTAGGACCCCTGGATTAGTAGGTTAGAAAGTTAAGTAGAAGAGATTTTGGGAGAGCTGATTGCCTTATAGCCTAGAGCAGCTGAAGAGCTATTTCTTGATTTGGACCACACTCAAAACTGGAAACCTAATGGAATTATTGGGTTATAGCCGAGGACCAAAATGTGGTATGTGTTGCCTCCAAAATATAAAAAAAAGATCAAGTATTGTGCATGTGTGTGTACATGTGTGCACATGTGTGTGTGTTAGGAATTACAAGGAAAACTTCTCTTTTGCTTTGAATGGGGATATCTTAACATGCTCTATACCACTGAATTCCCAAAAACTTCACTGAAGTGGCAGATCCCTAAATTTTCACAGTTTTTTCTCCCATCCTCTGGCAAACACAGGTCTTACAAAGGCAGGTAGGGTACCATTAATCAAAGTGTGGCCCATATATGTGTTCCGGTCTACAAACTCTTTCTTACTGGTCCTCAATAAGTACAGAAATTGAGAATAAGTACCTAGAAATGTTTACAGAAATTTGATAGAATCTAATAAAGTAATTAGATTTGTACTTTTGTGCCTTTTTAATTATTTATTTTTATTGTTATTTACAAAATGGTTGGTCTGAATGGATTGGAAATTGTAAAAAAAAAAAAAAAAAAAAACTGGTCCATTATCCTTGATTGTTTGAGAAACATTGACCTAGGATACCAGCTACTCTCTGCTTGTCAGATTGTATCAGCTCAATGTCATCAATATAGTAGATCAATATTCTACCCTATGGGGTGATGAAATGATCAAATGCCCCATGGAGTAAATTATGACAGCAAGCCAGAGAGATGACCTAGCCCTGGAGTAAGGTGTGTGCTCCTATTCTTGACAGGTTAAGAGCAAATTGCCTCTGCTGCTTCCTGTTTGGAGGGAAAGAGAGAAAAAGTACTCACTGGAATTACAGCTGCATGCAAGTCTCCAGGGACTGTGTTGATTGGCTCTAGCAAAGAAAACGATCAGAATTGCCATTTAAGTTTAAAATAATGTGCTATTATTCTTGAAAACCAATCCATATTCATTCCATCTTTGGTGGTGGTGCTAATCTCCACTATTCTCTCCCCTAATTGTACAGTACTGCTTTTGATTCAGTCCTTTGAAAGGGAGGAGAGGTTCCAATCATCTTTACTTAGCTTTTAATACCAAAATAGCCCTTAATCCATTCATCACCTGATCCTCAAAAAAGCCCATTCTGATCTGAGGACCACAGTGGTTTGCTAGATCTCTAGGGATCATCATTACTTTAAAGTCACCAATCAATAATCCCCAAAAGAACTAGTTTTGTTCTTTTTTTCCAGTATTTTACTGTCATGGCAAATGGAAAATCACTTGAGGAAGACTAGGAAAATGACTTACTGAACACAGTTAAAAGAGCGTTTCAAGTACTTTTTCAAAAAGATGCAGCTACCTCTTGAGTCAAGAGGCTGTGGATGTGGAAACTCTCTCAAATCTGGGTTTTGAATAAAGGCCTTTGACTCTACATAGTGTCTCCAGGCAGTCTCCATTCACCAGACCTAAAGATTTTATTTTATTTGCTTTAGATGTAAAGGTCATATAGAACCCTAATAGCCTGCCTGTGTATTCAACATGGAAACCATGACCAAATCATTCTGATTATTATCCTTGCTCTGTTCTCTATTAGGGTAAAAAAGCTCTTCTTGCCTCTAGCAGTCATCACCAGAATGCTGACTCTAGGATCTGATCACATCCATTAAAATCAAAGCCTTCAATAACAGCATCTTCCATCTTTATCCCTAATCTACAGAGAATATCCACTGTTATGGGCTTAATTGTATACCTCCAAAATTCCAGCACTTCAGAATGTGACTTTATCTGGAGACAAGGCCTTTAAAAAGGTGACTAAGTTCAAATGAGGCCATTCAGATGGGTGCTACTCCAATCTGACTGGTGCCTCATAAGATGACTAAGTTTGGACACACAAAGAGATACCAGGGACGCCTGCCCACAGAGGAGAGGCCACGTGAGAACACAGCCAGAAGGCAGCCACCTGCAAGCCAAAGAGAGAGGCCTCAGAAGAAACCAAAGATTGTGATCTTAGATGTCCGGCCTCCGTAACTGTGAGAAAATAAATGTCTGTTGTGTAAGCTACCCAGTCTGTAGTATTTTATTATGACAACCCTAGCAAACTATTATATCTACTAATGCTGCTACACCTTTACCAATGCATTTCTCAGTTTCCATTGTGAATACAACTTCCTCTGAGCCCTCTGAGAAGACACAGTTAGGAGGAAGAGACCAAGTGATGTGAAAAAAATACATTGCAATATTCTCATTATCCTAAATCTTTGCATTCCTTCTTCCATGGGTTAGGTGGCAAGTCAACTTTATTAGGTGTTTCCCAGCACTGACTCCAAGTCTTAGTTAATCAACCAAGTAAAAACTAAGAGCTAAGCTCCCCAAGGCCGATTCCCTGAAGTATTAACAGAATGGCCTCCTATGAAGTTGCACAGACAATGGCTACGGTCAAGCACATTGAAAGTATCGAGTCTGGTAAAATGTTAAGTTTGCATTTAAGACCACTGGCCCACCCCGTCACACCATTGCACTTGTGAGGCTTGGCCCTATATTAGTTGACTCTGGCTGCTCTACAAAATGCCATAGACTCAGTGGCTTAAACAAGTGAAATTTATTTTCTCATAGTGTGGAGGCTAGAATTTCAAGATCAGTGTGCCAGCATGGTCATTTTCTGCTGAGCCCTCTCTTCCTGGCTTGTACATGGCTGTCTTCTTACTATGTCCTCACAGAGCCCTTCCTCAGTGAGTGCTTGTGGAGAAAGAAGAGAGTGAGCTCTCTTCTTATGAGGACATTAAACCTATTGGCTCAGGTCGAATTATGATCTCATTTAACCTCAATTCCTTCCTTAGAGGCCCCATCTTCAAAAATAGCCACATAGAAGGTTAGGGCTTCCACAGAGGCAATCAGAGGGAACACACACATTCAGTCCATAACAAACTCCACCCCTTGATCACACCACAGGAGGAGTTAGTGATCTCCTATATCCGAACGCTGAAGTAGAAGCTCGTGACTATTTGCAAATTCTTAGAATAATTTCTATCTCCTTGAACTAGGACACTGAAAACAGAATCTCTTGTCAGTCTCCTTAAAATCATCCCTTTGCAAGGATATATTTCTTCCTTTCTGGTCTAGCACACCTAGAATCCATCCTTACACGCATGTATTTCAGGTTTCTGCTGATACTTAGCAATTCTTTTCATGTGTAAACTCTGTCCTCTGCCTCACACTTTAGACTTGCCCTGGGATACACTGCGATTGACTGACATCAAGGTAATTGAGGGGTGGTAGACATGCAGCATAAGAACAGCTGACATGTCCTCTCAAGGTAACTGCCTCAAGAGAAGTCATTACCGGATGTCCAATTAATAAGGACCATCCCCACAGAGGGCTGCCTCTGATGGTGGGGGAGACTCAGGGGTTTGGTTGTTCAATCCACTTAGATTCATTTCAGTCCACCCAAATGTCCCCATTCTGATTCTTAGTGCCCCAGCCTTTCCCAGTTAATCAGTGCTCAAACTTTGACCAAAGGTGACCTGGTAAGTCTGTTAATTCAACTTATATTGTGATTCAGCAATTCATAAGATCAGGTTTTGGTTATAGAAGAGCTACAAAAGGTTCTTGATCCCAGCCACATCGTCCCACCGCCATTGTATTCTTGTTCCTACAGTAAGAGTCTCCCATAGAAGCCAAAGCCTTACATTCCACACTTTATTCCTTGGGATGCCATGTGACAATATCAGGAACTCTTTTTCCTGCGTGCCACTGACTACCGGGATCCAATTTGGAACTGAATACAGGGAATGAGATGTTTACAAAACTTTAACGAAAGCTAAAGAATCGGGAGTCGGGGTGACACCACTGGAAATTGTGAAGTTGGAGCACAGGAAAAGAGAAATTGCCACCACCACCTCCCCAGTGCACTTCCCGCCCACAAAGCTGGTGGCCAGACTCTGAAACACTGAACCAGGCGCAGCAGCTGCCTCCTGGCACCCACGCCCCTGCTCGCCAGCTGAAGCTGCACCAGGAATTCGACCGCTGACTCACTTCCAAATCTCCTCCGAGTGCACGCTACCGTCAGGACATAATTTCATTCCAGAACCCCAGCTGCAATGGATTCTTGGAAATGTATTTTTAACTTTCCAGCCTGTATAATACAGGAAGGCACATAAAAGAGTAAGCACAAGACATGAGTGTCGATTTACCAAAGCCAGCAAAAATCCAACCGCTCAGTTCTCCTGGTCACCTGTAAGTTCTCTTTAGTCCAGTAGAAGGATTCTTCCCTCCTTCACAGCCTCAGTGTATCCAGAGCTATCCTTGACAAGAGCAGTCTCAGATCTCAGGGTGTTTCACAAGTGGAAAAGGTCCCTGGTTTTTGCTGTTTCTCCTTTTTTGCAAATATTTCTGTCCCAGCCTATTTACACAGCCCCTTTTCAAAATAAAGTGTAGTCAACCCTTCATTGTATCACAGAGTTGCTTGTTTTTGCATGCTAGCTAGCAAGTCCCAACTTGAGTACTAGTATGTATTCTATGTATTGTAGGAAAAAATTTAGAAAGAGGCTGTGTTAGTTTCCTAGGGCAGCCACAGCAAAGTATCATAAAATGGATGGCTTAAAACAACAGAAATTTATTCTCTCACAGTTCTGGAGGCCAGAAGTCTGAAATGAAGGTTCCAGAAGTGCCGTGCTAACCTCTGAAACACTGGGTAGAATTCTCCCCTGCCTATGCCTGGCTTCTGGTAGTGGCCATCAAACCTTGGCAATCCGTGGCTCACAACTTCATCATTCCCATCTCTGCTTCTGTCATCACATGACATTCTACCTGTGTACCTGTGTCTCTTCTCCTCTCCTCTCCTTGTAAGATACCAGTCATATTAAATTAGGGCCCATCCTAATTTACTACAACCTTATCTTAACTAATTACATCTTCAAGACCCTGTTTTCGAATAAGGACACATTTGTAAGTGCAGGGCATTAGGACTTCAATATATCATTAAGTGGACACAGCTCAACCCATCACAGAAGCAAAAAGGATATTCTGACCTTATTCACAAAGAAGGTCAGAATAATCAGTAACATGAACTTTCCCCAAGAATTTCAAGGAAAATTGCAGGTGGTGTTACGTCACGGCTTCAAGTGTGATCATATGCAATTATACAAATAGAAAACACAGATGTAAAGGACATTAAAATTGTAAACTGAATTAAAAAGAGACTATTCCTAAGAAAAAAAGTAAATCCCTATCTAGATGGTATAACCCTTTTCATAGCACCAATTTTATCTAAGATAAACATAAAAGTTCCTCTAAAAAGAGACTGATAAATTGTGTGAATATAGACATCCAAAAATATATTACTCTTTTTTGCATAGATCTTTTTTAAATTTCCCAGATTCCAAATTTAACCTCAATTTTGACCTTCTAACAAAAATTAAAAAATCTATGATTTATTTATTCTATATTGAGGCTGGGCGCAGTAACTCACACCTGTAATCCTAGCATTCTGGGAGGCCAAGGCAGGAGGATCTCTTGAGCTCAGGAATTAGAGACCAGCCTGAGCAAGAGCAAGACCCCATCTCTACTAAAAATAGAAAAAATTAGCTGGGCATGGTGGCACACACCTGTAGTCCCACATGGGTGCTATCTCCCCCCTTAGCCAAACTTACTGACTTCCAATTAAACCTCAGGATACTAAGCATTAGGTAATTGTGGGCCACAGCATGACAAATGAGCCTTCCTTGGACCCATCCCTCTTCCAGAATCATTGCTTATATTATAGCAATTGTCTGCCAAATTTTTGTACTCTTGTAAAAAGCCTAAGAGCAGTGAAAGGATCTGGATCTCCACTTTGGATAAGAAACTCTGCGCTGATAGAGAAAACTACATCTAACAACTTGCCCTAAATTACTCTGAAAATATTTTCTTTTGTGCAATATTTATTCTAAGCATATAGCATTCTGAAATCCAGAGCAAAAGAATCAGAAAGAAAAAGCCCTCAGGTACCATGTGTTTCCCAAATATCCATAAGTAGATGGAAAATCCAACTCAGATTTCCCTGAGCATCACAAGAAATATAAGAAAGCTACTGAGATGAAGGTACTAAAGAAGGTGCTAAAGATGAAGGTACTCAAGCCAGTATAAAATCATCAGTATGTTTGGGTGTTTGACGCTAATGAATAATAAAATTGTACCACTGTGCCAATCCACATAGTTACTAAAACAGTTGGAAATAGAACATACCTAGAGATAACCTTAGTCTGGGATTTAGACCCTAGTCTGTTATTTGGCTGTCCGGCAGCCACTAGGCTAGTCTGACAGTGAGTCCCTTAGTGACCTTGGGCAAGCCACCATCTATGTCTCCCTTTCCCTTCACCAGCCTGACAATGATAAGATTATTTTTCCCCCTCAGAGAGATCATGTGAGAAATTGTAACAAAAGCATTTATTATGCATTTTAGAACTCTTTCATACACAGCCTGAAGTTCAAAGCGGCTCCATATATGCCCAGACAGGGACCCATAAATGCATTTGGTCCACACCAAGGGATGCCTCTGCCATGTGCTACTGTTGAGAAATGAAGGACTTGTATTAAAAATGCATAATTTAATCAAGAGAAAAGCACTAATCAGTAGGAAATATGCAACCTTGATGTTATGGGATTTTTTTTTAATGTTCATGTTATTAGAGCTGCCACAATTTCTCATGGACCTATTGAAATGAAAATTAATGTAACAGAGAAGTTTTGAAAGATAAAATGAACTCAAATATGAGGTCCTCAGGAGGGGCAGGCGCTCCTCTAGGGCAAATGCAGAGAAGCAAAAGCAGCATGACAGTCGCCAGGGCCGTCCCTGTCCCCTCTCCCTGTTGAAAAGTACAAATTTGCAAGGGGAGTTTTGCACTCCTTTGGAGTTCAGTAAACTACATGCTCATTCTACTCAACCAGAGCCCAGACGGTGGCAGAATATATAGGCCATCAATAATACAGCATTGGTTTATCATTGTCTCAGTCCATTGGAGCTGCTATGACAAATGCCTTAGACTGGGTAATTTACAAAGAATAGAAGTTTATTTCTTGAATTTCTGGAGGCTGGAAAATGCAAGATTCAGTGAGGGCTGCTCTCTGCCTCCAGGATGGTACCTGGTCGCTGGTCCTCACATGGTGGAAGGATAAACACTGTGCCTTCACATGGCAGAAGAGATGGGAAGGCCAGGCAGCTCTCTGAAGCCTCTTTTATAAAGAAAGACATTAATCCCGTTGAAGAGGACAGAGCCCTCATGACTTAATCACTTCCCGAAAGGCCCACCTCTTAATTCCCCCACCACAATAGGGATTAAGTTCCACAATATGAATTTTGTGGGATACAAACATTCAAAGGATAGCAGTCATGCCCTCTCCAATTTATGCGTAGAGTTGGCAAAAATCAGTGAAAAATCTAAGTGATCTTCTCAGGCCTTCCCATGAGTCAATAATTAGGTACAATCTTCCAAACAAGGCTTTAATGAGGTTCAGCAGGGAGTCCTATTCAAATCCAGTGCAGTCGTGAATGAAAACATGTGACAATTTCATTAGCACTTTACTGGCATGAGAATTATTTGGAGGTTTAGGGCTGGGGCAAGGAGTGTGAGTGTGTGTGTGTGTTTGTGTGTGTCTTCCTCTTTCTGTGTGTTTTTTATTTTTTTGGTTTTTTTTAAGAGACGGGGTCTTGCTCTTGCTCAGGCTGGTATCGAACTCCTGAGCTCAAGCGATCCTACCGCCTCAGCCTCCCAGAGTGCTAGGATTACAGGCGTGAGCCACCATGCCTGGCTCTTTCTGTGTTTTGCTAAGAAAGAATGCAGCAACAGTAGAAAAGGCAAAAAATAGGGAGAACAGAATGGTGTCCAGCTTATCACCATTAACTCATGTTTAAGCTTGATGAAGAGAGACGCTTAGCTGCTTAAGTAGTAGTTCGCTTGAAGGACTTGGAATGATATGTGACCACAATTAACTCCATTTTTGTCTCCAGGTGCATCCACAGAATAGGGGAAAAAGAGCAGCATGTCCACTTCTTCATGGAACACAACTTGATGTAATGAAGATTATAGGTGGGAATGTCACACATTAGATCCACCCAAGACAGGGCGGTTTCCACCTGTTGTCCCAGCACAATTATCAACAGCATTCTCCTTTACTCTCAAAAGTGTCTCTAGTTATAGAGAATGAATGGAATCTTGATGGGTGGAGCTTTGAAATCTTGGAGATAGGTAACCCTCAGCATGGGTGTAAATATTCTCAATAAGTGGCACTGATTAACAGCAATGATGGAAAGTAGCAACCTCAGGGCCTTGGGAGCAGTGGACATCTACAGAGCCCAGCAAGAGCAGATGGCACCTGTGTGACAGTCTTCTGGCAGAGGCAGGACTGCATATCTCAGGCTAGGATTCCAGAATTAAGAAAACAACTGACTTTCTCTACCTGAGCACGTGGTAAATGAGACAATGTTAATAACTACTTAATGATATTCTTAAATATATTACACTGATGATATATAACTTTGAAAGAAATTGGTATAATGTTTTGGCCAGCATTGCATTTTGCAAACTGGTAATAGAAAAACTTTATCTTACCAAATTCCATATTACTAAATTTTTATATTTTCTTTTTATTTTAAATCTTTACATATTTATGTTTTGTTTTCCCAATTTCAAGGTCCTGAAATATAGGAACAAAGACTCACAGCATAGAGCTATGCACACACTAGCTGCATAGAGTTTCTTCTTTCTTCATCAAAAAAATATGATCTGTACTAGTTAAACTCGACATAGAACATAGTAACTTTTTTATTTAATAATTATGTAAATTAAGGTTTATTTTTTGTTTTTTTAAAACATAGGCTAATATTTTTTGCAATTTACTCTTCACCTTCTAAATACTACTTTTCAACTCCCATTGAGGCAGTTTTTATCATTTCTCATAGTGTTTTATGCCTTATGTAGAACTCTCCCACAGTAATCCTAGGCTAAAAAATTATTCCCTTTCACATGAGGTGAATGTTGGGGAAAAAAAAGTTATTCCCACTTTATAGATGAGGTTCCCAGGGCCTACAGATGTTAAATAATATGTCAAGGTAACACAGCAATGAAATAGAACTGGAACTGAACCCAATGCAAGTAAATCCTATAATATCTGTGCTAGACTTCCTTCTCCCTCACCCTCTCTTTTTCTTTCATGTTTGTTTCTTTCTTTCCTTCTATCTTCCTTCCCCCTTATTGTTTTAATGCTTCCTTTATTTTAACATTTAGAAGCTATAAGAATTCTAGAGGTTTTAAACTTATTTTCCTTTAATATCGTATCAGAAAATTAGAAGGAATGAACATTTAAAAGGGGAGGAAGGGAAGGGAAGGAAAAGGAAACTCCCCTGACCCAGCTTCCTTGACCCAGCTTTTGGTTCTGGCTGGTCTTCTTCCTGGTACAGGAGAAATTCTTGAAAGAGTCCTCTCTACTCAAAGTCTTGTCTTTCCTTTCTCTCTACTTTTCTCCAACCAAGTATCTCCTCCATTGTGCCACTGGTACTGCTTTTGCTAAGGCCACCAAGGATCTCTGCATCTCAGTTGACCTACAGGTAGCAGTTGATACTGTTGGTCACTCCTTCTGCTTTAAAATGCTTTCTTCACCCAGTTTCTGGGCTGCCACACTCCCCTGCTTTCTCTTTTTCCTCCTGGATATTTTCCTTCAGTGTCCTTGGCTACTTTCCCATCATTTCCCCAACTTTCAAATTTGCAATAAATGACAACTTAATTTTTGGACATTTTTGCTTTTCTACCTTGTGATTTCATCTGGTCTCATGGCTATAAATATCATCTATATGCTGATAACTACCAAATTTATTTCTCCATTCAAGATGCTGTCCTCTGAGCACCAGCCTGGCATACCCAACTGTCTACTTGACTTCTCCACTTATATGTCTGATAGGCATCTCAAAGTTTACATACCTAAAACTGAACCTTCTTCACTCTTTCCACCAACATCTGCTCATCCCATAATCTTCTCAATATCAGGCCAAAAAACTTGGGGTCATCCTGAACTACTTGCTTTCTCTCACATCATATACACAATCCATTAGCAAATCTTGTTAGTTCTACTTTCAGAATATATGCAGAATTCAATAAATTCTCACAACCTCCTCCATTGCCACCTTGGTCCAGGCCACCAGCACATCATGCTTGGGTTCTTAAAACAGCCTCCGAACTAGAACTCCTGCTTTTGCCCTTCCTATCTTCAGTCTGTTGTCAAAACAGCAACCAGAGTGATCCTTCTAAAATAGAAGACAGCTCATGTCACCCCTCTGCTCAAAACCCTCAAATGACTTCCCATCTTCCTCAAAGTCAAATCCAAAGTTCTCACAGAGACCTCAAAGCCTTACTCACTCTGGCCCCCTCCTCCCTCTTCCGGGCTCATCTCATGCTACACTCCCTTGCTTACACTGGCCTGCTTGCTACTAATCCTCAAAGATATGAGACACACTCCTATCTCGAGACTTTTGTCCCTTCTGTTCACTCTTCCTAAAATGCTCTTCACACAGAAATCTGCATGGCTTGCTTCCTCACTTCAGATCTTTGCTTAAATGCCATCTCCTTCCTGACCACGCAATCAGAAATCTGCAACCACATACACAATTCTTATATCCCTTCCCTGGTTTAGGTTTCTCCTTGGTGTTTGTCACTGTCTAATACACTGTATATTTTCATATTTGTCATGTTTAAGCTCTGTCTCCTGAGTTAGAATTCTGAGTACAGGGATTTTTGTCTAGTTTGTTCACCACTCTATCTCTAACATTGAGAATAACAGTAGACACTTAGTAAATGCTGTGGAAGGCAGAGGAAGGAAGGAAGGAGGGAGGGAGGGAGGGAGGGAGGGAGGGAGGGAGGGAGGGAGGGAGGGATGGATTATTACGACACTAGTTCCACCTCTCTGTGTGAAAACAGCATCTTGCTCACTTATGACATTTTAAGTTGCAGGTGGCATAAACCTACCCCATTGCTTCCTGAGTAGATCTAGATAAATAGAAACCTTCAGCCTCTAAAGAACAAGTGGCATCCTCCTAACGAAATGCACTTTTTAAATGCCCATATGAACCAATTAAAATACGGTTTCAACTTCCAACAGCTTTTTTCTTAGACAACAAACTAGGAATAGAGGCCAATGCCCAAACTGCCCCTCTACCTCACACCATGTTAAGCACAATGCTGGCTCTAGATAAATATTAAATTGCAGCTGTACCCCTTTTATTTCCCAAAACTAGGTTTTGATTTATCTTATTGCAGGTTTTGAGCGTCTGGAATTTTCCCTAGTGAACTAAAATCCCACCATCAGTAAAACTACTGCTCATTACCTGTGTTAATTTCATCTCTTTCCCTGCATTCAACAGCCCCATCTGCTGCAGTTCCAGCTGTGAGAAGGGAGAGGAGCAAGAGACTGAGCAGACCTGACACAGAGACTCCGTGGGGTGGCAATACCTCGTTCACAAGAAAAAGGAAATTTATAACTCACAGTGGACATGGCTAGATCAACTGAAAATAACCAGGCAAAATGGAGTCTCAGTCTTTCAGATTTTAAAAGTTCGTATTTATACAATGTCAAAATGTCCATTATAATTTGCTGATAAATTCATTTTTATAAATACATTTATTATAGGATGTCCTGTAATATAAAAGAAGATCCTTCAGCAAAGTGAGATGACCTAAGTTTTGGCAGAAAGCTGCCAAGACCCGACATCATATTTCTGAATAGGGGTTTGTAGAACTGTAAGAAAATGGTGGGCAAAATATGCTATAGGGTCATAGAGTAGATGCTCAAGAAATGTTAGTTCCTTCTCTGCCCCTTCAAGGAAACAGCCAAGTCTGGCCCAGGTCATTTGTCCTCTGTGACAAGGTTTCTCAGCAATTCTCTCCCTGGGAGGAGCCACACCTGGCCTGCTGCAGTCCCGATGCCTGCTGCCTTCTGAGGGGCTTCCTGAAGCTCCGGGAAGCTGCTGACACTGAGGGAAGAATGTGTTCTCTTCCTCTTTAGATTGATAAACAGAGTTGTAGTGATTTAGGATGACACTTCAACAAGCTCAATTAATATCTAATAGACAAAGATATGATTGGTGTCAAAGTTGCCCCTACCCTAAAGGGGAAGGCTGCATGTGTAAAAGAAGTGAGTGTTCTTGTAAGCTTTGCTCCCTCTCTGAGAACAGAGTCTGTCTGTCTGTCTCTCTCTCTCTCTCTCTCTCTCTCTCCCCCCTCTCTCCCCTCTCTCCCCTCTCTCCCCTCTCTCTCTCTCAAAAATAGGCATTATACAAAAGAAAAACTAGCTATGAAAGGGAAAAGGGGAAGAGAGGAGCATTCCAAGCAAAGGGAATGAGCAAAGGCACAGAGGCATGAAAATTCATGCATGTCATAGAAACTATGAATTGCAATATTACTGGAACCTGAGATGCAGCACAGAATAGCAGTGGTGAAATTTACAAGATGAGTAGGAGCAGATCGTGGTCCTGGGCGCCTAGATCAGGTGCCTGTTGCTGTGGAGCTCATGAAAGGTTTTAAACAGGAGATTGATGTCATCCAATCTGCTTTGTAAATAAATTCCCTTGACAACAGTATAAAAAACAGTTGTGAGAAGGGTAAGACTTGAAGGCAGAAATACTTCTTAAGTAACTACAACGGGCTAGAGATGATGAGAAACTGAATTGGGCTTATGTGAGAGGGATGGAGAGTTGGAGACAACCTTGGCAAATATTTATGAGGAGACTAATAGAAGGATTTGGTGACTGATTAGATATGACAAGGAGAGGAAGAGGAGGGATCCAGAATTACCACATGGGCTCTCCTTGGATAATGAGAGCAGTGCTGAAATTCCAAATACAACAGGGGAAGATTAGGGAGGGAAGCGGAAGGATGCTATGAGCTCAGTCTGGAGAAGATAATTTTGAGGAGCTTATGGGACATCAATAAGGAAATGTCCACTCATTATTTCAACAGATGTGTCAAAGGCTCAGAAGAAGAAGGTTAGAGAAAAAGATGTGGTAGTTATCAGCACAACAATTAATGTTTACCAATTAAGATTATGTTGACCTGGTTATATTAGAAAGCCCCAAATAACAGTGGTTTTAACAGAGTAAAAATGTATTTCCCTAGATCCAGAGGAGGGGAGTCCAGGGCTGTTGTGGTGGCTACAACCTGTCATCAGGGAATCAGCTCCCAGCTTCCTGCACTACCATCCTCAGTGCATAGTTTCCATCCTTAAGGTCACCTGCTGGTCTTCTGTGGCTCCTCAAGCTCTACCCACTATGTCTGCCTTCCAGGAACCTGAGAGATGGCAGGAATGGCGAGAGAGAACTTTCCAGCACCTCTTAGAAGCCTCCCCTGAAATCTCATACACCACGTCTGCTTGCAATTCCTCAGCCAGATCTTTGACACATGGCCCATGTAGACATGACAGAGACTGGGAGATAGAATGTTTTTGCTGAGCCCATTAAATCCCTGTAGGAAATCAGGGTTCTGCTACTACTAGGGTTGAATGGATATTGGCTAAACAAAGAGTCATCTCTGTCATATCATGAGAATGGATAAGATGAAGGAAGAACTTGAAGCATAAACATAAACTAGGTCAAGACAGACCTAAGGGGAATGATTTAAGGGGCAGGCAAAGGGAAAACACTGAGAAGCAAAAATAGTAAAGGGAGAGGAAGAACCCAAGGGAGGAAGTACCTTTTCCACAGTGCTCTAAATCGTGATTCATTAAGCCTCTGCAGTAGGATCCATATTACATTCTCGAGAATTAAACTGATGCTTCTAGGTCATTTTTGTTATTGATTATTCACATTTCCAGAAATAGTTTTTGTATTACATACTTGCTTATGCCTGACATCTGTGGTCATTTAGCTTCTTCCAAATAGGCACCTTTGGAAACTGCATTAGCTCTTTCAAGCCATCAAAATATGCTGGAATAGCAATTTTCAAGATATTATCTTCACTTTCAGATACTGAAATAATTTAACTCTATGATTCATTCAAAAGTGTTGAGTTAATGAGAATATTAAAAGTAACAAACAATAGATGTCAAGTCGGAATGCAAAGCACAGAGCAGAAACAAAGTTATACTGATATCACTCAATAAAATAAACAGCATTCATTACTGAAAGTTGTCTTTGAAGCAAAATTCTGATATTGAAACCATGTTTTTCTCATTCATTTGTACTTCCTGGGGGAGGGGGGGAACTCAGCCCCAAGATGTTTAAAACAGAACCGTACTCCAAAGCCAGGTATCCCCTCCACTGATGGAAATGAGGAAATGAAAAAGAGGGAAAGGTATCATTAGTCACAGTATACAGGCCTGTACTCTGGATAGAAAAGAGAAATTAGCAAGTCTGTCAATAAAAGGCAAACTGAGGCTAAATGTAGGCCTGA
The DNA here is from genome assembly GCA_008086735.1 of Cheirogaleus medius. Classification (NCBI taxonomy): domain Eukaryota; kingdom Metazoa; phylum Chordata; class Mammalia; order Primates; family Cheirogaleidae; genus Cheirogaleus; species Cheirogaleus medius. The sequence continues at coordinate 14,116,587 of VBSM01003198.1, forward strand.
AAAGAGAAAAGATATTCATTGCCTACAAAAGCCAGTACCAGTGGACTTTCAAAGTATAGTAGTATTTCTCATCTGGCCATTATCTAGCACTGCCAAGAAATGGTACCTCTCAGGTAATTAATAATCCTAGGCATTAATAAAAACCTTACATTTCTAGCATACTAAGTTGGCAAAGTATTTTAAATGCAATATGATATTTTAAGTCACCTGAAGTTATTAGAGAGATGGCATTACATAATCCCATTTTACAAATGGAAAAGCAGATTCAAAGAGGCTTTCCTTATCTGTCAGATGAAAGGAGTGTGCTGAGTTCTGACTGTCTTTGTCCCATCCAACACTCAAGTTGAAACTTAATCCCCAGTGCAACGGTGTTGGGCCTAGTGGGTAATGTGCTAAGGTCATGAGGGCTCCACCCTCAGGAATGGATTAATGTCACCATAAAAAGGACTTGTGGAAGTGGGTTTGCTCTCTTTTGCTCTTCTGCTATGTGGGGACATGCAGCATTCATGGCACCATCTTAGAAGCAGAGACCAGACTCTCGTCAGACACCTGAACCTGCCAGTGCCTTGATGTTGGACTTCCCAGCCCCCAGAACTGTGAGAAAATAAATTTCTGTTCTTTTTCAATTACATAGTCTGTGGCATTCTGTTATAGCAGCACAAATAGAGTGAGACAGAGTATAACTAAATTTTTCACCCTAAAAGACCTACAAGACTATGAGAACTACACAAATATTGAGAGAGAACATTAAAATGTTGCTTGTGATCCAAGATTTCAGTTCCCTAAGAATATCACTACAGCACTTAATATATATGGCTCATGTAGATTTCCAATATTTGAATTATCAGTAAAATTCACTAAGCTATAATTTCAGCTCATACTGATGATTAGAAAGTTTGTTGATGCAGATCACAGTTCCTCAGAAACATCATTATAAGGATTAGTTACACTTATAGGTATGTATAGGAACACAAATAAAGCTCTGATTAAGGCTATCTCAGGTAAGACAGAGCACTTTATGTTTTAATCTTCACATTTAGGTTATAAAATTAGGGATCTCGGAAAACTTTTATCTAGAACATAGATCATACAAAGTTTTTCTTAAGTTATAAGGTACATGACTGGCTTTTATTTTAATTAATCCTCCTACATTAAAATATACAACATGGCTTCTTTATTTTCACCTCCCTTCCCCCATTTGATTGTCTTTCAGTATTTGTTTATGATGCAGTCACACAAACACCTTTTCCAGATGATTTACCAATGCCCGATTTTTCATATCAGAGGCAGATGTAGAAATACAAAAATAATAAGCACAGCAGTCTCCAAATTGACATTATCCCTTATTTCAGCACCAACAAGCCATTCATACACATTGGATTCCTTTCAGGTATCTTGTTCCTATGCCGACTCCAAAGTTACAGGTTTCATGCCTTTTCCATAGGCATTGATACAGTCCATGGTAAGTATTAGTTTTCTATTGCTGCTATAACAAATTACCACAAACTTAATAGCTTAAAACAACTGTTATTTTACATATTTAAAGGTCAGAAATCTTAAATTGGTCTTAATGGGCTAAAATCAAGATGTTAGCAGAACTGCATTCTTTTTGAAGACTCCCAGGGAAAATACATTTCCTTGCCTTTTCTAGCTTGAAATGCTGTCCGCACTCCTTGGCTTATGGCCCCTTTCTCTATGTGTAAATACAGAGGTGTAGCATCTTTAGATCTCTCTAACTCTAAGCATCACTCTTTTCCCTCCCTCTTTCACTTATAAGGACCCCTGTGATTAAATAAAACCACCTAGATAATTCAGGATGGTCTCCCCATCTCAAGAGCCTAAACTTAATCATCAGTAAAATTTATTTTGCCATATAAGGTAACATATTCACGAGTCTGGAGACTGAGACATGAATCTTCTTTCAAAGGCTATTAATCTGCCTATGACAATAACAAAGAAAAATTGGTGAGAAACTCTGAGTAGATCATATATATTATTTAAAGAAGAAATCAGACTATTTTAAGCAAGTGAGCAAGTTATATCATTATGTTCTTTATTAAGGGCATTGTTTCCTATTTTTCTAGTCACTTCAAATAGTTAACCATCTTCTAAAAGATTTTAACTTATTCCAAAGAAATATCAACCATACAGAGAACAGTGCTTTGTATGTTTCTTAAAATGTACAGCCCTAACCCAGCAAACTTAAACTTCTGTTTTTCAAAAGTCAAAGGCAGAGCTAAGAACATTGCTCTGCCATATAATCAAAGGTCTTAGGACAGAAACTAAAGCCTTGTATTGTCATTTTAGTATTGTCCACAGAACTGGTCAGTGACCTCTATATAAAAATATCAGGGTCATAAGAGAACAAAAATGATCCACAGTGCTTTCACATTCAGGCTGGGGTAAGAGAATCTATTCTGGCCTTAAATGTTTCCAGTGGTTTCTAATATTTCTAAAATGAACATTTGTTAGGAGCATGTGTATGTGTGTGCATATGATTAGTTTGTTTAAAAGATCTTCAGAGGAAAAGAAATAATTTACCCCCGTAATCTTTTCAAATAGGAAATAGCTTTGATTTTCCTTACACAGACTAATCTCTATGTGGCTGTCAGAGGATACTATTTAAGTAGAAGGCAAGAAAAAGAGGTCAGAAATCCATTTCTTTCTTTCTCAGAATAGCAATAGAAAGAGAGAAGAAAATACCAGAACAGTTCTGACCAGTCTCTTCTTCCCAATACAGGAGAAAAATCTCAGTTTAAGGCAGAATGGATTTTAGCCCTTTTACCAATTACATTCATGTCCAAATTTAACAAAATCTTTTAAAATGTACACATGATATGTGATCAATGAGGTAGACACAGAGACAGATACAATTCAGTCTAATGACATGAATATAACCTTTGTTCTAAATGCCCAATTGTCTGTATCCTTACAATCAGAGATGAGGCATAATGTCTGGCCATGAGCAAGGCTCTAAGCTTCTGAGGTTTCATCACCTATAACCTGTATGACCATAGGCAAATTATTTGACCGTTCTGGACTTTGTTTCCCTATCTGTAAAGTGTAGACAATAGTACCTGTCTCAAGGGGTTATTGGGAAGTGCTCATTGCAATGCCTAACACCTCCTAAGAGCTCAGTAAATGTTAATCATTATTATTATCTAAAAGTTGCTCTAGAATTGAGAAAAAATATATTTAAAAAAAAAAGCATCTGCCTAAGACCCATATGGAAGTAAATTAAACAAATGCATATGAATTGGTGAGTAATTAGTCGAATTCTTTTTCAAGTCCAATTTTGGCACCGCAGAGGTTCCTCTTCTCAATTTATCCTTCTCATCAAGAAATCCACTGAAAAGAATTATCATCAGAGATTTCATTTCTTTGATGCCCAGAGTAGAAGGACTTGGTAAAGCATAAAAGACTTGAGAACTGTCTGTTTTGTTCTTATTAAGGATTTAACTCTTAAACATCCCAGGGGTGCAAATAACTACCGACCACTGGACATTGGTTAATTACAGAAAAATCAAGAATTGGGTTATTGATCAATCAAGTAGGGTTTCAGAATAAAATTAATATCCAAATGCAACAAAACTGTAGGAAAGAGGCCTGGTATGTAGATGGTAAACAATAAATATCTTATATGGCAGGCAGGCAAGATGGAGGCGGAGAGGGAGGAAGGTAGGGGTAAAAGAGGGAGAGAGGATAGCAGGGAAAGAGGGCTGCTTCCTGTTCTCCAGAGACAGAGGGTGGCCATGGGCAATCTTGTTCTTTCCTGCTCATTCCAAACTTCATCTTTCCCAGCCTCCCTCTTCCCACTCCCACCCCCCAACACACACACACACACACACACACACTCACTCACACACTCTCTCTCTCTCTCTCTCATCCAGTTTTGTCTTAAATTCGTGAGATTCATCTAGAACTTGATCTTGGATGTGTAAACCATCCCTACACAAGCCATTCAAGTTTCTACATGTGAATTTGAACTGCTCTGCCAAAACCAACTTCCTCTGTAACAAAGATCCAAATCCATCTCTCCAACAGGCAATCCCTGACTTAGTAATGGCCCATTTATACAAATGGCTATCATCACTCTCATCCTTCCCTGTACTTTACCGGAACATAAAAGCCATCCAGAAAACGCTTATGTGCTCATAGAGAACCTATTGGTTTGGAAGAGAGGACAGAAAGAAGTTATAAAAAGGTAGAGGCAAACTTTAGTGACTCTCACCCTGAGATTGGATCCCCAAGTAAGGGTAATCTGCCTGAGCCAGCCCTCTTCTGCCCAGTATTTTTACTAAACTGGCCTGTTTGCTTATAGTCTGACCTTATTCCTTTGCCTAAAATTCTATTAATATAAATAAGACATTCATCTGGGTTATCAAGCATTCTCCTTAGCAATGCAAATACTTCCCAAAAGGTTAATGAGCTTTCAGTCATGAACACAATGGTTTTGAATGAACTCAATCAGATTGCTTTCCTCCTAACTCCTGGAAAGCATTTGAATGAAAGAGTTTTGATTCTGGAGAAAATATGAAGATGATTTAGGGACACTGAGAACATTTTTTTGATTCATTTGTCTCCTCATTCATTCAAATATGTTGAATCCTTCTAGGTGCCAGGCCCTGTTCTGGGCAGGAGTACTTAGCAGCTAAGGATGGTCACGGGGGTGGGGGTGGGTTGGTTGGTGTACCACAGTGGAGGACTCAGGGCAGAATGACAGCAACAGAGTCTGTTATGAGAATTCCTGGGAGGTCAAAAATATATTAAATTGAGGCAAAAGAAGAAACAGAAGGGTAACATTGACAAATTTTATATATTTGAAAAGTTTGTCTCATCTTCCCCTACATAAGAAAAATAGAGAAAAATATATTTTCTGCTTTCCATGAATAACCCACTATTTCCAAGACACAAAGCATAATATTAATAGAAATAATATTATTACAATTTATTATCTTCTGGTTCTTATGATAAAAATTTATTCTGGTGGGAGAAAGAATTGATGTTGATTTTATACCTTTTTAAGGGGTTTAAAATTTTATTTCCATTTAAAATAACCCTAGTTATACTACTCTAAAACCATTATGAACATGAATTCTTATCCTTGTATTTGTATTGGTGATGACCTCAGAAATCATTTAAGAATATGGAGCTGCATCTGAAACACTAAAACACTCTAGAGTCCCATTGATGTGGGAATATACTTGTTTTTATGTTGTTTTTCTTTACTGACTCATTCTCAAGTGTCATTTCTTATACTCTAAATATACCTACCCCTAGCTTGCTTCCTATCTAATTTGCTGCTTTACTCCAGATAATCAAGGCTCTGTGAATTGTGTGTCAAATAAAAGTGAATAGGAAGTCTGAGAAATTCTGTAGGACAAGTTCACGAGTTTCAATGTAGGAACTTTGTGACATTTACTTTAATGTTTAAATGTTTTCCTACATAATTTCTTGGCTTTGTTCTGCTTAATGGAAGATGTCAGATAAATGACCTCCAATTAAAGAGAAATTATAATGTTACAATTTACCATAATGAAATCAGAAGCAAAGCTCACAGTGGAAGATTGTTCATGCAGTAATCAAGATATAGTTTTCTTTTTAAAAACAATCTTATCTTCGTCTGCCTTTCCTGTTGTCCCATTCTCACATCAAGAAGGACAATTGACCTGTAGGAGTAGGCAACCTCAATTAGCGCAAAGGGCAAAACTCAGTCTTTGACTCATGTGCAGAAAAGGCCAACATTTATGTTTGGTGTTATATTTAAAGTATACAGAGAAAATTTTTCTCTCCCAAAATATGTTTCTTACCTAACAGATACTTAATAGCTAATTCTTTGAAAAAGCTCTGGCTTAAATTGTCTTATTCTTGTTATTAGGCCAATATTCTTGGAAAAATTTTGTTTTTCAAATTAAAAATTACAATAATCTCTTTTGTAGTCAGTCTCCTTAGCAATGCAAATGCCTCCCAAAGGGTTATGAGCTTTCAGTCATAAACATATTCATTTTGAATTAGCTCAATCAAACAGCTTTCCTTCTAACTCCTGGGAAGTATTTAAATTGAAGAGATTTTTGGTTCTGGAAAATATGTATTTTTCAATGTGTAATTGAACTCTTCCTCCTATGTGAGAAGACTAAACTGTCCATCAAATCCTTCCCACTTTCTTACATAAAAATAAAATTTTAGCAAACCATGTGGCTGGCTAGGTAGACTACATTTCCTACTGACTAGCTAGACTCCCTCTCTTTCAGGTGGGTATGGCCAGGTGACATGGCTAAGAGAAGTGATATTCTCTTTCCTGGCCAATGTCTTTTTTTTTTATTTCAAAGTATTATGGGGTACAAATAATTTGAGTTACATAAATCGCTTTTATATTGCTTGAGTCATGATTATAAGAATGCCTCTCACCCAGATATTGTTCATTGTACCTGTTAGGCAGGTTTTCATCCATTCCTTCCTCCTTGCTACCATCTGTTTGATTTCCATTGAATTTTACTTCCCTCTATGCACATGTGTGCTAATTGGTCAGTTCCAGTTTAGTAGTGAGTACATGTGGTGTTTGTCTTTCCATTCTTTAGATATGTCACTTAGGATAATTGTCTCCAGTTCCATCCAATTGTTGCTGAGTAGTATGTCAGGGTATATACATATCACATTTTGTTGATCCATTCATGAATTGATGGACATTTGTGTTGATTCCACATCTTTGCAATTGTGAATTGTGCTGCAATAAACATTTAAGTGCAGGTGTCTTTTTGATAAAATGATTTCCTTTCCTTTGGGTAAATACCCAGTAGTAAGATTGCTAGATCAAATGATAGGTTGACTTTTAGTTCTTTGAAGAATCGCCATACTGTTTTCTGTAGAGGTTGTGCTAATTTGCAGTCCCACCAACAGTGTGTAAATGTTCCTTTTTCTCTGCATCCACACCAGCATCTATTGTTTTTGGACTTTTTGATAAAGACCATTCTGACTGGGGTAAGGTGATATCTCATTGTGGTTTTAATTTGCATTTCCCTGATGATTAGTGATTTTGAGCATTTTTTCAGATGTTTATTGGCCATTTCTCTATCTTCTTTTGAAAAGTTTCTGTACATGTCTTTTGCCTATTTTTAATGGGATTGTTTGATTTTTTTCTTGCTGATTTGAGTTCTTTGTAGATTCTGGTTATTAGTCCTTTATCAGATGTATAGTTTCAGAATATTTTCTCCCATTCTGTAAGTTGTCTATTTGTTCTGTTAATTATTTCCTTGGCTTTATAGAAGCTTTTTAATTTAATTAAGTACCATTTCTTTATTTTTGTTGTTGCTATGATTGCCATTGGGGTCTTCTTCATAAATTTCTTTGCTTAGACTGATATCTAGAAGAGTTTTTCCAACAATTTTTTCTAGAATTCTTATGGTTTCATGCCTTACATTTAAGTCCTTTATTCATCTTGAATTAATTTTTCTGAGTGGTGAGAGATATGGATCCTGTTTCTTTTTTCTACATGTGGCTATTCAATTTTCCCAGCACCATTTACTGAATAGGGCTTCTTTTCCCCAGTGTACATTGCTGTCTGCTTTGTCAAAGATCAGTTGGCTGTATATGGATGGTCTTTCCTGGCCAATGTCTTAAGACAGCAGGAGTACCTTCTCCATTTCTCTTCCACTTTCCTTCAGAAAGCAAATAAGACACAGTGGAGACCCACCACAAACAAGGCCACATCTTAGGGGATGAAGAAAATAAGGTAAAAAAAACTTGAGTTCCTAATTGTCCTTGTGGAGTTGAGCTGCCTAGCAAATTAGTTGCCCTACAGTGTTACAAGGGGATGAAATAAACATCTCTCCCATTTGAGCTACTTTAAGATCTATTTGTTGAAGCAGTTTGGCTTTATTCTAACTAATACATCTAGAAGCTCTGATATGCTTTTCTGGCAAATGAGGAAATAACCGATTCTCAAAAATCATTGACTTATAGGTTTAAAGGAGGTATAACCACATGGGTTATTTTGCTTCACTGTCTTGTGGAAGCTTTTGATATTATTAATATTTAAAGAAATGCTTTCACCTGTGCTTTGGACCCCAGCCCCTCTCAGAAACAGCTAAATTGTTTATTCCTTTCATTCTTCCCTAACTCCTTCTGCTCAGTGTTTACACATCCCAAGAATACTAAATATTAAAACATCATCCTTCATCAACTCCACGTCCTCCACCATCTACCACCCTATCTCTTCTATCTTTCATTGCCAAGCCTCTTCAAAGTATTGTTTAAACTCACTGCCTTTGCTTCTTCAATCTTCACTCGAGCATCTGGCTTCAGGTGGTATGGAAGCACCAGCTACCAATATGGCCCCACCACCACATTGAGGCCAAATCCTTATCATCTAGCTTTTATGGCCATCTGCCCTCATGAAATCACTTACCTCACCATCAGTGACACACACTGTCCTCACTTCCTCTGCTTCTCTGGCTACTCCTCCGCAGACCCCTGTAGATTCCTCGCCCTTTACCTGTCCTTAAATGTTAGGATAACTCAGGATTTTGTCCTGGGCCCTCTCCTTTCCCCATTCATCACTTTGTACTGTCCCCTGCTTGGTTTCTTCACATCCTGTGGCTCTCAGATGGGCAGCTCCAGCCCAGATCTCTCTCCAGAAATTCTGCATTGAGCAAAGTTCTCTTGCCTCTCTCTCCATGAAAACTTGCTTCTTTCTAGTATTCTGCATAACAAAAATATTCACCCAGTTTCCTAACAATCAATAAATCACCAAGTGCTGAATCTCCTAATTATTTTTGACTCTGTTTACTCCTTTCCATCTCCAATAAGACCCTCCTAGTTCAGCCAGTCCATTGCAGTGTCTGAGTTCAAAGCTCAATTACACCACCAAGTGTCTGACACTGGACATGTTTCTTAATCTCTCTATACCTCCATTTTTCTTCTGTAATATGGGGATAAAAATAGCATCTACCACATAAACATAGGTTTAAATGAGTTATTATAGACATAAAGTACCTAGAAAAGTACCTGTCACATATTGAATGCCAATTAAGGGTTAGCCATCAGTATCTCTTACAGAGATCATTACAATAACCTTTTGATTTCATCTTCCTGAACAATTCTTTCTCCCTGCCAACGCTAACCTTAACATGCAATTTCTTCTGAACCTTCCGATGGCTTCCCCTTGCCTTCAGTTAAGATTCTAATCCTTTTACATGGCTTAAAAGGCCTTTCATGATCTAATCCCATTCCCTTCTCCAGCTTCCCACACTCTGCTCTCACCATTTTGACCCTGTTCAGGCTCCTATAACCCCCTGTACTTTCCAAGGTATGACATTTAACACTAAATGCTGTCTATGTTCTCTCTACTCCTCCTTTCATCTAACCAGGAATTGAATGTGTATCTGAATTGCTTAATGAAGAAATGCCTTTGCAGCAATGCCGTGCTTGTTCTCAATATATTTTGCATTTTCACAGAAAATGTATTTCTGTATTTAGAAATTTCTGTTTATGCTATGATAGTCTCTGAGAATATCACTTGCATTTTGAGTGATCATCTTATAGTCCTGGTTCTTATATATCCTGCAGCCCAACAAAAGCTCACTTCCTATTTTACATTTAGAAACAATTCCAAGGATAAAGTGTCCTGCTTTAGCAACCTCTGAGATAACCATTATCTAACCTGATTGATCTGAGGACATTGTGTGCATATGTGGCAGGTGGAAGAGATATTTGAGCTGTAAACCCCAAGTTATTCCTCTCTCTCTCTGAGCTCCAAAGTATAAAGAAAACTCTGGGATCAAATTTCTAAGAGTTAATGCCCTCCTCAGCTTTCCATCATCACCCAGATGACTGGGAAAGGGTTTGTCAGGCTGCTTAACAGCCACGTTCTCCTTCCCTCTTTCACACTTCAAGCTAATCATTGTGCCTTTCTGGATTCACCTACCCTATGGTACCGCTATATTTCCCCTTGTAACTCTCCTCTTCTGCCTCTGACTGCTCATAATGCTTTGAGTTCCAGTTCCAATAATACAAACTTTCTGTAATGTTCATTTGAAGTAATATGTGTATGCAACTTGAAAATTTGCAAAGCACTTTTACATGCCTTTTCTCATTTAATGTAAGAGGCTGCATAGCATAGTGGTCAAGAGAGCATGCTCTGGGACCAGACTCCCTGAGTTCATCTTCCTTGCTCTGCCATTTACTAGCATGAATCATAAATGCATTCCATGTTTAAAGAAATAGCTAAACTCACCATTTTAGCTCATACCCCATAAGACAGCCTTGGCTTTATATCATAGCTTGAAGAAGAGACTAAGTGCTAGAATTCTAACATTTTAAAGACTCAATATCAGAAATTAGCTATGACTCTTTCTTTTCCCCTCCTTCCTATACCTAATTACTAACTAAATCTGAGTGACTCATCCATCATTATGCTTCTTTTATCTCCCTCCTCTTTCATTCATACTGTCATTATATTAGTTGAGGCCATTATCAGCTCAGGCCACCAACAGGTCTATCTGTCTCTCCCATTTCCTCTTCCCAATTCAACTTCTCACTGCCAAGAGAGTGGGTGATAGGAAAAAGCATAAGACACCCTGAAATCTTGTGATGCAGTGGAGATGTCAAATAGGCATTGTACATTCGTGAGAAAACAAATCATGTGAGAAAATAAATACCAGCAAGAAGCGTAATATGAAATCAGAGGAGGGAGAAATCCCACCTCCAGTTTAGGCAGTCTGGAAATACTTCATGTAGGATGTGACTGATCAGAGCCCAGCTTTTATTCATTCATTCACTCATCCATAAACGTCCATCCAACAAATATTTACTACGCATCCACTTTGAGCGAGGCATTGTTCTGGGCACTAGGAATATAGCTGCAAAAAAAGAGTTAAGATTCCCAGCCCTTATAGAGCCCACATTCTAGTAGAAGACAAACAAGAAACCAATAAGTTAAGTATGTAGTATATTATAATAGAAGATGATAAATTCCATGAATAAAAATAAAGCAAGGAAGGGGATAGGAAATGAGGGATGGAATGTCAAAAAATCTGATTAGAGAAGGACTCACTAAAGGGTGACATTTAATCAGTTAAAGTATGGGTCAGCAAACTATAGCCCATGGGCAAAATCCGACCCGTCACCTGTTCATGTATTATATGGCCAGTAAGCTAAAATAGATTTTAGATTTTAAGTGGTTGAAAAAAATCAAAAGACAAATAATATTTCATGACACGTGAAAATTATTTAAAATTCAAATGTTAGTGTTCATAAATAAAGTTTTATTGGAACATGGCCATATTCATTCATTTATGTGTTGTCTATGGCTGCTTTTGTGCTCTAACAGCAGAGTTGAGAAACTGTGGCAGAGACCTCTTATGAATACAAACCATAAAATATTACTATCTGGCCCTTGTTATAGAAAAGTGTGTTAAAGAAAGCGAGAAAGGGATGTGTGCGGTTTTCTGGGTATGGAGTGTTCCAGGCAGAAGAAACAATAATACCAAGAGCTGAAATGAGAATGTGCCTGGAATGTTCAAAACCCAGCAAAGAAATCAGCATGGCCAGAGTGGAGGGAAGAAGAATAGGAGGTGAGATCAGAGAAGAGACAGAGGCTGACATCAAGTTCAGCCTCACTGGCCACTGTAAAGACTCAGCTTTTATTCCAGATAAGATTGAAAAAAAATGCTGGAGGATTTTGAGCAGAGAAATGACATGATCCAACCATCGTTTTAAAAGAAACACTCTGGCTGATGTGTTTGAGAAGAGATTTCAGGAATCTAAAACAGACGTAGGAAGATGGGTTAGGAGACAATTGAAATAATTCTCATGAGATGATACTTTCTTGCACCACAGAAGTAACAGTGGAAATGGTGGGGAGTGGTCAGATTCTAGCTATATTTTAAAATAAAGCTGACAAGATTGGACATGAGAGAAAGAAAAAAGCCAAAGATGACTCCAGATTTTTTAGCATGAGCAAATGGAGGATGGAATTGCTACATACAGAGATGGGGAAGAATATGGACAGAGCAGGTTTTAGGGGAAATACTGATTTGGTTGTATACATGTTAATTCTCAGAAATCTCAGTGGAGATGCCAAATAGACAGTTAGATATATGAGTCTGGGGATTCAGAAGAAAGGCCTAGACTGGAAACAAAATTTTGGAAATTGTCAGTATACAGATGATATTTAAAGCTGTGAAACTAGATGTGTGAGAGTAGATGGAGAAGGGAAGAGTTCAAGGGCTGATCCCCGGTGACTCAAACATTAAGAGGTCGTGGAGAAGTAGAAGAATTGACAAAGGAAACTAACAAAAAGTGAAAAGGCAGCCTAAAACCAGGAAAGTGTGGCACCTCGAAGCCATGTGAAGAAAGTGCTTCACGGAGGAGGGAGTGATCACCCAGGTCAAAGGCCCCTGAGGATTCTAGAGTGATGCATTGACTTATGCACTTAGCAACATGAAGGTCTTTCATGACCTTGCCTAGAGCAGTTCTAATGGAGTAATAGGCAGAGAACTAATAAGCATAGTATTAAGAGAGAATAGGAGAGAAGAATTGGGAAAAAGCAAATATATACAACTCTGTCAAGAAATATTGCAAATATGGGAGTAATTAGGTATGAATAGAGTTAGAATGGAAAGAAAGGAGAGAAATATATTAATATTTTAGTTGGTACAAGTAGCCAGAGTCCCATGTTTTAGTTAAGAGTCCTGTATTAATTACACAGATTGTCTTTTAGTAAAAAAATTTGCAATAAATAGTTTGCTTTCTCTCTTAATTTCTCCATACATTAGCTTTACCCAAAACTGCCTCCTCACCAGAGCCCTTGGGAATAGGTTTCCAAATGATTAACAATGATGACAATAATAATATCTGTGTACTGTATATATTTGTGTGGATGCACATGGATACATATATACATATGTGTATGCATGTTCATATATAAAACATATATATGTATACATATAGACAGAAATCCACCTTTTTGATCATTACTTTTGTCTCCGACATGAATTCTGAAGGAATATCTCTCGCATTCTCTCTCTATATATATGTGTGTGTGTGTCTGTATGTGTATATAAATATGTATGCATATATATGTATGCACATTTATATCTCACATATATAAAACATACTTATATATACATGCACATATACATATGTGGAGAGAGAAATATTGAGATCAAGAGAGATCCCTTCAGGATCAATTTTATAGTCAAAGATGATGCTCAAAAAAAAAGATGGATTAGATTATTTCTAAAAATAAAAGAAGTGGTCTATCAGCAGGTACTGACTGCCTACTATGCATCTAGTGCCGCTCTAGACTCTGGAAATTCAGAGATGAGCAAGACAGACATAGCCTCATCCTATCCTCTGAGATGATGTACAGAAACCTCAGAAAAGTGGGGTGTTTCATAGCTGAGTTGAGCTAGAGCTATGCTTCTCAACCATGGATGAGATTTTGTCTCTCATGAGCCACTGAATTGTGGGTGGAGAGATTTTTTATGGTCATGACTGGGAGGATACCACCAGAGATCAGGGATGCTGCTAAGCATCCCACAATGCATAGCACAGTCTACACCACAAAGAGTTATCTGGTCCATAATGTCAGTAGTACTGAGGTTGGGAAACCCTGAGCAATAGGATAAAGAGACAGCAATACTACCTGCACTTACTATTATATAATACCACTTTATCATCTTTATGCATTAATTCAAAAACTATATATATATGTATGTATGTATATGTAAAAGAGGATAATGAGAAGACTAGAACAAAGAAGATAAAAAGGTAGACATTTGGAACAAGAGGCTAGGGATCCATTGTGAGTGTCTTGACTCCTGACGAAAAGATCTGCTAATGTGTTGACAATATTGGTAAATGGTGGCTAAGGCAGTAGGAATGAAAAGGATGAAGGGTTCCCAAAGCATATTTTATATACTTCGTAATTTTACCAAGCCTTGAGAGAAGTTGTGTCTCTGAAGTGAGTTGTTCTCTGCAAAGCAAGGATCTTTCCACATGGCAACAGTATCAATCATCTATCAGAATTTTGGATTCTGATGGCTCAACTCACTGTGGAAATTTGGATTCAGGCTAGAAGTATAAGGCATAGATATGCAGCAGTGTCAATCTGGGCACCTCAAACAGAAGTTATTTAATATGCTCGACCTTCTGTGTTCCTAAAACAAGCAATCAGATCTATAGCTGGCTAATGCAAATCTGTGTATCGATAAAAGGGGGACACAATTTTGAACTTCTAAAATAGATGAAGACATTTTCTAATTTTTTTCATTGTCCAAGTAGTGGTAGAAATAGAACTTCAAATAGCTTCAGCAAAAATGAAATTGATTCATGTAAATGATAATCCTCAAACTCCAGAGAATAGTCTCTGGATGGGTCTAGGACCTCAAGTGATATTCTCAGGGAGGGCTTTGTCTCTCTCCAGCCAGGCACTTTCTCAGTCTCTGCTGGGCTACATCCCTTTCGCCTTTATCCAGACTTTTCCATGTGGTGAGGAAGATGGTGGCAAGGAAACCAACTTCTCTCTAATCAAGTAAATTGCATCTCACATATTGTAAAGGTTATAAATCTTAACTAACAAACGATCTTTAATTTTTACTTCCCTGGACAAATAATATAAAGTGTTTTACTAGATAAATACTATGACTTCTTTCAAATTATTGATATCCCTTTCAAATAGCCTTTGCAAGGCTTGCTAATTTATGACAAGCATGACTCCCCTGCCCTGATGACAGTGGGAAGGCCTCTTCTCTCCTACCTGAGTGTTAGGAAGGTGCTCCCACCCTGCTAACCACAGAGCAAACCTTGGAGTCATCTTGGATTATACTCAGTTTAAAAAATGCCTGTAATTTGATATGTTAAGAAACCTGGTTGTGATGGTCCCCACATCTAGATGCCAAACTCTCATTTTCTTTCTTCCTGCCATGCAATCATTATGAATGCCTATGTTTTGTCTTTAAATTCTGAGTCTGTAATCCTGTTTCCATGACAATGGCCACATGAAGCTCTAAATTTATATTTTTCCAGGTCGTCAATCCCAAAAGAAACTGATGTCTCAAACTTCCACGTAGTAACCCAAAAAAAGAATCTAATTGACTAGAATCATCCCTGGACCAGTCACTGACTAAAGGATGGGAATAATCTGGATTATGTCCCCAACACTACACAGGATTAGGAACCTATAATTGACAGACCTTCCACAACCATGGGAGTGACACTGAGCTGACAAAATCAAGATATGCTCACCATAATCTTGAAATTATTCACTGGTGGGTATACAACTAGGCAGTATGTCTTTCTTATTGACAATAAAAATAAAAAGAATTTTTTGGTTTGCATTACTTCCCACTATGGGAAAGCTTAAACAGTACGGGACAGAACCCCCTTTTTATTTAGTATATTACAGCTACAAGGGATATTAGAATATTATCAAGTCCAGTCCTTCACACTACGTATGAGGAAATAGTGAACCAGAGAACTGAATTGGCATGATCCAGAGTGAAGCCAGGTCTCGGGACTGCTAGACTGCTGGGCTTTCCTCCACATCACACTGTTCCTCAAATGAAGATAACAATTAAATGGTCTTTCCATCATGACAGGAGCATATAAAATGTGCATCCTGTTAAATGATGTAATTATTCTTTACTTTATTTTTTAATGCTAAATATCAATTTCTTGGTAACTTCAAGGTGCTAACTACCATGGTCATAAATAATTAACACAATATCAGATGAAATTATACTGAATTTTTTAAAGCTCATAAAATATTGATACTAGGAATACATCTTAACTTTTAAATGCAAATCAAATACAACACTACTTATATGCAGTAGGTTTTTAAAGATTCTTTTATTTTTTTTAAGATATCTCATCTTGATTAAAGGATCCCATTTTTATGTTCTTAATCTTGACATTAAAAACTCTATTACAAATAAGTATTGCTAGTCTATACTGAAAACACCAGCAAAATTATTGTGAAACAACCACCATATTGTTTATAAGACAGTCATAAGTCAAAAAAGTATAAGCGTGATGTAAGAGAAAGAAAAATGTCATGAAAGCTCAAAGGTGGCCAGCTCAGCTTATCTGAAGACTAAGGCCATGGAAGACATACTTCATTATTATATCATTATATTTAATTCATTCTAATTTGTTTATTAATGAGTCACTCTTTGTTACCCCTCTCAACTTATTTTATAACCAAGAAATCAAAGCCAAATAGAGGCAGACTGATATTAGCAGCTCCCCTCTGGCTTGGCAGTACTGGGTGTTCACAGTATCTGTTCTAATCGGTCCATTTCAGTGCCACACAGTTTGACGGTTAATTTTATGTGTCAACTCAACTGGGCTAAGTGGTGCCCAGATTGCTAGTAAATAACATTATTTCTAAGTATGATAAGTACAGAAGACGCATCCTCACTAATGTAGGCAGGCATCATGCAACCTGCTGAGGGCCCAAATGAAACAAAAAGATAGAGGAAAGGCCACTTTTCTCTGCCTTCTTGAGCTGGGACGTCTATCTTCTCCTCAGATCTCCTGGTTCTCAGGCCTTTGGACTCCGGGACACACACCAGCACCGCCCAGCCTCTACCCGTCTCAGGCTTTCAAATAAAAACTAAATTACCCCACTGGCTTTCCTGGTTCTGCATCTTTCAAACAGCACATCATCCGACTTCTCAGCCCCCATAGTCATGTGAGCCAAGCCCTGTAATAAAAATAAATTAATCCTATTGGTTCTGTTTCTCTGGAGAACTCTGATTATGGTGTATTATATTAACATTGCCTAATTCACCAGTAATTAAACATTTTGAAGATCATACTTGTATACAGGTATGAATTAAAATGCTAAGACAAAGAAGAGAATGAAAGGACATCATGTCCCTCAAAATTTGTCCCCTGTCCCCCACTCCCAGTGGGCCTCCTCACGGTTCCTTCCCAGGCCCTGTAATCTCAAGCTCTCTCCACCTCTCTGTCCCCCGAAAAACACTGTCACAAATAAAGATATGAAGCTTAGTCAGAAGAAGGTATAAACAACTGGTAACAATTAATGTCTCACATCTCCCAGGGTGTCCTGCTTTTTAGCAAGGGACAAAGCCTTGCCAAAATGATAGCTGTAGTAAGTTATTCATTGAATAAATGTTTATTGCATGAAGACATCCACTGAATGGACATCCTACCGGGGAAGTCATTTTGGAAAGTAGCAAGCCTTCTCTTCAGCGTGCCTCACCATCAAGAGCAGCACTGGGGCAGTGAGCGCAACTATTGTTGCGTCAGGGACAACGAGCTTAAGGGAACTGTGGGACTTCACTGCAGGCTGGGGACAAGGAGTGTGGAGGCTGACTATGGAGGCCAAAGGCTGGGACAGTGGTTTAGATGGTGGCTGGTATAAGCTAATAGAAATGGGCTACAGAGGCTACAGAGAGTCCAGCTTTCCTGTCTGTGAGGACAAACTGCTCTCCAGAGGAAAGCATGAGCCATTTTACAGCTGCTTGGGCACCTTTCGAAGTCTCCGCAGCAATACTCAAGACAACTACCCATTACAAAATATCATCTCCCCACTTTGCTGTCACGCCTGTCCCCCTGTCCTGCTTACTATTTCTTGGTCAGCACTTCTCATCTCATTTGTCCATTGTCTGACTCTTCCCATGAGAGCACAAACTCCCCAAAGGCAGAGACTGCTCACTGCTCTGCACCCAGTGCTCAGAACATAGTGACACTTGGTAAAAATTTGTTAGTTGAAATGGACAGAAGGTGCATTATCTATGGCACTAAGATATCTATGGCCCTGTGTCCTTGGGTGCCATCACCCTTACTACCAGAAATAAAGCATTAGTTTCTTACAAAACTAACCACACTCTTACCAAAGGATCTAGCAATTGCACTCCTTGAAATTTACCCAGAGGAGTTGAGAACTTCTATCTACACAAAAACCCACACAGAGATGTTTATAGCAGCCTTATTCGAAAATGCCAAAACTTGGAAGCAACCAAGACATCCTTCAGTAGGTGAGGTACATCCAGACAGTGGAATATTATTCAGTGCTGAAAAGAAATGAGCTATCAAGCCTTAAAAAGACAAGAAGGAATCTTAAATGCATATTACTAAGTGAAAGAAAACAATCTGAACAGGCTACCTACTGCTTGATTCCAGTTATATGACATTCTAGAAAAGGCAAAACTCTAGAGGCAGTAAAAAGATCAGTGGTCACCAGAGGTTGGGGGTCTCGGGAGAGATAGGAATAAGTAGAGCACAGAGGATTTTAAGACAGTGGAAACACTCTGTGTGATACTATAATGGTGGATACAGGTTATTATATGACTGTCAAACCCATAGAATGTACAACACCATGAACCCTAACATAAAACCATGGACTTTCGGTAATAACGATGGGTCAGTGTAGGTTCATCCGTTGTAACAAATGGACCATTCTGGTGCGGGATGTTGACAATGGAGAGGCCGTGCATGTGGAGGGGGAAAGAATACATAGGAAATTTCTGTACCTCCTTCTCAATTTTCCTGTGATCCTAAAACTGCTCTAAAAAGAATTGTCTTTTAAAAAAATAAAAATAAACCAACCTCTCTTCCATTATCACTAAAGAACTTTAATTTTGCTTAGTCAGCCCACTGCTACTTTGTAGATACATCTTGGAAGAACCTTTAAGGAGGAGACTTTGCCTAAGATCCTATCTTTACCCATCATGCCACTACTCCCAACTTACCTCCACCTTGAATCAGATATAAGTATATATATATATGATTATATATACACACACACACACATACATACATACATAGCACACTTTTTTCCCCCATCCACCTCTTTTTGAGACGAAAGAGGAACAGAAAAGCTAGGGGAAGGAGGATGGTTTTAATCACCAACAGTGCTATTTGACTCAGCCTGTCATGGCCACCCCATATCCAATGGACTGCTCCCTTGTTATGCACCATGACACTGAGATGGTGTGATTTGTGATGTAATCAGACACTACTCACACCATTCTCAATCATCACACCTAGAATGAGCCAATTAATCTGGTGAGGGAAAAGTTGCCCCCCAAAAAAATGTTCAGATGTCCCATCTCTGGAGTTATTTTCAAATATCCTCTAAGAACCTTGATTTCCTTCCCTCTAAAGTGAAGGTGCTATTCTTCTAGAGGGCCTCTGAGGGGCCGTGTATCATAGCTCTCAGGTGTTAGGATTGTATGTCTGGAAATGATACAGAAAGTCAAAAACCAGCCTCGACTGAACAAGGAGGGGCCTTGGCAATGTGTTCTGGGTGTCACAATGGGATCTGTTTGAATGGAATCTATTAGATTTTCATTTTAAATTCACACTCTCTACCTAAGTCAAATGTCACCCTAGAGCTAATTTGTGAGCCTTGATAAAGTTGGGCGGTAACATCTTCAAAATATTATTTCAATGGAATCATTTTATATGTTAACTTTGAAAATGTCAACAGCAGGGGCCAAGTGGAGGAACTTAGGAGGTCCATGCATTTGCCATTTCAAAGGCTTAAGCTGTCAGTGGAGGGGTGGGGGCAGCCGGCTGTGCTCCATGTTCTGTATAAACATTTCCAGAAATATTTAGCAGATAATAGGGCTCCCACTGGGGCCATGTGTTCAAAGGCACCACATTGAGCCACCTACCATGAAAGAGGTAGATGCCAAAGCTGAGAGCCCTCTGGTTTTCGGATTGGGTTCTTGCTTCCTCTCTAGGATTTCCAAATACACAAAGCCAGGGAAACAGCAGAAGCCCATCTTAAAGGAAAAGCGCTTAATGTATGCCAGAAGAAAATAACATAATGGTCAATGTCTGAGTAATATTCAATAGCCTTCTGTCATGCAGCAGGTCTGTGAAACAGTCTGACAACTTGAGAATTGAGGGCCAGAATTCACCGCTTGCCAGACTAACACCCATCAATTTAAAAAGCTCTGAAACCCTTCTTGACTTTATGCAAGAAAACTGGTTTTGGTTAAAGGGACAGTGATCTTTTTTTTCTCCTGAATGTTACATCTGAAGACGTTACTTTTTCGTTCTGAATTTGACCTGAAATTAAAATGTAAACAGACAAAAATTAAGACATAATCATTCTGTTTGATTTTAGGAGAGGAAAAATACACATGAGTGTTTATCCGCTTTAAATTCTAAAGAATGAAAAGGACACACACACGCCCCAAATACTATTGTACTGTGTAAATAAAACAGCCATGCGCCACAAACAATGTTTCTTTCAACAACAGATGGTATGTAACATGGTGGGCCCGTGAGACTATGATATCATATTTTTAGAGTATTTTTTCTATTTTTAGATACACAAATATTTACCATCGTATTACAATTGCCTACAGTTACAGTATTCGCTACGATAACATGCTGTATAGGCTTGTAGCCTGGGAGCAATAGGCTACACCACGTAGTCCAGGTGTGTAGTAGGCTATGCTAGGTTTTCAGAAATACATAAATACACTCTATGATGTTCAAACAATAACTAAATCACCTAACGATGGTTTTTTCAGAACATATCCCTGTTGTTAAGCAACGCATGATTGTAATAATGAAAACATTACGGATTGATTCATTTATATATGTTCCATAAACTTTTTTGACTACCTCCAATGTTCTAATCAAGTGACGTCCAAGTATTGAGAATTTTTAAATGCCTGAGATCAGATTCCTGTCATCAAGAAGCTTGTAAACTAGTACAAGATAAAGGTGTGTACGTGAAAAATTAGCAAACGATGCGATAAAGACCACTGACGAAAGTAACATGTGCTATTGGAGCCAGACGAGGGAGTCACTCCCAGTACTGCAGGAAGGCAGACGAAGTGGCTCTATCACACCAGTTAAAACCCAAACCCAAAAGTCCAGGGAAGGTAAACGTCCCTTTCACTCTCAGAAAACAATTGCAAAAGCAAGGTTTTCTACTATGAAGACTCTCCAAATATTTTTTTCCCACAGTTTCATTTTTTGGAGATGATGCTCTTTATTTCGTTCCCCTATCCCATGAAACCTTGAATACCACTTTCTAATCATATTTAAAGAAAAGCCTTTCAAAATGCGAGTGCTGAATCTATGAAACCCCCTGGGTGTGGGGGAAGCAGCTGGCTAGAAGGCTTTCTCCTTCTCTGGCCTTTTACTGACCTCTGGTGGCCATATGTTGCTATGACATGGAAAGCCGGCCCATTTATAAATAGAATTGTAATCCTATGAATTGTGTTAAATGAATTCCATCACCCAACGTCCCTTCTTCTGCCTGAATACTTATTTTTTCTACTTTTTTTCTATTTAAATGTCAGCACAAACTTAGATTCAATACAAGCTCGTAATGGACAAAATACCCCTTCATACATGAAAGTGAAAATAAGAAAACTTTCCTCACATTTAATCTGATTCCAGAATCATCTTAGACAAGACAAGGGATCTTAATAACAATTATTAGAGCAGGGAACCCCATGAGATCTCACCCAGAAATTGTACTGAAAAAAGTCTTTCTTTTTATACATTTTTCTCCCCAAACAACTAATTTCACTACCTATGTTTATCTCACCCCAAAGAAAATTACATTCAGCCCAAATTTCAGCTCGAGAGCTTATTGCTAAACAACAACAAAAAAATGCTCCCCTTGATTTGTGAGGCAATTGGAAGGGGAAAATATCCTCATTTATACCCGCTAAACACCAGCCCCTTTGTTTCTTTATACCATTTCTCCTGAACTGCTTTCCATAAAGAAGAAATAAACTTGATCTATAAAGGCATTAATAGATTTGATTACATTTGTGTGGCAAATGGCTGCACCATTATGTCAGAGAAGGTATTCTAAATGTTAATGCACGGCTGGTCCCTGCTCAACTGATTGAAAAATGCAACAAGACTATGATGACTAGTTGACTATGTGACAACTCAGTGTCACCAATTTGCACGATAACACTTGGAACCCGAAAATAGATGGGACTCTTAAAATAACTAATACAATAATTTAAATAGACCTAAAGGAAAATAACAAAGAACATATGTGAGAATCATGGGACTCAGAATAGAAACATAAATCTATAATGATAAGACTTGGACCATGTCTTATAGGAACAGTGGGTACCAGGTGACATTGATCCCCTGGCCCATGTCTACCATGCAGAAGAAGGCTCTTATTGGAAACAGCATATATTAAATTCTACAAATATCTTTCTATATCTCTGTTTCTCTATTGCTCTAAGCATATGCATAGTCCAGCAATGGGATAATCCAGAAGTGGTCTCACCATAGAATGTGATTTTCCTTCACACACTCTAATTACAACTCACTAAATCCTGACACAGCAAAGAAAGGCCATGCTGTGGGTGCAAAAGAAATTAAATTAAAATATAGGAGAGTTTTACCCAAAAGATTTTGTTATCCAACAAAAATGCTGACAGCAAATTTTTCTTTGGCTGAGATTGGGCACAATTCTGCCCCTACCCTCATGTTTATAACAATAGATTGAGTAAATATATAGATAAATGTTTACAAATATATGTCAGATAAGCTTTAAAAGTATAGAATTATAACGATTTTAGCCCGAAATTATTTTTAACTAATTAAAAATCCATTGTAGTGGCAGTAGCTTTGATTCCAAAGGAATAACTGCATTTTAACTATGAGTATTGGTAATCAAGCCAGAGAAAGCCTTCCTCAAGGAGATTTTAGTTTCCAGAGATACTCCTCTCTTGAAAGATCATTGGGTAATTATGACACATTATGTTAAGAAGGCGGCTGTTTGGTGAATGACTTAGAAGGTAAGAGACTTACTGATTTTTTTTAATTATGTGATTTCAAAGTGCTGCAAAGGAATTCAAGAGATTCACAAGTCATTTGTTTCTCTTTTAGCTTTGGAGGCAGGTATCTCTTTGATAAAATGATTTCTTTTCCTTTGGGCAAATACCCCAAAAGTAGGATTACTGGATCAAATGGTAAGTTCACTTTTAGTCCTTTGAGGAATCTACATACTATGTTCCATAGAGGTTGTACTAATTTGCAGTTCCACCAATAGTGTGGAAGCATTCCTTTCTCTCTACATCCATACCAGCAGCTATTATTTTTGGACTTTTTT
>VBSM01003198.1:14139769-14156343 GCA_008086735.1 Cheirogaleus medius
CTCGGCCTCCCAGAGTGCTAGGATTACAGGCTATTTTTGGACTTTTTAATAAAAGTCATTCTATCTGGGGTTAGGCATGATTTCATTGTGGTTTTAATTTGCATTTCCCTGATGACTAGTGACATTGAGCATTTTTCATATATTTATTGGCCATTTGTCTATCTTCTTTTGAAAAGCTTCTGTTCATGTCTTTTGTCCACTTTTTAATGGGCTGGTTGGTTTTTTTCTTGATGATTTGTTTCAGTTCTTTGTAGATCCTGGTTATTAGTTCTTTATCAGAAGTATAGCATGCAAATATTTTCTCCCATTCTGTAGGTTGTCTATTCAATCTAATGATAGTTTCCTTAGCTGTGCAGAAGCTTTTTAATTTGATCAGGTCTGATTTTTTTTTAATTGTTGCTGTGATTGCTTTTGGGGTTGTCATCATAAATTCTCTGCCTAGGCTGATGTCTATAAGAGTTTTTTCAACATTTTCTTCTAGAATTCCTATGGTTTCATGCCTTATGTTTAAGTTTTTTATCTATCTTGAATTAATTTTTGTGAGTGGTGAGAGATATGGATACTGTTTCATTCTTCTGCATGTGGCTATCCAATTTTCACAGCACTATTTATTGAATGGGGCATCTTTTCCCAGTGTATATTCTTGTCTGCTTTGTCAAAGATCAATTGGCTGTATGGGGATGGTTTTATATCTGGGTTGTCTCTTCTGTCCCATTGATCTATATCTATATTTTTGTGCCAATACCATGATGTTTGGGTTACTATAGCCTTGTAGTATAGTTTGAAGTCTGGTAATGCGATGTCTTCAGATTTGTCTTTTTGCTTAAAATTGGCTATTTGGGCATGATTCTGATTCTAAACAAAGGATAAAATTATTTTTTCTATATCTGTGAAGTATGATGCTGATATTTTGGTGGGGATTGCATTGAATCTGTAAATCATTTTGGGTAGTATAGACTTTTTAACAATGTTGATTCTACCTATCCATGAGCATGACATGTTTTTCTATTTGTTTGTGTCCTCAGCAATTTCCTTCCTCAGTGTTTCATAGTTCTCTTTGTAGAGGTCTTTCACCTCCTTGGTTAAGTATATACCTAGGTATTTTATTTTCTTTGTAGCTATCATGAATGGGATTTGATTCAGCTTGACTGTTATTGGTATATGGGAATGTTACTGCTTTGTGTACATTGATTTTGTAACCTCAGACTTTGCTGAATTTATTTATCAATTCCAGGAGTCTCTTGGTGGAGTCTTTAGTAGTGAGTTCATGCAGTTTTGTTTTTCCATTCTTGCAATACTTCACTTAAAAAGATGGTTTCCAGTTCCATCTGGGTTTTACAAAAGGCATTAGTTCACCATCATATTTGGAATTCTTTATCTTTCATTTCAATATTTTCATTTTGGTTGGTATTCATTGCTAGAGAGTTGGTGTTCCCTTTTCTAGGTGTTCTTTTGCTCTGATTTTTCATACTTCTGGAGTTCTTTTGCTGATTCCTTCTTATCTGGGGCAGCTGTCACCTCTTATTTTTGGATTTTCTTTGGTTTAGATGGGGTTTTTTTCCTATCCGCCTCACTCAAAAGGGAGTGTCTATAGCATATATTTCATAAGAACCTTTGGCTTTGCTTGTGGTGCTTTGATAGTGGTCTAGGTTCTGGATGGATGCCTTGGTTACAGATATCCTTAGTGTGGTGGTTTTCTCAGATGCTAGTTGTTTATAGGATGTAGCAGTGGGGAGCTATGTGTGTGCAGATTCCATCTCTCTTTGATGAGGGAGGATAGAGGTCTTTGAGATCCTTTCTCTTTCCCCATCCATGTGGTCTTCTTAATAGTGTGAATTGTATTGGTATACCCAGTTTAATGTCTGAGACAGTAGGTGCTGCTTATGGGTGAGAATCAACCACACCCTGTATGATTGAGTCAGTAAATGTTGTAAAGGGCATGCAAATTGACTATCCTGTCAGTAGGTGGCACTTGCCAGAAGGAATAAGCTGCAGTGTTGTTTTGGGGACCTATGATGGGCTCTAGCCCCTCAGGAGAAGAACTTAAATGCCCCAGGTGGTGGCTGGGGCCCTTGAATGTCCTAGTGAGTCCTTATTTTCCACTGCAGCAAAGGCAGGTGGGGGAGTGAGGCTGGGTGGGGCTGGGTGAGCATTCCCTCAAGGCCCACAAAGCTGGCAGGGTAGCTATTCAGCAGGGGTCAAAGGTCTGCACCCAGGCTTCTGGCAAAAGCCACCAAAGAGGGGCTGGGTTGCCCCTGCCCAAGCCAGAAATTCTGCTTGTGGGGAAGGGGCTATCTGAGATATCCAATCTGGTTGTCAGGCATGGTTTCACTCTACTTTCCCCTCCCCTGCTCTGTGGTTTCCCTTCTGCATCTTCTGGCAGGCAGGAGCTCAAACTAGCTTAGCTCTGCAGCAATGGCAGGGCAGAGTGAGAGATTCCCTATCCAGGATCCTGCCCTGGGCTGAGACCGTGGCTTTCCTGTGGGAGGAGGGGTGCTCTATGAGTGCACTATAGCTGGGACCCACACTGCCCTCTTGTTTCAGTTCTGCCCACATGAGATCCCTCACTTGCCAAGATTAGTTCACAAATCTCCCTTTCACGTACTTGAGCAACACAATCAAGTCCTGGGGTTATGAGATCTGGCCTGTAGACCTGTCCTCAGGTGCCCCAGGATCCATCTCTGACCATGCCAGGCAGAAGCGTGCTGGTCCCAAGTTGCCTGTGGGATGCTCAAGCCAGTTTGATGTCCCTCTGCTTTGGGGTATGTTGGCTCTGATGGAGCAGCTGAGCAAGCAGCACCAAGGAGGGCCAGTGAGCAGGGAGCTCACAGTGTGTGCACCCCTTAGTCCTCTGCAGGTCTTTAAGAGGAAATGCTTGAGCCTCAGCTCTTAGCTGTTCATGCTCAGTTATTCTTTTCACAGGACCACCTCGACAGGGGCAGAATTAATGGACCCGGAGTGTGTTTACAGAAAATCTTTTTTCATGGAAACCAAGAGTTATGGAAAAATACTTCCCATCATAACATTTGACAGATCCTCTAACCTTTGGAAGTTTGGGGTTAACCTTTGCTCTTATAGTCAACCAAGTGTGTAGTCATCCTCCTAAGGGGAAGGCAGCAGTCTTCTCTCTGGGCAGTCCTGTTCCCACCTCCCCGAGGACACTCCCCAATAACAACCATGTTCCTGCTGAGCAATTAGACTTTGCTCCCAGAAGGCTCTGATCTGGATCAAAACCATATATTGATTAGAACAATTCCAAAGCTGTTCTGTAGGCACAGCTGAAATTAACTCTTTTACATTTCTTACTCCACACTTTCTTAGAAACTCAATCTAATATAAGATTTCATATGTTCTGCAATGAGACTAAATAATAATATTAGAATGAAATGTGCTGCAATAAAACATCAACAAAAGAAATTGTTGAAATTTTAATATAAGATCCTCCCGATTATCAACATCCTAGTGAGAATTTAAAGCTCATGATTATACCCTCTTGCAAGTTAAAGAAAAAGAAATTAAAGTCCAAAATTAAATTTTCTTTTCATGTGAATTGGAGCTCAAAGTTTGTAATTCTTAAATAAAAGTATAAACACTACACTATCCATTCTGATTTATTAATCTTTTCATCAGATTTCTCAATATCACCTGGATTAAGTAAGGTGTTTTGTTGTTTTGCCTTTTTTTTTTAGCAGCATTGACTGTATCATCTCTCCCACAGTCAACATCATTGCTTCAGGGTCTCCATTATTTAAGATAATAGCAACTGTACTTGGTGTAAACACCAAAATTCGAGTGCTTTCTCATAAAAAAAAAGTTTGTTTCATGGAATCCACTGTGGATTTCCCAGTTAGCAGTCATTTAGGGGCCCAAACTGATGAAAGGTCTCCATCCTTAACACCTGGCTTCCAAGGTCACCCTGGGCATCCACAGCTTGCAGGAAAATTGGGGAAAAGGGTAAAGTAGGCACATCCATGTCATAACTCCCAGAGCCCATAAGACACACACTGGAGGGAGGGAAAGCATCTTTGGTGGACATCCAGCCTGCTGTCTCTGCCACAGGCTCTCAGAACTTAGTATATTTCAATGAGAAGCCTTTGACATGCCTCACTTTTTCAAAGAGTTGAATTAATGGGACATACAACTTATCATCTAGCACTAGAAAATTTAGACCATAAAGCAATATCCAAACATACAGCAGTTATCTCAGCCAAAGTTAGTTTCATGGAACTAAATACTTAACTGCTACCAAAGACCTTAACACAAAAACAATGGTATCTGATGAAAGAAGAAAATCTTCCTGGTTTTCACCTAACTAGGCTGTTTATCAGTCTAGGCAGCTGTCCAGAATCCATAGTCTGGGGATTTGAACTCAACTAAAGAACAGGTCCCAGCAAGAGGGTAGTTTTGGCAGTGTGCATTCACTATTTCTGGAGGGATATCCACCTATGCACAAGGTTCTAATTTCCATTTCCCACTTTAATTTCTAGCAAGTGTTTCTGGTGTTTAATACCGAACAAATCATAGACTCTAAACTAATGACAGAGCATTCATACCCTCTTATGAACAGACTTTTCAGTCTTGAGCCTCAAGAGCTATTTTCGCTGCTTCTTGTTATGACATTATTTAAGAGAGAAAAAAACTGGCCCCGGCAGAATGATTTTCTCTCTTGGGTAGTTAATCAATGCAGAGTCAATCAGAGACCACCAGGTGTGAAGTGATTCTTCACCTATGGCCAGACCAGGTGAAATGCAAAGTGAACCTCCCCACTGTTCCTTTGTTGATGTTGAACACAAATGGAATTTGGGGTAGAGGATCCAGCACTGTCTTCTTAGACCTGGCGTCAATAATTTAAGGCTAGAACTTTACTCATTCTTTGTGATAAAGGTGAGCAGAACAAACATTGTTCTGTCCCAAAGTACCCCAAAGCACCTTAGACTCTTCTTTTTACCCATGCCTCAGTCACCCCTGCTTGAGCCTAAATCTATCCTTCTAAGAGTTTGGTCCTATCTCCCTACAGACACATTCAGAACAAACCTATTCCTTCTTCTCTCCTGAAGTGAAGGCAGCTATCTGTACAGAGACACCCTAGCCTGTTGGTCATTTCTGATATGGAATGTCACCGGGTCCCTTAGCTTTTTTGGACTCACTCTCTTCGCATCCAGTTCTAATTTGTTTGTACTTTTCCAAAAGTATAATCATGAGATCTGAAGGTGATACTCCAGGTAAGAAACAAGTAGTGGAAGATGACATTCTAGTTGTTCATTTTATATCATAGATTTCTAAAAATCCTGGCTTTGCTTGAATTGGCATCTGTTAACTATTTATATCTAAGTTTTACCATTGATTAAAATTTCAAGATTCTTTTAGAAATTCTGATGCACACATCCTTAATGCTGATGTTTTTTGCAACTATGGGGATGTTTGATCCAAGTTCTCAAGGCCCACATTCTGAAAAGCACTTACTAGTTATGTAAATCTGAATTTCTGCGTAACTTTCTGAACCTCAATTCTAACAAGGTGGAGTTATAGTTCCTCCGTTTCAGGGATATAGTAGTTTGTTAGGGCTGCCATAATAAAGTACAACAGACTAGGTGGTATAAATAACAAACTTATGTTCTCAGAGTTTTGAAGGCTAGAAGGCCACAATCAAAGTGTGAACATGGTTAGTGTCTTCTGAGGCCTCTCTCCTTAGCTTGTGGATGGCCATCTTCTCCCTGTGTCTTCACAGGATCTTCTTGTGGTGTTCTGTGCCCTAATCTCTGCTCTTCTCATAAGTCATATTGGCTTGGGGCCCACCCTAATGACCTCATTAAATCTTAAGGACCTCTTTAAAGACTCCCATTTCCATGTATAATCACATTGTTAAGCACAGGGATTAAGACTTCAACAAATTAGTGGTTTGGGGGGATGCCATGCAGCACGTAACAAGGGTGATTGTGCAATGAAATGAAACAGCACAGGCAAAGTAGTACTAGAATTACTCACCAGCAAATTGGTATTAACGGATCAACACCTAAGTGGACATATAGGAATAACATTTGTGGGGTGTTGGGTGGCTGGGAGGGGGGAGAAGGGGATGGGTATATACAAACATAATGAGTGAGATGTGCAACGTATGGGGGATGGTCATGCTTGAGGCTCTGCCTCGAGGGGGGAGGGGGGCATGGGCAATATACATAACCATAATATTTGTACCCCCATAATATGCTGAAATTAATTAATTAATTAATTAAAAAAGAAGTACTAGAACATACAGACACTTTGATATAACTCCAGCATGTGGAACAGCTCTAGGTACCTAGCAGGTATTTCATTCATTAATATCTGCTGAATACAGAAAATGAAATAAAATAAACTGTTCAATGAATATCAGCTTTTTTTCCCCCCTCTCCTATATCTTTTCAATATCATCCCGCTAGCAGATCTCAAACCACTTTCCATGTGACTGTGTGGCTCACTCTGCTCTCTGGAGAGCCCGGCACAGTCAGGCACTGTGCCTTGTTTCTCTCACATTCCTCCAACACACCTGGTCAAACCTTCCTCACCCGGACTGGGGCCCCTCAGTAAATGCTTGCCAACTGCCTGAATCAGATGAGGGGACAAGGGAAATCTTCCCCTTCACCCTCTGAAGATTTGCTTAAATTCAACTGATGAAAGGCAGATTAATAGAAGAAAAGGCAAAAGTTTATTGATGGAGAGAAGGCAGAGGGAGCGAGATGGCTGGATAGAAACCTCCAGTGACAGCCCCTCTACACAGACACCTAATTCAACAACTATCCACACGAGGAAGCACATTCAGAAGAACCAAAAATCACACGAGTGATCCTACCAATGGTTTTAACATTGCAGGAAGGAAAGAGGCACCGAAGATGGCAGAAAGAACAATCTCGCATTGCTGATGCCGCCCCTTCCCCTCCCCCAGCAGCGACTGGCCAGCACACCGAGTGCAGAGAGAATCTGTGCGCCCAGGAGAGAGACAGTGAAGTAATTGTGGAATGTTGTCTTGAAACTCAGGGCCACCCTGTCACGAGAGAACACAGCACACAGCAGAATTCTCCCAGCGCCTATGGAGGAAGCATTTGGAACAGCCTGGCCAGAGGGAATTTCTACCCCAAAACCTGAGTTCTGGCTAGCCCCAGCACCAGCTGAGAAAAAGTGGTCCAGGGCCTGCAATAAATTCAAAAGGCAGTCAGACCTAAAAGGCTGGATTCCTTGGGCAATTCCTGTAGCTGGGCTGGCTCAGAGCCAGTGGACTTGAGGTGCACGTGACCCAGTGAGACCGAGCAGTGGTGGCCAAGCCAATGCCCGTGCCCGCCCTCCCCCAACTAAGACAGTGCAGCTCAGGAAGAGTCTTCTTCCACTTGGGGAAAGGAAAGAGAAGAATTAAGAGCACTTCTTTTTGCAACTTGGCTTCCAGCTCAACCACCGTTAAATAAAGTACCGAGAAGACTCCTGAAGTCCCTGAGTCCCGGCCTTAGTTCCTGGATAGCATTTCCTTTTTATATTTTTTTTTTCATTTTTTTTTTGTATTATTAAACTATTTTCTATTTATTTATTTATTTTTTATTTTTGCATAGGAATTTGTTTATACCTGGATAGCATTTCTAGATCCACCCTGGTCCAGACGGAATCACACTACCCTGAAGAAAAGGGCCTGGGCCTGGCAGTAATCACCACCTGCTCAAGAAAGAGCCCTTAGGCTTTGAGTAAACCTCAGAGGTAGCCAGGAAGCAGTCACCGCAGGCTTTGGGTGAGACCGGGCTACCTTCAAGTGTAACCTAGCCCTGGTGGTCCCAAAGGAGAGCCCACATCACTCCTCCGTCAACTCCAGCAGCCCAGCACAGAGAGTGAAGGAAGAGAGTGAGAAACCCAGGTTGGTAATGCAAGGAATTCTCCTGTGTCCACCAAGGTCATACTGGCAGGAGTTTGTAAGAGGTAAAGCACCGCTGGGCTTGGGGTGCACCCCGTGCTGATATGGATGCGGTGACCAAAGACTTAGCTCCCTTTGAATATCTGGAAAGCCAACTCAACAAGCCCAGCCTATGAGAAAACAGCGGAAGCGGTAAGGTCAATCCCACCTTCCCTTTGCCTCTTACCCCCTATAAGCAAGTCATAAAATCTAGCAGACTTCCCCCTGAAGGAGGTCATAAGACCCTCATCTCAGAGGTACCCTCCCTATGCCCTGAGTAAAAGGATGTAATTATCTATGAAGTTACAGAGACCAGGGAAGAATTTGAAAAAACAAGCCTTGCTAAAGTCTTCCTAGCTTATTAACATTAGATTCTACCTGCTTTGTCCAATCACATTTAGCAGGACTGCTCTTCATCAAACCCAAGCATAAAAACATACAGGTTTATCCTGTTTCTTTGGAGCTTCATTTTGGAAGGCTCCTGTGTCATGTAAAACTTATATTAAACAAATTTTTATGTTTTTCTTTGATCTGTCTTTTGTTATAGATGCCTAGGCCATGAACCTAGCAATGAATAAGGAAAGAAATCTTTCCTCCCCTGCAGTTTCTGGCTCTTAATGAAGCACAGCTGAGATATCTGAGTCTCTGAAGCCCGCAGCTGAGACCCTGGGACAAGCGACAAAAAGCAAGTGAAAGATAAGAATTCTTATCAAGGTTAGCTCTCCTGTATCTCTGTCTGTAGTGCCAGGTCAAGAGAGAACAGTAAAAACTTCTTCTTTTCCCTTCCTTTCAAACTTTAGATTAGCAGGGGAGAACATCTGTGTATGAACTAGTTCTTTGGCCATAGCCACTTTTGTGGTTTTGCTCAAGTGCTCTCCATTTCTGACCCTTTCACTCCCAGAGAGATAGTCTTTTCCCCCTTGTCTCTGTCTTTTTGTGCCATTAGTCGCAACAGGAACATCAGAAAAAAATTCTCCTCCTGTCTTATTTTGTATCTTGAGACCTTGGCTTGTAACCAACAAGATTTTCCCTGGTCTCCACCGGCTGGGAAGAGGAGCTGTGGAAATCTGAAGCTGGTGGCCAGCTTTCAAAGATAGAAAACCCAAGAAGTGCTTTTCCAACCATACCAGCTCTCAGAGGAATTTGTCTCTCATCCCTACCGTAGGGGCCGGGTCCTGTGGCAATAAGGGTCTTTGTTTTCTTAAAGCTACCTTTGACTTTTGGATCGTGGGGGTTGCTTCTGCGCCCACTCCGGGGACACCCTTTCCATCCATGATAAAAATGTGTTCTAAGCCTGGAAAGATACCTCTGGGTCTTACCATGAAAAGATTTATTGGATTAAATCATTTTTGGAATAAATGCATTTCTGGTGATCCTCCTTGTCAATGACCAGACATGGATCCTTTGATTTGGAAGAACTTTTGTATTTGAAAGGGTTTTTGAAGAGCTCTCATTCTAAACAAATGCCATTTTTTGTACCTGTGGGAAGATCAAATTGAAACAAGGACGCAAAAGAGCATTACAACTAGCCTTAGGGACTTCCTTAATAAGATCAAAGAACAGAATAAAAATACACAAGTCTCCCTGTTTCTTTGGGTCTTCATTTTCTTACGAACGCCCCTGTGTCACATAAAACCCGTTAAATAAATCTGTATGCTTTTCTCTTGTTAATCTGTGTTTTGTTACGGGGTTCTCAGCCATGACTCTAGCAATAGGTGAGAAACGAAATATTTCTTTCCCTTCAAATCAAAAACATTGAATGTTCAATGGCCAAAGGTTTACTGCAGTATGTTTGTTCAATGTTGGCCACCACTGTAGGTTTAGGATAGAACTTGCTGATTTTTAAACATCAGGGATTTCAGACATCCTATTTTATAATCTATAGTTTATGTTTGACTTTATCTGAGAGGTAAGAAATAGGAATCAAATGTCTAAAGTCATTTTGACCTGTCTTATGATACAAATTATTACTTTGATTTTAGCTTTAAAGGATAAACGTGTAAAGCTATTTTATCTTTATTGGCTTGATGATTTGTTTTGGGAATTAGAATCTGACATTGCTTAATATCTTACCAACACAGGGCAACATCTTTTATATATGTCATAAAAGGTGACAAACAAATGTGTTTTGATTAGCACCTGCCCTCCAAGTCACCCACACAGGGAAACTTTCCTAGTTAGAGCACAGCCCCACTCCTCATTTAATCCAACTGAATACCCTGTCCCTGCTTGCAGTCGAAAGAATTGAATGCTGAAATCTCAGCCTGAGTTTTATTTATGAACCAGTTGCCTGCGAAATACGCAAAGGCACTTGAAATTAGTAATAATGAGTAGAATATATACATATTTTTAAAAAATACACGGATCATTTCCTGTCTTTTCTCATGGTTTAAAGCAGCCTCAGAGAGCAGCAGCCTCTTCCAGCTGACATTATCATTGCACATTTCTCTCTTATTGCCCATCAAACATGTGTGGATTTAATGACCTGGAGAGGGATCAGTGGAATTCTTCACAGCCCTGCATGTTTATTAATGGGCCTCCTGTTCATTGTGATGGGATGGTGTCAGGATTATGCCGGTGGTATTGCAGGAGGCAATTGAGTGTTTCTTGATTCCTGATAAAAAGGAAATTAGCCACTGATCAGCAACACAGAGACCACTCAACACCCTGGTAAAGAAAACCAGTATATTTCACCCCAAAATAAACTTCGTTGGCATATATTGGCATGGCTATTCAGAGGGGCTACGACCACAGGCACAGCTTCGAAGAGCTCTCCTCTTGTGGGGAAGATTTGCATCTGCGCAGAAAGTCTACACTAGCTGGCAAACAGGCTTTTTCTAAGGCCATCCCTTAATTTAAATCTGGCAACTCTGAGATTACCCGAGAGATTTTTATTTGTATAACCAGGCAGGCTTTGCTGGCCATGCCTTCCTGCCCTCATTTGCCAATGATCTGGGATGCCACCCCCTCGTCACCAGAAGCCCCAAGCCATTATTATTTCTGTAACCTCAGGATGGTATAAAGACTTCAGTCATCCGGCCTCTCCTTTGAATCGCACGCTTTGTGTGTGGCTCCCGGGCCTACGCACATTAATAAATGTGTATACCTTTTTTCCCTGTTAATCTGTCTATTGTCAATTTATTTCAATGGACTTAGACTCAAACCTTCAGAGGGGGTGGGAAATTCTCTTTGCCCCCTACACTGGCAAGCGCACGGGGGAAAGAGAACAGCAAAAGCCACAAAGAGGGTAGAAGATAGGCCAGCATTTGGTGAGTTTGCTTTGTTGTGGGACATGATAAGGAGGAATGGCGGCTGGGTAAGAGGAAATAATGGAGAATAATGGAAGCAAAAATGAATTTAGAAATGGATAGAAGGGAGGGTTTTGCAATGGCTCCTAGTTTCCTTTGGCAAAGAGAACATGCAGTTCATTCAATTAAATTTTTTTCAGTTTCATGTTATTGAATTTGGTTTGCCAGTATGTTATTGGGGATTTTTATATCATGTTTATTGGAAAATTGGCCTGTAGTTTTCTTTTTTGTTATGTCTTTGTCTGGTTTTGGTGTCAGGGTGATATAGGCTTCACAGAATGAGTTTGGAAGCACTCCCTCCTACTCAGTTTTCTGGAATAATTTATGCAGGATTAATATTAATTCTACTTTAAATGCTTGGTAGAATTCAGCAGTGAAGATATTGGGTCCTGGACTTTTCTTTGATGGGAGACTTTTTATTGCTGCTTCTATCTCATTACTTGTTATTGGTTTATTCAGGTTTTGGATTTCTTCCTGGTTCCATCTTGGTAGGTTATATGTGTCTAGGAATTTATCCATTTCTCCTAGGTTGTTTGACTTACTGGCATATAGTTGCCCATAGTAGTCTCTAATGATCCTTTGAATTTCTGCAGGATCAGTTATAATGTCTCCTTTTTCATCTCTGATTTTATTATTTGGGTCTTCTCTCTTTTTTCTTAATTAGTCTGGCTAAGGGTTTGTCAATTTTGTTTATCCTTTCAAAACACCAACTTTTTGTTTCATTGATATTTTGTATTTTTTTGTTTCTATTTCAATTATTTCTGCTCTGATCTTCATTATTTCCTTCCTTCTACTAATTTTGGATTTGGTTTGCTCTCACCCCTGGATGGACACAAGCCACTTATTGGTCAAAAATTTTGCCTAAGCCTCCTTAGCCAGTTAGATTTTTACCCTTTACCATCTGATGTCTAGGGGGCTTAGTGGCTGCTATCACAGTTTATGGAGTTTGTGTGTTTGGCCCCCACATTCAGCCAAGGACTTACACTCATGGGTCCCTCTTTGATGACTCCTGAAAGGGGGCAACCTTGGGCATTGTGTTAGTCAGTGTTTTTCAGAGAAACAGAACCAATAGAATGTACATCTACACAGAAAGAGATTTTAATTTAAAGAATAGGCTCACATGTTTGTAGGGGCTGACAAGACTGAAATCAGCAGGATAGACCAGTAGGGCAGAGACCCAGAGAAGAGTTGATGTTATAGCTCAAGTCCAAAGGCAATTTGAAAGCAGAATTCTCTCTTCATGGGGGTGGGAGGGGGAAGCTCAGTCTTTTTTTCCATTAAGGCTTTTTAACTGATTGGATGAGGCCTACCCACATTATGGAAAGTAATCTGCTTTACTCAAAGTCCCCTGATTTAAATGTGAATCTTATCTAAAAAAAATACCTTCACGGCAGCATTTCCATGGATGTTTGATAAATATCTGGGTACTGTGTCTTAGCCAAGTTGACACATAGAATTAACCATCATAGGCATGCACGCAGTCTCTCACATTGCCAGAGAGGAATGTGATCATATTTTCAAGCCTGGCTTCCCAGGAATTGACCCTAGGTCAAAGTAGCTTCTTACTTAGTCAATGTTTGGTCAAAGGTTGTATTTAAGTCCCCCGGGCCAGTGAAGCTTCTGCCCTGTGCTGATGGGTGTGTGCCTCTTGGGGGACGTTTTCGAGTCCATCCCACTTTCTGTCCTGCGTGCTCCTGAGGTGGGTGCAGCCTCGCCCACCCCAGCCCACAGAGTCGACTGAGATCTCAAGAAGCCTCTTTTTGGCTGTCTCTTTCCCTGTTGTTTTTTTTTTTTCCTATTAAATTTCTACTCTGCCATTTTACTTTTAGCATGGAACTACCAGTCTTCTCTTAATTTCCCTCCATCAAAGTTGGGCATGGAGTTCTTCACCCACTGTTCCACGGAAAGTCGGTTTGCTCAGGCACAGCTGTGCAGCAACTTGTCCTTTGTCCTGCCTTTCTGCTGGGAAGAGCCCTTGTGCCACTGTCCCAGGGCTCAGGGTGGAACTGCTTTCCCAGAGTGGTACCACCCAGCAATAGCAGTGGTCGTGGAGGGGCTGGAGGACTGACTCTGATCTGGGCTTATCCTGCCTGGTGTGGAACCCCTGAGCTACAGACTCACACCACCTGACCATTCCTAACATAAACTGCCCATCCTTCAGGTGTTTGTTTAAAAGCCACTTCCCTAGGGACACTCTTCCCAATCCTACTTTCCAATCCACCCCAGTCTGGATCAAATCATCTTGTTATAACATCCTAAACTTTCTCTCATAGTATATATTGCAACTGTAGTTGTAACAAGTTAGTTCTTTAGGTGACTTTTCCTGTTTCTGATATTTGCAACTAAAGCTCCAATGCTGAGAAAATGGGCACAAAGTTCACCCACGTTCCTCATGAGACCCTTAAATGCAACCCATAGAACTTACTAGCAGCAGAGCCAGGCTTGCTGCTTGCTGTAACCACCTGGATTCAAGCCCATGTAACAGATTATTAATAATTTGGAAGAGGAGTTACTGGAAATTATAGGGAGTTTAGGGAGAGATAGTCTCCTCCCCAAAGCCAAGCGCACAGGTTAAGAGAATCATTATTAGAGGGTGGCAGATCGGGGCGAGTTATCCCGTGACAGGAAATATTGACACCATCACGGGGCTCAGGCAGCAGACCTCTTGATTTTCCCTCAGCTGTCTAAGCAGAAAAATTGAGAACTGGAAAGACTATGGGGCAGAGAGCAGGGCGGCAGCAGGGCTCTGACAATTCCACCAGGTAGCCAAACTTGAGGCACTTGGTTGAGTCCTGCCCATGAAAGTGGCCTTACAGGTGAGGGGCCCCTTAGCAGCAGGTGATACCACTGAAGCTACAGGTGAGAGCTGGGGAAGCTCCTACACATAGCAGTACTTGGTTAAAAATCCTTTTGTGCCTTTTCTGTAATTCTCCCCCTCCCCAGCACGCCCCTCCCCCCCTACACACACACTACCGATGGGACCCAAAGCCACAGACTGAGTCCGGAAAAAGGAGTGGAAAAGACCACACCACCCTTCCCAGTGCATGTCCCTCTCACCAAAAGTCAGGCCAGGTCTGGGGGAGAGAAACAAACCACGAATCAGACCAGAGAATGAACTGCTAAATTGGCCTGGACTGAAATTTTTTATCTCTTATAGTGGCTGAGAAGTTATTGGAATCTCTCCTAAAAGTCATTAAGGATTGAGAGTTGCCAGATACAGAGGAAGACACTGACTGGAGAAAAACAAAACTATTTCATGCTTGTATCACACCAAATTCAGGCAGTTTAATTAGCTGATGAGATAATTATGTAGTTTTATAATATTCTCAGTGTGTTTATTTGCCCAATGTTCAATGTTCCACTATAGTATAAGTTCCCCGGCAGCAGAGGTTACATCCCCAGCGCCAGCCCAGCTCTGACACACAGTGGGCCTCTGATCAATATTTGTTCAATTAAAAAAATGAATATAGGCAGAAGTGAATATTTTTGAATTTTCATTTAAAAAATTCTCAATAGCTCAGAATAACTGTCAAAAATGTGCTTTGCTGTAATCACATATGAAAGATGCCCTACATCTCAGATCAGTCAATTAAAAATGAGACTCTGAGAGATGAAAAGAAATTTGAAAAAGGAAAAAGAAGAGACATCCTCTGCCGAGAGGATTACTTTCCTTTAGAAATGTTATTTTAAGTATAAGTTTGATGTTCCTTGGACAAGGAGGATTGCAGAGAAACACGATAGGACCAGTGTGCTGGAAAAACAGCCTCCGCTAAAGTAGCTGTTGCTTGTTCCGAAGAAAAGGCAGATGGGTGGGAGGTAGAAGGAGTCACTTTTTCCTGTACTTACCTCTTCTCCTTATAATGTCCCTCAAGGTAATATTTCATCCCAGAGTGATCGAAGTCCCTGAATTTCAAGAACAGGCAGGTCTTCTTTTACAAGCAACAGTAAAAAATTTTTGAGCAGCTAAGCATGTTACTGGGGAATTAATAATAAATCTGTACAGATTGATATTCCCCTGAGATAAAAGGAAAGAGAAAATATTAAAAAACCGATGCTTCTGGCAAATGAAAAACTAATGGAGTGTACATGTCTCCAGGGGAGGGAGGGACACAGCACTTGCTTTTATTCCCAAGACTAAAGGTTGTCACGTAAGCAGGTTGCTGGGATCTTCTCACGTCTGCTGTGATAGCAATTCCACCAACAAAAACCAAATAGCATGGTGCCAAGACCCACAAGCTTAGGCTGGAATGCCAGTCCTACTCCTAGTTAGCTGTGTGACCTCGGGCAAGTAACTAAATATCCCTGAGCCTCAGTCTTTGCAACAGAAAATGCAAATAACACCTACTTCATAATGTATGGAGAATTAAACAGAAGTATATGCACACTGGCTAGTATCTAATGAGGATTCAGTAAACTTTTGGTTCTTTTCCCATATATGGTACATTTTGCTAGGTCATTTCATCTTTATCCAAAAGAATCCTTTCTCCCACATGAACTATCAACCCTCTACCTACGAACTCACATGCTGCTCTGTTTTAATGACAATTCAACATCCCTAACCTCAGGAAATTTTTAGGAATTTTTTCTTATCCAATTTTATAGGCATCAGCTCCTTGAAAGTGTTAATCATGCTTCTCTGGGTTTCATCCACTTCCACCAACCTTTCCATTCCCATCCTTATTAGTCACCAGTGAAGACAAGGTCTGTATTTTTTTTACTGTTATACCCCAGGATCTAACAGAGAATCTAGCACTTTGTAAGTAATCAGTAGGTATCTGTTACATGAATGGATGAAGGTAAGACACATTTATCAAGACAAGCTATCTGCCGTATCAAACAACCTCAATCCCTCAGTGTCTTAGATCAAAAAGTGCTTATTCGTTACTGACCAGCGGGCTCTGCACAATCATTCAAACATCAGGATCTTTTCATTGAGTGTTTCCACCCCAACCAGGGCCTCCAAGTACTCCACTAAATCTTCTGTATTCAACCAACAATTAAGGGAAGAGCAAGCCAATGAGGGGGACTTCCAGGGAGATTTTAGGGGCCAGGCCTGAGAGTGACATTCATCATTTCCCCTCACATTTCACTGCCCAGAACTCAGGCATATGGGCCCACTAACCTGTAGAAAAAGCTGGAAAATGTGATACACCTGTGACCCCAAAAGGAAGAGGAAATTGGCTTGGTGGGACTCTACCCCGATCCTCTCACTTAATAAGTCAGGCTATGTCTGTTGAGTAAGAAAGTGGCCAGAATTAGGGACTGGCCAGACAGTGGTCATCCAGCAACAGCAGTCAAGGCTTGGAGACAGGAATCCAGCAGCCATGATGGTATGGGAAGAAAGGGAAGGAATAGGG
>VBSM01003198.1:14156443-14209756 GCA_008086735.1 Cheirogaleus medius
AGATATGAAATGTAACCAAAATGTTTGTACTCTCATAATTTCCTGAAATAAAAATTTAAAAAAAAAAGAATTCAAACAGCACAAAAGAAAAAAAAATCAAGGCAAAAGTTCTACAACCCAAAAGACAGCGCTCAATAGAATAGCTCAATATCATCAAGCATCAATACCAAAGCATTCAGGTCCATCCTATTCTGGAAGCTGAAGCAGGGTCAGCTCACATGAGATCGTTGCACCTTAGTTTGTAGAACTAGGAATTCAAAGACAGGAACGGTCAGTAATATAAACAAGCAAAACCATAAAGTAGCCTACAGGAAACGGCTCTTGGCTGCCCACAAGCCCTATCCACTAGATATGTCTGGAAAAGACAGGACTCCTCCACAGCCTTGGGACTCTGCGCGCCTTCTTCCCTGCTGGCACACCTGCAGGAAAGGGGCAGACTCTAGGAAGGTCATGCTTTTCTGGAAGGAACGGGCCCCTGGAAGACAGGCACAGGAGGCAGGGACTGCCTCACCTTGAGGACCTGCACCTGAACAAGATCAAGGTGCAGCACTGCTCTTGACAAGCCAACGACAAGACCATGCTCCCTCTCACTTGCAGGTTTCCTTTTTCAGCACATTTTCCCCTGCCAGGCATCTTCATTAGTGCTTCTTTGTGGGCTTAATTGTAAATTTGTTTTGATTAATTAGTCTCAGAGCTGAGTTGGCAGTTATTGAAACACGGGAGACGGTTCTGGATTTATTTAGTGTTCAGACCCCTGCACCCTCTGGGATTCCTCTCTCTGTCAGCAGCAAAACTTCAAGTTCAAAACTGTCTATGTTAGAAAATGTTTTATGTGTCTAATTAACTATTTGTCACTTTGAGGTAAGTACAAAGATAAAATCTCACCATCCTGTGTTAGGTGATGGATGTGTATCTTTTTATAGTGCATGGACCAAGGAACTCAAGAATCAATTTCTAGACTAGGGAACAATGACAAAATTGCCTAATATATTAATTTGTGCTGTGACACATTACTCCTGATGTAACCTTCCAAATAATTTCTCAGAATCTTAAACAACTCCCACCCCACCCCTCAGGAAATGTTCTTAAGTCTTTACCTCCAGAATTCAATGCAAAAACTGAAGCTGATCATATTTAGCCCAGTGCAGCAGAGCCAAGAAGTCATGGTTAGATTTGTGGAGAATCCAACTGAGATTAAAGACCTGAGTTCAGATCTTATCCCTGTCACTAAGTAGCTTATTAGGACTCTCTGACATCCAGCTAAAATGAGATTAGATAAAATAGGGAATTTGTTAGTTCATATAATTGAAAAGTCCAAGGGCTGGTCTTCAGACACGGCTAAACCAAGGGGCTCAAACCACGTGGCCAAGGCTCTGTGGGTCTCCCTCCTGAGCTTGACCCTTCTTTACTTTTGATATTGGCTTTATTCTTCAGAGGGTGTGTTCAAGGTGGGTAGGACAGACAGCCCATGGTAGCCCTAGGTACACATGGGTCTTACAATTTTCAGTCTTGTTAAAGGAAAATGCCTTTCTGTATATGCACAAACACAATTTTACATTAGTTCTGATTGCCTTATTTGGGCCACAGGCCGACCACTGAACCAGTCCCTGAGGCTGTGTCTTATACCTTTTCTATGGTTAGAAGGAGGGGAGAATTGAACCACAGTGAGAGACTCATCATAACTATATGCAGTGGGGAAATGCCATCCAAGAAATAAAAGATCAGGTGCTATTAGCAGATGCAAAGGAAGGACAGACAGACAAAAACACCAGAACTTTGCTACTCGCTTGCTTAAACCAATTACTTATTCTATCTAAAAAAAAATAAGCATAAGAATGCCTCCATTCACTTTACATGGAAGTATAAGATAAAGCAGAAGAAATGCTTTGAGGAGAAATTTGTTAGATATTTTACAAAATAAATTACATCTCCTAAACATTGCTACTAAAAGTATACATTTGCATCAATACTTCAGAAAACAATTTGGCTTTATTTTTTAAAGCCTAAGATTTCACTCCTAAGTAGCAGAGACGGGGGTGATCCTCAAATATTCCATCTGCTCCCCTATACTCCTCACCTTCCGTTGACCTAGGTTTGGCCACCTGGCTGCTTCAGGGGAAGGAAGTGTCAATAGAAGTTGTGTTAGTCAAGGTTTTCCAGAGAAACAACCAATAGGAGATACATACACGTGTGTGTGTGTGAGAGAGAGAGATCTGTCCAGAAAGTATCCAGCCATTGTTAATATAACCGGAATGGTTTGCGCGACATTAATGTAACCTGGCAGCCCAGGCAAGCGGACTGGAATGTGCATGTGTGAACCATGACAACGTCACTGTACTAGTCAGCAGGGTGCTAGACACCATTGAGTGAGCCCGTGTTCTGTGTGGACATCCCATTCAAAATGACCAAACGAGTAGAGCAACGAATCTGCATCAAATTTTGCTTTCAGCTTGAACATTCCTCCACAGAAACTATTCGGATGATTCAGAAGGCTTTCGGGGACGATGCAACCAGTGCAGCGCAAATAAAAATGGGGCACAAACGCTTCAAAGATGGTCGAGAATCTGTTGAAAGTGACCCATGTTCTGGAAGACCTGCAACAAGAACACCTGAGAATGTTGAATGTGTGCGGATTAGGTTAAGAGACGCCGGGAAAACTGTGTGAGGTCCCAAGGTGTCTACTTTGAAGGGGACTGGGGCGTCATTGTCCTCTGTACAATGTTTCTTGTATCTTGTATCTTCTGCAATAAATGTCTCTATTTTTCATATGACATGGCTGGATCCTTTCTTTCTTTTTTTTAAATTAATTTATTTATTTTTTATTATGGGATCCCCACTTCTCACCTCTCACAAAAATTCACTCAAGATGGATAACACACTTAAACCTAAGGCATGAAACCTTAAGAATCCTAGAAGATGTGGGGAAAACCCTATCAGATATTGGTCTAGGCAAAGAATTTCTGAGGAAGACCCCTAAGGCAATCACTGCCGCATCAAAAATAAACAAATGGGATCTGATCAAATTAAAAAGTTTCTGCACAGCTAAGGAAACTATCATTAGAGCAAATAGACAACCCACAGAGTGGGAGAAAATATTTGCCTTCTACACTTCTGATAAAGGCCTAGTGGCTGGATACTTTCTAGACAGACCTTTTATATATATATATGTGTGTGTGTGTGTGTGTGTATATGTATGTGTGTATATGTGCATGTATGTATATATCTTTCTAGATATTAAAAGTTTTGATCCACACCATTCTAGAAGGCAGCTACGCTCACCACTATACCACAAATGCCACTAGTGATCCACACCATTCTGGAGGCTAAGTCCTGCCATCTGCCACCTGAAAGCTGGAGACCCAGGAAATCCCAGTGGTAAGTTCTAAGGCCCGAAAGCTGGAGAGCTGCTGGTATAGACTGTGGTCTGGATCTGAAAGCTTGAGAACCAGGAGCACTGAGAACGAGAGCAGATCAATGTCCCAGCTCCAGCAGGCAGGCAGAGTTAATTCCATCTTCTTCAACCTTCTTGTCCTATTCAGGCCCTCACAGGATTGCATGATGTCCACCCACACTGGGTCATCTGCTTTACCCAGTTTATCAATTCAAATGCCAATCTCTTCTGAAAACACCCTGACAGACATACTCGGAAATAATGCTTAGTCAAATATTTGGGCATCCCATGGCCCAGTCAAGTTGACACATAAAGTAACAATTACAAACATCGTCTGTCACTCTGAGATGAAGCTCTGCAAAGCGCTGCACAGTTCTGTAGTGTCCGCCCTCCCCTGCCAAGGAGACGGAGGAGCAGTCACGTTCCTGAGGACACAGCCTGGGTCCCTGAGTGTCCCCCACCATGAAATGAACCTTTATTATGTTAAGCCATCTTTTAGAGGGGTTAATTTATTATCACAGCATAGTCTATTTATCATGTCTGATACAAACCTCAAGAGAAACTTTTGCCCATGTACAAGATGATCATAGTGACACTGTTTATAACAGTAAAAATGTTGAAACAACACAAATGGCTATTGGCAAATACGACTCATAAAAAAAGAACCATGATATATTTACACAAAGAAATGTTACACAGTAAAATATATTACTATAAGCAACATTATGTATGAATCTTAACAACATAATGTCAAATGAAAAAAGTAAGTCCCTGGAGACTACATATAGTTGTAGGCTTTTTAAAAGTTTAAAAATAAGCAAAGGAAAATATATTATTTAAGTATACAGATCTATGTGATTTTTTTTAAAGCAAGAAAATTACAATCACACATAGGTTAATATAGTTATCGGTAATGCTCTAGATTTTGGATTAGGTCATCAGTTCCTAGGTAATATAAATAAATAAAATATAAAAGTACTAGGCAATGATCTAATAGTGATAGTATGACATGAAGCAAGAACTATGATTAATCCAATTTTATAGAACTGAGATCC
Organism: Cheirogaleus medius; assembly: GCA_008086735.1. Taxonomy (NCBI): domain Eukaryota; kingdom Metazoa; phylum Chordata; class Mammalia; order Primates; family Cheirogaleidae; genus Cheirogaleus; species Cheirogaleus medius. The sequence continues at coordinate 14,160,890 of VBSM01003198.1, forward strand.
AAATAAAGAAATAGGTATTAATAATAATAGAAATATTAGTCATAGCAGATATAAGGTTAAAAGCTAATTCCTCTATCTTTCAGTTTTCAAACTTTTCTCCTCTCTATGGAAGGAGTAGTCATTAGCAAAACTAGGAAGTCATTGAAGTCTATCTTTGGCCAACAAATCTCCTAAATTTGTGCCCTTGTTCCCTTTTGTGGATCCCCTCTGTGCCTTACTTTAAGGTATCCTTTCTCAGGACAGTATCAACAACAAATATGGCTTCGACAGCCACTATAAACTGATAGCCCCCTAAATTTGCACATTTTTCTCCTGAGCAACAGAATGGTAACTCTGACTTTTCATTTGTCATCTCCACTTGGGTGTCTGACAGCCATCCTTAATTCTAAACATATGATATCCACTTCTTAACTTTCCCCAAAATTCATTCTTCCTCCTACTTCCCTCTTTTGGATTAATGCTACCACGAGCTATGCAGTTTCCAGAACTGTGGATCTAGAATTAATTCTAGACAATTTCCTGTCTTTAGATGCCCGGGAGAATGTGGTTACCTTTCCAATGGAACACCAGCAGCAGTGACCAGGACAAAAATGAATAGACAAAGAAGAAGATGTAAAGACTATTCTTAAAGATGTGAATCACCCCCAGGAATTCCCATAAATAACTAAGGTAGATTTTAAAGGGACCAGGATCTATGTTATAAGATAGAACTATGAAGTAGAGGAATTTAAGTGACTCCATTCTACCTATAAACTGGCAAGATCTAGATGTATTCAAATTACGTAGATTGGATGTCTGTTTCTTCCACCATATTATAAATCTCCAGAAATTATGAGCTATGTTTTATTAATCTTGGATTTCTCAGTGCCTATCATGGTATCCAACATATAGTAGATATTTAATGCTATTTAATATTTAGTGAATAAATCCACATAAGATATAACTTTTCCAGAACAATTTATGTTTCTTTGAGTGAGGAAAGTTGGTGGCATAGTGAGCCTTCCACTGAGTCCCTGATCATGGAAGGCATCATTGCTCAGTTAGCCTGAACATCAGAACTTTCCCAATGAGAGAAGCGTTTCAGACCAGGGCTTCCTGATTGCTTGTGAGCAAGTCATCTTGCCTTGCACCAAACATCTTTCATACCGCATAGAAATCTCTAAGACATAGGCCAGGGACCGCACGTTTTTGGGCAAACTGCACGTTATTTAAATCATTATAACTACAGTGAAAAACAAGAAAACTCGTGAGTGGTCCTTAACAGATAACACGTAAAACAGGAGAAAACTCATGAGCGGTCCTTATGGTGTTAACAGATTTTCTAGCTCCACATAAGTAAAGAAAAAGCAGAAGAAAAAAGGGGAAAGCAAAAAGATCAGGAACAAATAGTTTGCTATGTTTCGGAAACATTTGCCTCAAAGGATTAGGCAGCACAACTCCTAATAATTTTGCTTTTGTTTCTTTGAATCACAAATAAATAATACCGTGAAGAGAAGCACAATGCTTTCACAGAATGTAAATGAGATGAAATAGAGAGGATGTTATTTCTACTAGCATAAATATTTACCAATCTGGTTAAACTTTATAGAAGTCATGATACATGGGCTCCTGGTTATGGCAGAGGGAGCACTGTATAGTTGTTGCAAGCTATCCACTGGAAACTGATTATTTTTTTCTTCTTTCTATAATTTTAACGTTGCTTTTTTAGAGTATGTTCATTTATTTACCTTGTGGGATTCCATATTTTTGTCAGGTTATTTTTCTTACGTTTTGAGAACCAATGTCAGATGTTCATGGTGGCGACACTTGCAAAGCCACCCAGTGGAACATAATGAGGGCTGCAGTCAATAAATAAATAATGTTGACCTGAAAAGAATAGTGAAAACACAACTTCTACTTTCCAGTAACTACTGACTATTAGCTGCTTTGTAAAATATCATGAAAAGAACCCTGTGCCCATGGCAACCCAGCGGTTGAACTCTAATAGTGTTTTTTTTTTTTTAATTCCGGGCAGGGGTGAGTGTGCATTCTCATGCCTACCATAGTTAATAATAACTTCTAAATCTGGTGTTTCCTGATAATATTACAAGCTTATAAAAACAGCTTTCATCCAAAGACCTTAAAAAGGTCTAAAATCGAGCAAGTATTATCAGCATTTGAAAGATAAAGCAGCCCCGAAAGAATATGCAATTTGCCCAAGGTCAGACAGAAAAACTTGCTAAAGCAAAAATACAATTCAAGGTAACTAACTCCCAGTCTGTTGTGCTAATTATTAGACAATCCTCTCCCGTGTTGGACTTGAAGATTTGCCTTTGGTTCTCAAAACCTTCAATGAATCGCTGAAGTCCAGGGAATGGTCCCAAAGTGCAGCTGTGGTTAATTGAACATCTTGCAACTTGCAGGATTCTGTTATTAGTCTTATTAATTAGTTTAAAGTATTTCTCACAAAAATGCTCAAAACACATGGAAATTAAGGATTTTCCCCCTTTGTTTTATAATCTCACAAATGAAGATGTGACAAAAAAATTATAATTGAAATGACTGTATCCCATCTTCATTTATAACTCAATAGAAAATAAAGTCTTAATTGCATTAGGTTAGGATAGCTATAAAGAGGCTAGAGGTGCAAAGCCCTCCACAAACACTCCCTTTGTGGTGCAGAGAGCACTCTAAATTAAGTAGCGCAAAAACAATAGGAGTTCATTATGTAAAACAGCAAAGCACTCGAAATTACTAAGTAATAATGTCTAAGACGCTTTCCCTTTCATCTTCTGCTGCTGCACCTGCTACTCTCATAATCCAGACCCCTTTCCTCTCTTATCTCTCCTTCTCCAGCACGTTAACTCGCAAAAGACCCAACTCAGGTGTCACCTCGTTCCTGAATCTTTGCCTGGCTGCTGTCCCCATATTCCGCCCCGCCCCATGCCAGGCTGGGTTCTAGCCATCTTTTGTGCTCCCATAAACCCCCTGGCTTTTCTCTATCAGCCACCTATGTTAGCTCCAACATGTAGAAAGTTAAGAAGCTGTCACTCTCATCCTCAGAACGAGAAGAAAGCTGAAGAAAATGAAAACCAACGACTTTTCTTGGACCCATCAGAGAATTAAAGTTGCAGGGGAAACCGCTATCCCAAAGTCTAGGGAAACAGGTGAATCCAGACAATCACATCTGAGGTCTGCTTACCTGGAGCAGAATCTTCTGGAGCTGTAAACTGGCAGGACAGTGAATGGCAATTTGGGTGCATTGCTGGAGGCTGAGTGTGGACTAGCGTGAGAATGAGAAGCTCCTCGGGCTCCCAGGTTTAGGGACCGACCCGCCGCCAGGAACCCTGCCAGGTTTTCACGATAAAAAGCCCAGAAAGATCTTCCTGTGACTCTGGGTGGGGTAAGGCAAAGGCACCATTGTGAAATGCCCAGAGCTTCTCCATTTAAAGCCCTACTACCCCGGGAAAAAGACTTTACCAGAGCCTTACCCCATTGGGAGATGGGCATTTCTCTGATTCCAGGCCCTTCTAGCCTTCTAGTCTCACACGAGGGCTGAAAATAAAACCAAGAAACACCTGTGAGGCCGGGCGTAGTGGCTCACACCTGTAATCCTAGCACTCTGGGAGGCTGAGGCGGGAGGATCGTTTGAGCTCAGGAGTTCAAGACCAGCCTGAGCAAGAGCAAGACCCCCGTCTCTACCAAAAATAGTAAGAAATTAGCTGGAAAACTAAAAACATATATAGAAAAAATTAGCCGGGCATGGTGGCGCATGCTTGTAGTCCCAGCTACTCGGGAGGCTGAGGCAGGAGGATCGCTTGAGCCCAGGAGTTGGAGGTTGCTGTGAGCTAGGCTGACGCCACAGCACTCTAGCCTGGGCAACAGAGTGAGACTCTGTCTCAAAAAAAAAAAAGAAAGAAAGAAACACCTGTGAAGATTAGTCTAGGCCCCACTGAAAGACTGAAATTCAGTCATAAGATTGTAGAATCCTTCCCCTGCCCACAACTTTATCACCACACCAACAGGGCTCGAGAATCATGGCAGTGGATAACAGCTGAAAGAGCTACAAAATGTATACTCTATCCAAGGAGGAATTTGGGAAGACTAAGGATAACAAGAAAGAGAAAAACAAAGACATTCAAAGCATTTGAAGTCCGTGACACCTACAGTTACAGCAAACATCAAACACGGCTCAACTCCTATATTAATGGACACCTCCGCGCTAAAGAACCCCTTATCTCAGTCCCTGTTACTCAGTATAACAGGTCTGATTTTCAACAAAAAAACTAGAAGACTAGAAAAACACAGTCTGAAAAGACAAAGCAAGCATAATCCCATTGTCAGTGCTCCGGCCTCATAACCCAAAAGGGTTAACCCACCTCCTAACACCATTACACTGGTGATCAGGTTTGAAGATATGAATTTCAGGAGGACATAAACATTCCAACGATAGCAGAGAGAATCTCTAACATACATTATAACCAATCGTTCCCAAGATTTTTTCCCAGCACTAACAGCACTGACTTTAGAGTTTATAATTTTAAAGCCAAATGGGGAAAAAAGGAAATACCATCACTAAAAACATTGAAATACAAAAACAGCACATACTTCCCTATTCGAAACATCCGAAAACAGTACTGTGTAAGTTTGGGAACTAAGCATTACAGCAGACTTTTTTTTTTCTTGTCATTATAGAATGTAGGAGTCATTCATTCATTTATTCATTTATTCCACAAATAGTCCCACAGTGTCTGTTCTATTCCAGACACTGTGTGGCAGGCACTGACAATGGTCTCAGCAGTTAACTTAGAAGTGCTTTGTTTTTTATTTTAAGCTTCTCAGACCTTGGGTCCCTGAGATTCAGAGTTAACAAAAGAAAAACGTACCTGTGCACTCTTGCATGGACATGGGCCATGAGTTTCTCTCATGGTCTCTAAACAAGGCACAGATTTTATATTCTCCCTTCTTCATATCCAACTAAAATTGTATATAGTTAGTTATATCTCTAAGAATTCTGATGAAGGCAAATAAGTATCTATACAAATAAAGGCAAATGCTATTGCAAGACATAGCTACCCAGCAGGTACGATGTAACTAAGGGCTCATTTATCCCCAGTGATTTCAGAGGAAAAAAATGCTGTGAAAAATGACCATTCTCTGTAAATAGTGCCTCGATCTAAGTCTGCTTTTACCCCTTCTTGAGGACAGGTTGTTTTGATGCTGATGGCATCTTTCTCCCGCCTCAAATGCAGGGAGATCTCTTGATGAGCGCCACCTGCATCCTTTATTACAGGAGCACACTTTGTAAATGGAGTCATTATCTTGCTGAGGCCTGAGTAAGAGAAACTGCTCCTTGTTTCCCGTATGAAAGTGCCTGCTCTTTGACTCCGTTATTAAAATGAGGGCGCAAATAGCTCCTTGTTCTAATTTTCCTTATCAGCCTCCACAAGGCCCATTTCAAGCTGTCTGGGAAATGTGAGGATGCAATTGTGTGCTTGAATAAAAAGGAGAAGCTGAATTAGAGCCTCTTAAGACCATTATATTGTCTTATTTAGTGACACTGTTTGCCTCACCATTACTAAGCAATGAGCTAAGTGTTCTTCCTGAGTAATAATAATACCCACATTTAACTGGCATTCTACACTTTGCAAAGCGCTTGCACTTGCTTTATCTCTTGTGAATCACGCAGGAACGGGGAGACAGATCACGTGGTGTCGTGATCATCAGTTTACAAAGGAGGGGACTGAACTGTTGGTGAGTTACAGCTTTAAAACTTCAGGGGCCCGGCGCAGTGGCTCACCCCTGTAATCCTAGCACTCAGGGAGGCCGAGGCGGGAGGATTGCTCAAGGTCAAGAGTTCAAAACCAGCCTTAGCAAGAGAATCTGTGTCTACTAAAAATAGTAAGAAATTAATTGGCCAACTAAAAATACATAGAAAAAATTAGCCGGGCATAGTGGTGCATGCCTATAGTCCCAGCTACTCAGGAGGCTGAGACAGGAGGATCGCTTTAGCCCAGGAGTTTGAGGTTGCTGTGAGCTAGGCTGACGCCACGGCACGCTAGCTGGGGCAACAGAGTGAGACTCTGCCAAAAAAAAAAGAAACTTCAAAGTCAGAACGGGAAAGCCAATGAGCCTGGAATTAGAGCAAAGTGTGTCCTACCTTTGGCTTTCCAAGGACGCCATGAGGGACTCAACCGCTGGCTCTCCCTGCCGCCTCTGCCTAGAAGCCTCCACATCCTAACATCAATGATTAGTCTTTGAGAGAACAGAAATGCGGCAAATCAGAAGAGCTTCCTATTAAGCAGGCATACACATGAATATTTGTTATTAATTTTTTTGCAAATTAATCACAAATAAATTTATTGAAAATTAATTTATTTATTATTAATCCATAAATTACGGAGGACAGGTCATTTTTAAAGGGCTTATACTTTTGAACAACTCTTTTAACTATGTGGATTCATGAGACCATTTTCATAATCTGTTTAGATATTCTGTCACATGGCAAGAAAATCACTACTTTATAGAATATTACAATGGTTTTGTCAATTATCTTTGTGAAAGACTCTGGCAAGTATATATGTGTTTGCTTCCTTCAGAAATAAATATAACCCAGGAAATATTTGTATAAACCAATTTTCTGACAAACCAAATGTTATGAGCCCTTTTTCTTATTTTATGTTAATTCCCTAAAGATGCTATTTTATGATGCAAATAATTTCCATGACAAACATTCAGTACATACTATCCCAAAATATGGCACTCCGGCATACTGGATATTTTAAGCTGCAGAAATTTGAGACACAGGAGGGACCTTCTGACCTTCCCAGGTCAGAAAGCCCTCAGGTTAGAAACCCCTCACAGGAGAGATGTCTTTCCTATACCCAGGAAAGGAGCATCCTTACCTTTGAAAATGAAGGGACACAGAGAGGAACGTCAATGAGCAGCCTTGCTCAGTTTCTCCCAGGTAGCTCATGGCTTTCTGTCCTATCATGTTTCTCCATGACTTCCCACGCTTCCTCAAACCTAGTGTAAAAACACTCAGGCTTAACCACTTCTTCAGGTCTTTATCTCTTTTTGAAGGTTTCCTTGTCATGTAAAATTTGTATTAAATAAATTTGTATGTCTTTATCTTGTTAATCCATCTTTTGTTACAGAGACCCAATCAAGGAAACTAAGATGGGTAAAAGGCAAAGATATTTTTCTCCCCAACACCCACCTGACTAACTTCACTGATCAATTTGTATTTTGAATAAGTGTAAAGCTTTCTGCAAGCAGAATCCACATATATGACTTGTGGACATTTCAATTGTCCAGTTTGTGAGTTATATTATTTATTGAAACCCCGCAGTTGGCCAGGACTCCGTTAGAGATTGGGAGTTCAAAGACAAAAATACAAACCCTTGTGTTCAGGCTGCTCACGATCCTAGGTGGGAAAGAAACTAACTAGGCAGGAAAGTGTTCTAATTCTCCATTGGATGGTAATAGAGTTCAGAAAATGCCACCCTCCAAAATACACAGTTCTGCTCTACAGGTTGAGTATTCCTTATTCAAAATGCTTGGGACCAGAAGTGTTTCAGATTTTGCATTTTTTTCAAATTGTAGAATACTAGGACTACACTATGCTTACCATCTCAAATCCAAAAATCCAAAATGCTCCAATGAGCATTTCCTTTGAGCATCATGGTGGTGCTCAAAAAATTTCAGATTTTGGAGCATTTTGGATTTTGGGTTTTCAGATTTGAGATATTCAATCTGCACTGATTACTTCGAGCTGACAGCACTTGGCGAACAGCAAATGCAGAGAGGAGCTTTCTCTGAACTCCCCTCAGCCACTTAAAGACAGATCCTCCAAAATGAGCTGCCTTGTCATCAATCTTCTTCTCGGACTTTCATCAACCAGGGAAGATTAACTTTTATCAGAGCACCAGGCCTGCACCCACTTCGTCTCCAGCTATTATCTGTTCTTCTATGGGTCCATTCATCTTTCCCCAAAATCATTTACTCTACCCTAACTTAGCTACATCGTCCTTGCCTCTCCTAGATGAAGAGGGTATACAAGCTTCTAGACCTCACTGGGTTTCGAGGTATTCAGTTTTCTTTCATGTGATACGCCATGCATGTAGTACACATGTATACCTTTTCTCCTGGTAATCTGCCCGTTGTGGATAATTTTATAGACTCAGTGATCGAACACTCAGAGGGTAGAGAGAATATCAACTCTCCCCTACAGTGGTCCGCAAATCCCAGAGGTTTCTAAAAATATTTGTTTCATTACCAAAAATGAGTTGCATTGTTACCAAAAATAGCATTTTATCTTACCCTCTAGAGAGTGGAGCGTTGGCAAGAATCAAAATGGTAACACTCTGGTTAGGAGTTGAAATGCCAAGGCAGAGGATAACGGGAAAGAAAGCGAGAGAAGATGTGATACGATACAAGTTCAAGCATGGAAGGAATACCTGACAAGAGTAAGGCACCAATCAAGAGAGAGAAATAGAGAGAGAAAAGGAAAAGAGGAACGGAAAGGCGAGAGGGACAGATGGGGAGGGAGGAAGAGAGGGGAGCCATGGCAGGACTTTGATCTTTGATCCCAATACAGTGTCTCTTCTATTTCTATGTTTTAGACTCAATACATAAAATAATTCCATAATATTTTCCCTGAATACACTAAGTGGAGATTACAGACAAGGTTGCTTTTTTATATGGTCTTGAATTATGTTTCTCTCCTCCTGCAGAACAATTTCCAACTTGTAGTCATTGGTATTATTTGATTAATAACTCCAGCTTCCACTAAGTAGTAGGTTTTTCATAACAAAGATCATGTCTGATTTTTGTTTCCATTGCATCTCCTGTAGCTGGCCCTTAGTAGGAGCTCAGCAAATACTTGTTTAGTGATTGAATGAATAGACGAGAGGAATGTGCTCAAGACCCGATCACTGAGTCGTTAGCACTCGGCTACATCTAGGCTGGCTTCTCTGCTGGTGCTGAATGAGACACAGATTAAAAATATTTTTATTCTTTGTCATTTTTTGGTCAACATGGTGTACAAACATGAAATGGTTGTTTCCTTGTCTGTTCTTTAACATTTCTGCCTCTTCCTCTCTTTCTAGCTCCTGGTTTGTTTGGATAAGGAAAGGGGATTAGAGAAAAAGGGCATCTTTTTATTTGTGGATACTTCTGTGTCTTTTTAAGACAACAGTGGCAGATGTCCAAATGCTGGCTCTCTTGTGGAACACACGTGTGCATCCTTGGAGGGAGGGAAGTTCCTGCAGAGGTCCCTGTCTGCAGAGTTCCTTAACACGGGAAATCTGCTCCGGCTCCTCTTCTCCCAACACGCCCTTAGCTCCCTTTTCTGGGGGCCCACTTCTCAGGACCTTGCTCCTGGGGTCCCCTCACCTGGCAAACCAGCCTTCTTAGGCAGTTGAGGGGAAAGTATTAGCAAGATGGCCTGAGGCAAGCTACTTTCCAAAGAATTCACTTGCCAAGGAGGATTTTCAGTTTCGGCAGTGTGAAGGGATCAGTGATTCCTCTTCCCAAAAAGAAAGAAAAGAAAAAGTATAAAACTAGATAAAATTATCAAAACAACCATCTAAAGGCACTACACATCTTTCTTCCAAGCTACCCATCTTTCCTAACCCTCTCCACCACCTGATTTTCTGACCTTTGTCCTTTGCATGAAAATCACTGCCAGGTGATTAGATGACTAAAGCTAATTTCATTCCTGTTGTAGTCTTGCTAAGTATGAATGACATAATGGTTTAGCCCATTCGGATGAAATATCTGCAGTTTACCGGTCCTTCAAAGTCTTACCCATAAGGAAGAAGAAATAATGAACATTTTTAGTATTACTGCAGATCAATGAGGGAGATATTTTAGATAAAAAAGGAAATGATTCTCTCAGTTCTTCTTAAGTCTATCAGGTATCTAAGCTGCTGCCTCCTCTCCCTCCTAAAAGCTTTGAAATCTATATTCATAGTTAAGTTAAAGAGAATTAAATAACTTTGTAAGATTTTTGCAACACATTTTGAGATAATTGGAGACCTCCTGATGGGCCATAAAACCAGGGATTGAAATTTCCTGCTTTAAATGATTTAGTAGTTTGCGGAAAGCTTACACACTCGAGCTACTTCCAAAACAAGACCAAATACCCAAATCTTCCCTCCAGAGCTTTGGCTCTAATCCTTAAATTATTTTGATCCACTTTCACTAAAGCGTCTTGTGAAAACTGAGCTATAATTGCTAGAGGTACTATAAATTAGACGGTATGTTGTGTCTTTTTCTTTCCTAAAGTTAAACTCTTAACATTAGTCAGAAAATGATTTGGAGTTGTTTAGAGAGATTGAAGGATTCAGAGCGCCACCTACTGGTGCAATGTGTAAGCTCATGCACCTTTCCTTGATTATAGCTGAAATCTGTAGAGTCGGATTTCTATTACCAAAAAACAAAAACCAAAAAACCTTACTTTTTGAACAAAAGTAATTAACACATACACAATATATGTATCCATTTCCTGAAATAATTCAAAATCTGGTGTGGTTCTGCCAGCTTCCCGCCATGTATGACCGTGAGCAAGTTTCTAACATCACTGAGCCTCAGTTTCCCGATCTGTAAAATTTGGGTTAAAATAATAAGACCTTTCTTGAAGAAGGAAGATGCCATGATGTGCTGGGGAAGGACAGAAAAGTGCTGAAAGTGACGGAGTTCAGGACACGCTACACCAAATGTGACACTTTGACATTTGAAAAATGGCAGAAGCAGGAAAGTGACCCTCACTGCCCGCCTTGTTCCTTCTCCCCTGAAGCAGGTCATAAAACTTAGCTGACCTTCTTGTGAAGCAGGTCACATGGCCCTCAGATGCCTATGCCCAAAGGAAAGGAATGTCACACTGTCACACAGGGACACAGAGAGAAACCTGAACAAACGAGTCTTGCTAAATCCCGCCCCCCTTATTACCTTTAGATCTTGCCCTTTTGTCCCGCAATCATACTTCTGTGTGGCTACCCACAAAAAAGACACGGTTTTCCCTGCTTCTTTGGATCTTCATTTCTGGAGACTTCCATGTCACATGAAAGTGACATCATCAAATTTTATTTATTATTTTATTTTATTTATTTATTTACATCTAATAAATCTGTATGCTATTCTCTTGTTGATCTGCCTTTTGGTACAGGGGCCTCAGGCAAGAGTCTTGTGATGGGAGAGAAATCCGTGTCCCCTACAGAGGCTGAGAAATGAATGCAGAGTGAGGAAGTGACTTATATTAACGCAAGTCCTCCAGGATGAGTTTTGCAGTTTGATGGAAAAATAAGAGAAAAAGGTGCTGGTAAGAGAAGAAAAGAAACTGTATACGGAATGTAGGCTGGCGAGAGAAAAAGCAAAACCTGAACATGAGAGGTGAAAGTGAAAAGGGAGGAAACTAGAGATTATAATGTGAGAGCAGGTAACCTGTAAATAAGGAAGAGAGAGATCTAGAAGGATAGGAAATAACAGTTCGAGATTCATCCCAGAGCTTTCCAGGTGACAATGATGTCACCGGTGTGCACAGAGGTGAATGTCACAGGGGTAAAGGTACCATGAGGCTGGGTGTCAGGCGGGTTGTCCAACAGACATTGAACAGTCAATGCAGGAGATAAAAGGCCATCAGCAGGCGTCAAAACCTTTAATAACTATGAGAAAGAGACCAATAAATACATAAGAAGATGACAATAGAAAGAGGAATAGAAGATGGGATGGGCAGATGGCATTAGTCCCAAAGCAGGTGGACTTTTTGCTTGAGAATATCAGTTTCCTCAATCGTTCGATGAGCTTCTCAGTCCCTCTGTGTGTCTGTATCTGTGTCTCTCTTCTATAAATAGTGTCTTCTCAAAAGTCTTTATGTCGTTTTAAGCTTTAATAACTTCAAAAGTATAAATGCTACCAACGGACATACATGTTCACCTATATACATGCACATGCAGAGACCAATTCAAAAGCCTTGAACTTGGGAAAGCTTCCAAGTTTGTTCCTGGAGGTGCACAAAACAGCTGGTCAACTATTAAGACATAGCACCATTTCAATTTCAGAAAATAAGCTCACACTCCTGGGAAATGCTTGCTAAATGGCCCAGGTAATAGCTGAGATTTCCTGGCTTTTAACTTGTCCTTGCCCCATTGTAAAAAGAAGTCAACTACATTCAAAACATACTTTAATAAAACCACAGTCAATGTTATTTTATACGACACGGTTCAGGACACACTATCCCAAAATATGGCACCTTGGCATATTGAATACTTTAAGTTGAAGGAATTTGAAGAATGATGAGTGTAGGAAAAACTCTCTGATCTTCCCTATGCCCTCCCTAAACCTAGAGGAGAGGAGCATCCTTAGCTCAGAAGATGGAGGGTCAGGTGAGAGGAATCAGAACAATCAGGCCCTTGCTAAATTTCCTCCATTTTACTGCTTTTAGCTAGTATCCTTTTTGTCCTTTCATATTTTTCCACTACTTTCCACCCATCATCAAACCGAGTAAAAACTGCTCAAATGTAACCATTTCTCTTTTTCTTTTCCTTTTTGAGACAGAGTGTCACTCTGTGCCCAGGCTAGAGTGCCATGGCGTCAGCCTAGCTCACAGCAACCTCAAACTCCTGGGCTCAAGTGATCCTCCTGCCTCAGCCTCCCGAGTAGCTGGGACTACAGGCATGCGCCACCATGCCCGGCTAATTTTTTCTATACATTTTTAGTTGTCCAGCTAATTTCTTTCTATGTTTTTAGTAGAGACGGGGTCTCGCTCTTGCTCAGGCTGGTCTTGAACTCCTGACTTCAAATGATCCATCCACCTCGGCCTCCCAGAGTGCTAGGATTACAGGCGTGAGCCACTGCACCCAGCCTCAAGTGTAACCATTTCTCTGAGTCCTCATTTCCTTATGAGGACTCTCCTGTCACATAAAGCTTATATCAAATGAATCTATACGTTTTTCTCTTGTTAGTCTCTTTTTAATTATTTTAATGACCCAGTAGAGAACCTAGAAGGGTAGAAGGAAAAAGACGTTTCCTCCCCTACGTATATATGGTAGTATATGTTATATATTATGTCAGCACGTTGTTAATTATACGTTGTACTGTGTAGGAGACATATTTTCTTATAAAAGTACGCAAACTAAGGCCATGCTATTTCCAGCATGTGTTCAGGGATGGTGGAGTACAATAGCCAAAAGCAAGGAGTCTGGACTTGGACTACCTGAGTTGAAAATATAGTTCTTCTACTAACTAGCTAGGTAATCTTTGGTTAGTTAACCGCTTTGAGGCTCAATTTTTTCTACTACAAAGTGGGTGTGGTCATAATTCTACTTACCTCATAGGATCATACGAAGGATTTAAAGACACAACGTATAGAACACCACAGTCATGCATCAGAAAGATCCTTTTAATTAGCTCAGCCTTCTTTCCATCACCTGTCTCCTTTCCTTTCTTCGTTCACGGATTATCCTGGCCTGCCTTGGCAATAATGTGAAATGGGAAGTTGAACCTAACTTGCTCCTGAATCTACTTTTTCCAATTCACTCTAGAAAAGAAGTGCTTCCTTTTCCCTAATCTCTTCTCCCTATATAAGAATTTGGGACCAAAATGTAAGCCAATTAACTTCATTTGAATTCCAGGGCGAGCTTAGCATAGTTGAGCTCTGTGTCTACTGACTGTAATAGACTTTAAATGTTAGGTTATAGTCCTTAAACCAAAAAGAAACGTAGATTCATTCTTGGCAAGCCGAGTTCTCATTTCTTGCTGTTCCCTGGATACAGATGAAACGAAGATTATTAAAAGGTTAAAATATTTTTGGAAACTGTGACTATTATGCTTAGCTTTAACTAATTAACCCTTCCATTGCATTAATGACAGGGTTAATTAGCTCAAATGGGATACATCTTTTAGTTTGGAAAAATAAAGCCTTGGAGATTAGAGTCATTCTTTCGCCATCTTGTGGTTTCATTGCCACACTGCAGTGTGTTAAATAGATCTTTTCCATAAAAGCTGGATAGATACATTGTTTATGTAATTTTAGTGTATCTTGGCATGCACTTAAAGCTGCCACTTAAAACTATCAGATGATTGCATTTTGGTTTTTTCTTTTTTCAAAATGCCAGATACTCGAATGTTCAGTCTTGATATCCCTCTAAAAAGAAAGAATGTTTTCATATACATTTGGCGATAAATGAGACAAGATGTCGAGAGGAACAGCTGAGTTTACAAAGGGAGGCTGACACTTGTTTAGCTCTGTGAATTTCTTACTTATAAGCTACATTCTCTGCCAGTGTATCATTCATAGTTTTTATCAGGACAACTAATCATATTCTTGGAAGACTCAATCAACGCAACTGAGAGCACGTAACTTGAAGACAAAGTGTTATTATTCTGTCGTTGCCATTCTTGTTTGTTTTTTTTTTTAATTTTTCATTCATGTGTCTGGATGTCTATTTCCTTCACCTCCCTCCCTTCATTCAAACTCTGACAAAGAGGGGGCCCAAAAGCTACCCTCGTCGGCAGAGCCTTCTGCATTGGCTAAGTACACACAGCCTCAGGGTAACAGCGCCAGGTCAAGAAGAACCTTAAATTCTCCAATTCCTCATCCACTTGTATTTCCATCACAGGCTTAAAACATACTCTTATTTACATAGCACATATAAAACAAAAATTTTCCCATGTTTCCATGGTTCCAAAAAAGAACTGCCAGAGATAACATTTGAAGGCAAAATGAAAACTACAGTTAAAACAAGTCTGTAATTTTCCAGCCAAAATTATAACTGAATGCTGGACTACAGACACATCACCATTTTTAAATAATGCCCTGCTTTGTCTCAGACAAAGCGTTATGAATGAATTCACTAGAAAATACTTCCTATTTTGCATCGGTTACCTGTTGTAACAAATAGTTAGCTGTGTATTCTCTATTAGTAAACCACATAAGAAACTATCCCAAGACTTAGTGGCTTAAAATGGTTATTCTGGAGGCCGGGCGCGGTGGCTCACGCCTGTAATCCTAGCTCTCTGGGAGGCTGAGGTGGGCGGATCATTTGAGCTCAGGAGTTCGAAACCAGCCTGAGCAAGAGCGAGACCCCATCTCTACTAAAAAAAAATAGAAAGAAATTAATTGGCCAACTAAAATATAGAAAAACTTAGCCGGGCATGGTGGCGCATGCCTGTAGTCCCAGCTACTCGGGAGGCTGAGGCAGAAGGATCGCCTGAGCCCAGGAGTTTGAGGTTGCTGTGAGCGAGGCTGATGCCACAGCACTCTAGCCGGGGCAACAGAATGAGTCTCTGTCTCAAAAAAAAAAAAAAAAATGGTTATTCTGTAAATCAACAGTCTAAGCTGGGTTGATATGGGTGATGCTTCTGGTCTTTGCTGGGCTCCCATTTGCATCCGTGGTCATTTGCTAGGTTGGCCAGAAGGTGGCTGGTGTAGCAAGGCCTCAGCTGTAGTCACTTGTCTCTACTATTCATGGTCTCTCATCCCCCGGCAGGTTAGCAAAGACTTGTTCTCCTGATGTATGAGCAGGTTTCCAAGTCTCATTAAGGCCTAAACTTGGAAGCGGACTGACAAGCATTCACGGGCTCTTGAGGACTCGGCTCAGCCTTGGCACACGGTCATTTCTGTTGCAGTCCACTGGCCAGATTGTTGTGACCCTGGCCAGGGTCACATTGCACAGGGAAGAGGGAAAGATTGTGGCCATTTTTTGCAATCTGTCATTTTATACCCAACTCATGTGATGATCTCACCTTTATTTGAATACTTTTATATTTGTTGCCATTCAACTTAGGACAGTGATGTATTAATAATAGAGCAGACTCCCAATGTTACCAAGAAGCTAATAATATTTCCATAGAAACTTATTCAGGTCATTTATACACATTTTCTACACAATACCAATCCTGTTTTAACCTGACCATACTGTACATTAACTCCATAAATTGTAACTGGGAATTGAAAATCAACCTCAATGCTGTACACAAAAACAACGCATTCTCGGGAAAAAAGTAGTGCACTAGGGCTCAGATAAAACAGCTGCATTTTCATTCTTCTGATGACACCCTAGGACTGTATCTTCATGATTAAACCATGTAGTTATCTGAATTTTATAAGATCCACTCAATCGAAATCAAAATCAAAGGCACAAATGAAGAGAAGAGAGGTAGAGGTGTTACTTGAAAGGGAAAGGCAAATTATTTTCCTGAAATATCCTTGTTGGAAGGAAGCCTCGTAGACTAGAAAGAGCACTGGCTTGAGAAGTAAAAACCTGGGTTCTGTTTCTACCTCTACCACTTATTTATTGGTGACTTTGAGAAGAGGCCGCCATTTGCTCATTTCCACAAATTAAGGCAATGGACTAAAGTGATCTAAAAAAAATCACTGTCAGCTCTTAAAAAAAAAAAGGCATGGTGACTATAGAGGTTCCTGAGTCACTGTATAATTACTATGCCCAAGTCCACCCTGGCTCATCCTCCCCTTCCTCTACTTCCCATCCAGCTTCGGAAAAAAGGAAAAAATCCAAAAATATGTAAGTTGAATGGCCTTAATCCAGTTGGGTTTAGAGTACTTGCAATGTAAATGATAGAATTCAATATGCTAACATTTGCAGTGAGTGACAACTTGTTTGACAATCAGACTACATGACAGACGAGACAAGACAGGCTGCCAGCGGCATCCTGGATATGTGGCTGGCGGTGGGGGTGTGACGAATGACAGTGACAGGAAGGAAATAAAGGCTTTTTTTCAGAAAACAGATTTTCCAACAGAGTAAAAGTGAAGCAGTTCTGAAGGTAGAGAAGACTTCTAGACAAATTGCTTAACACAGGGACTGGCAATTAGAAGAAGTTTGAAAGCCCAAAGTTCAGGATAAGAGTAGCGCCCTGGGAGCTCAGTGAAGGAATGTGCTAGAAAAGAGGAACCTCAGAGCAGTTCCTAGGGTTGGAGCTCTAGAGAGAACCAGCACTCAATTCAACTGAACAAATTCAACAAATGTGGAGTGAGAGCCTACATTATGCCAAGCACTGTTTTTTCAGTAAAATAAATTTTTATAAAACATACCCTTGTCCTCAGGGAGCATTTTAGGAAGGGAAAACAGACAGTAATTTCTGTGGGAATAAATGAAGCAGTGTAGAGTTCCTGGGTATGGTCAGGGAGGTAGCAATTTTAGAAAGGTTAGTCAGGGAAGGCTTCAAGGAGAAGGTGGCATCTGAGCAAAGACTAGAAGGAGGTGAGTACAAAGGCCCCCTACGACCTGCATGAGCCTGGAGAGGCAGATCACACACAAGAAGTCAGGCAAAGCAGATTTATTACTCACAGATAGGCAGCAAGAAGAAACAGAAGTCTAGAATCCATGGCAATCCAGTCCCCCAAGGCTCAGGAAAGCTCCCCAGGGCAGATGGCGTTCTGCCTGCATGTGCCCCATGTCACACTATAGCCGGGGAACCCCGAAAGCACTCCACCCTGGGTTTTATACCATGGGTGTCACTGGGATCGCTGAGTTCAAGCATTACAGGACATCCTGATCTAGGAGGAACAAGGACATAGCCTGGATGAACAGACCCTTCTTATTGAGGACACTGCATGCTTGGTTTGTTCTACAGTGATTCCGAGTACTACAAGTGGGAGGTGGGAGAGCCAGATCAGCCCAAGCCATCCAGAGACCTGTCCTCCTACAGTGAGGGGATTACACAGGTGGACATCTGAGGACAGATGTTGAAAGTGGAGCATGCCTCGTACATTCTGGGATCTGCAAAGAGGCCAGGGGAGCTGAAATGAAGTGAGCAGAGGAGAGAGACTAGGAGACCAGAGAGAAGCTGGTGTAGGGGCATGTTGGGAGGACTTGAACTTTTACTCAGAGCATCACAGGAAGTTTGGGGATGGCTGTGAGCAGAGAGGCCTGACCTGATGTCATGAAAGTCATGGACTTTGGGCTCTGACCTTGTTGGTCACATAAACGTATTTGTATGTCAGAAAGGCAAATGTGAAACAGAGTCAAGATCTAGAGATCAGTTTATTCTTTATTCAATCAACAAATATCAAAGTGACCAAACAGAAGCCTAAACTCTAGGGATGCAACCGTGACCATAACACAGACATGCCACAGGGACTTGAGATTTAGTGGGAGAGAGAAAGAAGAAAAAAGACACAACTCAGATGGAACGCTTCTTTATTCCTTTATAAATAACCTAATTTGCTGTAGATCTCAATCTCCACTCAATAGCAGAAAAAAAAAATAGGTTGCCTATTCATGGTAATTTATTCACTTCTGCATTTAAAACAAAACAAAATCCTCTTCCAATTTAGTTCAGTCTCTAGTTCTGCCAGATGTTGGGGTATCCCGTCTCAGAGAATAGAGGAAAGCTTATATGACGAGAGAGAGGAGACTCTTCCCGTGTTCATCTGCCGAGGTGTCCCACCCACTTGGCAGTGCTTGTGAGCATCTCTCCTTTCAGCCTTTCTCAGCTGAATGTCTGGGTCCAGGCTGTTCTGTCTGCACCGTCAAGGTCAATGGTCTCCCCAACCACTGAAGAGTCAGGCTGGCTCTGGCGCTCACAGATGGTGCTGGTTCTCTGTGACTTTCCCAGGACCCCCAACTTGGGACCGTCCACTGCACGCACATTAGCAGCACACGTTCAGCCACATTCCGCATACCCCAGAGTGATGTGCAAACACTTTTGCGTCTTCTTCATGCTGCACACAGGCTTCAAGGAATTAAGGAGGGTAAACTCCTACAACCACCCTGCATGGGAGGGAAGCTCTCTGCAGGACATTTCCACACAAAGAAAGCCAGGCACAGATGCACTCTGCTCTGTCATTTCTCAACCTCTCTAACTTGTTTTTATTTCCCCAAAGCTGCAAACCCTGAGGTGGGGACAGGGAGCAAACCCTACACTCCATGTCCTGCTCCTTTCCTCTCCTTCCTCCACCCAGGCTCCTACCCCAGCTGAGAAGGGGCACTAACTTCCCTCTGTGCGCTAAATACCCTGACACAGCCGGGATCCTCTGTACTCAACAGCTTGGTCTCAGGACCCCTTTACACTCTTAAAAAATGTGAGGAGCCCAAGGAGCTTTTGTGGGGGTGGTATCTATTAATAGTTAATACATTACAAATTAAAACTGAGGAAATTTCATAATATTTATTTCCAAATTAATTTTAAAATAACCATAAACTCATTCATTATATGTTAACAAAATACACATAACATTTTATAGGGGAAAAAACTAAATTTTTCAAAACAAATAGTAAAAAGAGTGGCATTGTTTTACATTTTTGCAAATCTCTAATATCTGGCTTGGTAGAAGACAGCAGGATGCTCATCTCTGCTTCTGCATTCAATGTACCACAACATATTATTTTGGTTGAAATATACGAAGGAAATCTGGTTACACAGATATGTAGTTGGAAAAGGGAGAAGTATGTGTTCAGATTCTAACGTGTATTCTTAGTATAGTATTCTTCCATACTATGCCAAAACTTGCTAAGAAGTGTTTTCTTAAAGTTACTTGCAATGTGACAGCATTTGAAAAACCATATTAATGAACTTTTGAGCCCCATTAAGTTAAAATCCATTAGTCTTTCTTACATTTTGAATAGATCTTTTTACCCATATATGATTTTGTATCACGCATTGCTCATTTGAAAATACTAGTTCACTGAGTTATGTAGATCTTCCAAACGTTGATGCATTTCACTATATCATATATAAAAGTCACAC
Organism: Cheirogaleus medius; assembly: GCA_008086735.1. NCBI lineage: Eukaryota > Metazoa > Chordata > Mammalia > Primates > Cheirogaleidae > Cheirogaleus > Cheirogaleus medius. The sequence continues at coordinate 14,180,582 of VBSM01003198.1, forward strand.
TTGTTACTATATCATCAGCAAAGTCTTTATGTATTGGGCCATGGTGAAGTTTAAGGTGGCAGATATAAGTCTTCAAAGAAAATTCCAATTTTCACTTGAAAGCTCAAATTTATCACTGGAAACAAATACTGTCAGTTGTTTTCTCTGATGTTACAGGCTCATGTAGTTCACTTTCAAGAAAATATTTGCCAGATACCCAAGTCTGAATTACAATAGCTTGTCTGTCAATCACTCCCTCAAGTAAAAATTGTGTTCCATGAATAAAGTACCTGGTCCAGCTCAAAACTCAAACAAAAGTGCTTTTCCTCTAGACTGCCATGGTATTTTTTAAACGGCTTTACTGAGATACAATTCACACAATTCATCCCTTTAAAGGGTACATTTCAATGATTTTTAGTATATTCGCAGAGTTGTACATTATACATCGTAACCACAATCAATTTTAGAACATTTTCAATCACCAGCAAAAGAAACCCCCCACCTGGTTGCCTCCAATTCCTCCAACCTCCCCAGCCCTAGGCAACCACTGATCTATTTTCTGTTTCTGTAGATTTATTTATTCTACACTTCCATGTAAATGAAATCATGAGGTCTTTTGTGACAGGCTTCTTTCACTTACCAGTGTTTCAAGGTTTATCCAAGTTGTACCATATATCAATACAGTACTTCATTCATTTTTATGGTCAATTCAAAGTCTAGGTTATCCATACAATGAAATATTATTTGGCCATAAAATAAACAACTAAGCCAGGTTTGGTGGCAAGCGCCTGTCTAAACTAGTCAGGAGGCTGAGGCAGGAGGATCTCTTGAACCCAGGGGTTTGAGACCAACATGCACAACATAGCAAGACCTCTTCTCAAAAATTAAAAAGTAAAAAGTATAACAACTGATGTTTCCACTTTTGGGCTATTGGAATAATGCTGCTATGAACATTAGTGTACAAGTTTTTGTGTGGACATATATTTTAATTTTTCTTGGATATATATCTAGGAGTGGTATTGCTAAATCATATGGTAACTCTATGTTTAATCACTTGAGAACCTGCCAGACTGTTTTCCAAGCAGCTGCACTATTTATCATACCCACCGATAGTGTATAAAGGTTCCCATTTCTCCACATCCTCTCTAACACTTGTCTTTATCTGTCTTTTTTACATTAACCATCCTAGTGGGTATGAAGTGGTATTTCACTATGGTTCTATTTGCATTTCCCTGATGGTTAATGATGTTGAGCATCTTTTCATGTGATTATTGGCCATTGGTATATCATCTTTGGAGAAATATATATTCAAATTCTTTGCCCATTTTTAAATCAGGTTATTCTTTATATGTTCTAGATACTATTCCAATTTACAATTTGCAACTATTTTCTCCCATTCTGTGTGTTGTCTTTTCTCTGCATTGATGGTGTTCTTTGAAGCACAAATTTTTTTAGTGGTTAAGATTTATTTGGCATGTTATAAGAAATGCTTTACTTTCACTTTCTAATATGAACCTCCAAACCATCCTATAAGAAGAATGGAGTAATGATCCCCATCTTACAGGGGATAAAAGTGAGGCACAAATGGTTAATATACCCTAAGTTACACACCTAGTAAGTGGAGAAGTGGAGGTTCTAACTAAACAATCAATCCAGAGCCTATGTTCTTAATCTACTGTGCAATATAACTTCCCTAACTGTACTCTTTTTTTAACTTTTTATTTTGTTAATTTCAAAATATTGAGAGGGTACACATGTTTTTATTACATGAATAGTTTTTACAATGCTTTAGTCAGGGCTATAAGTGTGCCCATAACCTGAATAGTGTTCATTGTACCTGTTAGATAGGTGTTTACCCCTCCCCTCCACACCCCCCTTTTTGATTTCCAACAATTTTTACTTCTTTCTGAAGCACATTTTTTTTTTAATTTTGAAGATGTTTTCTTTATATCTACTTTTGTCACTTGTGTTATTGGTGTCATAACTAAGAAACCATTGCCTAATGCAAGGTCAACAAGATTTATGGTTATGTTTTCTTCCAAGAGTTTTATAGTTTTAGCTCTTAATTTAGGTCTTCAATTCATTTTGAATTAATTTTTGTACATTTTGAAGTAGATATCCAAATTCATTCTTTTGCGTGTGTGTATCCAGTTGTCCCAGCAGTATTTGTGGAAGAGACTATATTCTTTTCCCATTGAGTTGTTTTCACACCCTTGTTGAAAATCTGTTGACCATCGATGTATGTATGGATTTACTTCTGAACTCTCAATTCTGTTCCACTGACCCATATATTTATCCTTATCCCAGTGCCATGTAGTCTTGATTACTATAGCTTTGAGGTAAGTTTTGAAATAAAAAAAAAAAAATGAGGATCTCACTTTGTTCTTTTTTCGCAATTGTTTTGGCTATTCTGGGTCCCTTGAATTTCTGTGTGAACTTTAGCTTGTCAGTTTCTGCAAAGAAAACAACTGTTATTCTAACAGGAATTGTCTCAAATCTGTAGATCAGTTTGGGGGATATTGATACTGTGATGTTTAATTTTAGGTGTCAACTTGACTGGATTAAGAAATATCTAGAGAACTGGCAAAGCGTTACTTCTTGATGTGTCTATAAAGATGTTTCGAGAGGAGTTTGGCATGTGAGTCAGAGGACTGAATGGAAAAAACTCTCCCTGAATGTGGGCACCAGCCAATCAGCTGTGGGCCCAAATAGGAACAAAGAAAGAGAGAAAATGATTTCCTCTTTCTCTCTCTCCAAGACCTGGAATACACTCTCCTCTTCCTGCCCCTGGACAGCAGAACCACATGCTGTGTGGTATTGGGACCCCAGGACTTACACACGCAGCTTCCCGGGTTCTCAAGCCTTCAGTTTAGGACTGAGAATTACACAATTGGCTTTCCTGGTTCTCAGGATTTAAGACTTAGTCTTGGACTGACACATGCTACCAGTATCCAGGGTCTCCAGCTTGCAGCAGCCTGTTGTGGGACTTAACCTCCATAATTGTGTGAGCCAATTCCCCTAATAAATCCCCATTCATCGGTTTGTCTATCTATTATGTATCTGTCTATAATATTGGCTCTGTCTCTCTGGAGATCCCTGACTACTACAGCTACCTTAAATCTTTCAATCCATGAATACAGGATAGCTTTCTGTTTATTTAGGTCTTCTTTAATTTAAAAAAAATGTTTTGTAGTGTTCTGTGTAAAATTCTCGCACTTTTTAAAATTCTTTTTGATGCTATTATAAATACGTTGTTTTTTTAACTTTCAGATTGTTCATTGCAAGTGTATAGAAATATGATTGATTTTTGTACATTGATCACGTGTCCAGCAATGTTACTGAACTCATTTCTTAGTTCAAATAGATTTTAGTAGATTCTTTACGATTTTCTATATACAAAATCATGTCATTTGCAAATACAGTTTTACCTCTTCCTTTTCAATATGGATGCCTTTTATTTCATTTACTTGTCTAATTGCCCCTAATAGAACCGACAGTATAATGTTGAAATGGCCATTCAGTCTTCCATCATTAATATGATGTTATTTGTGGGTGTTTTATAGATGCCCTTTATCAGACTGAACAAGTTTCCTTCTATTCGTATTTATTTACTGAATCATGAAGAAGTATTGAATGTTTTCAATTGCTTTCTCTGCTTATATTGAGAGGATCGTGTGGTTTTTGTCTTCTAGTCTATTGATGTAGTGTATTACATTAATTGATTTTCAGATGTTAAAACAACCTATATTCCTGGAATAAATCATACTTGGTCGTGGTGTATAATCCCTTTAATATATTGCTGGATTTGATTTGCTAGTGTTTTGTTGAGGAGTTTTGTGTCTATATTCATAAGAGATATTGATTTGTAGTTTTCTTATGATGTCTTTGCCTAGATTTGCTATCAAGATAATGCTTGTTTTATAGAATGAATTAGAAAGTGCTATCTTTTATTTATTGGAAAAGCTTATCAAAATTAGTATTAATTCTTTAAATATTTGGAGGCATTTACCAGTAAAGCTATCTGGTCCTGGGTTTTTCTTTATGAGAATATTTGTATTACACATTTGATCTCTTTACTTGTTATAGATCTATTCAGATTTCTAGTTCTTCTTGAATCAGTTCAAGTAGTTTGTGTCTTTCTAGAAATTTGTCCATTTCATCTAAGTTTTCCAATTTATTGGAATACAGTTGTTTAGCTACAGAACTTTGATATGAAGCAGAAGGGTTTTATATATATTTTCCATTTCATCATACAGCACAATAAAAAATACATGCACTCAAGGATCAAGATTAAAATTAAATTTGTACTGCTTCAGTAAGGACATTCTTAAGCTGCTTTAAAAAAAAAGAAGAAAAAAAGCTTTAACTTCTTAGTGATGAAGAATGACTACTAGTGTATTTGGTGCCAGCTATTTAATTCATGCTAAGGTGAAAGTTTTACTCATAATTGCTTTTGTATAACCAGTGTAAATATCAACACAATAAGAAAGACAAATCAGATCACATCTTAGTTTTATTATTTTTTTTTAAGAACCCAACTACCCAACTACACAGCATGGTAAGTTTTGTTATTAAAGTAGTCTTAACCTCATGAACACCAAAGAATCTCAGAGATTTCCCCCTCCCCGATCCCCAGGAGTCTACAGAGCATACTTTGAAAACTACCGACTTACAGTAAAGACTCCATATTTCAAGTTCTGGACATTTGAACCATGTAAATCCTTTTTCTCTTGTAAAGTTCTCACAGATGAAAGCCTTGCTTACCAGACTATTGTTTCTGCAATGCTTTTAACAAAATTTTTAAATCTAGTTAAAATATTCGACTTAGCAATGTCTTCTTTGCTTTCAGTTATACCAGCTTTCACAGTGAAGCAGTGGTGCCTAAACTTCAATAGATGGAGAGCTGCAGGGCAAAAAATGACAATATCAGGAAGGGAAAAGCGGCTCAAAATCCCCAAATTTTATTTCATTTCACAGGCAATCATATTACAGTTTTATGGGTGCTCTTGAGTCTATGGAAGCACAAAGAATGGGTGCCAAAAATCACTTCTGAGAGGAGGTAAGGCATAGGGGGTGAGGAAGAACATGCCACAGAGAAAGGGCACAGGTAAAAGATCCAAAGGTCAGACAGAGCATCTGACCCAGTAGTGAACTTGCGCTACAAAGCATAGTGAGAGGATATAGATTGAGAAATAAAACTGGCAAGGTAAATAGGAACCATATTGTATTATTCAGAGTTCTCTAGAGAAATAGAACCAATAATATATACATATATATATATATATGAGAGAGAGAGAGATACTTCTTATGAAGGATTGACTCATGATACTGTGGAGGCACAGAAGTCCCATGACAGGCCCTCTACAATCTGGAGAACCAGGAAAGCCAGTGATGTAAATCATGCCAAATCCAAAGGCCTGAGAACAAGCGGAGCCAATGGTATAACTTCAAGTCTGAGGGTAAATGCCTGAGAACCCAGAGCTCTGATGTCTAAGGGCAAGAGATGACGGATGTTCCAGCTCAAGGAGAAAGAAAGTTCACACTGCCTCTGCCTTTTTGTTCTAAAAGAGGCCCTCAAGGGATTTTTCAAAATAAACAACAGAAGTTTATTTCTCAAAGTTCTGTAGCCTGGGAAGTTTAAAATCAAAGTGCCAGCAGATTCAGTGTCTGGTGAGGGTCCTCTTCTTTTTCATAGGTGGTGGTCTTTTCCCTGTATTCTCACGTGGCAGAAGAAGAGAGAGGTCTCACTAAGGCCTCTTTTATAAGGGCATTAATCCCATTTATGAAGGCTCTTCCCTCATGATCTAATTATCTCCCAAAGGCCTCAACCACCTTTTTTAAAATTTTTATTTGTATATATTCATGGGGTACAAGTGCTATTTTTCTACATTGCTGAATTACATTGTGGTGAAATCAGGGCATTCACTGCATCCTTCACTGGAGCAATGCATATTGTACTCACCAAGCAACCTCCCATCATCCACCTCCTCCTACCTCCCCACTCCTCCGAGTCTCGACTGTCCACCATTCCATATTCTGCTTCCATGTGTACACAGTATTTAGCTCCTGCTTGTAAGAACATGCAGTATTTGTCTTTCTATGTCTGAGTTGTTTCATTTAAGATAATGTCCTCCAGATCCATCCATGTTGTTACAAAAGACATGATTTCCTTCTTAGTGGCTGAATACTATTCCATTATATATATATATATATATATATATATACACACACACACACACACCACATTTTCTTTATCAAATTCTCTATTGATGGACACTTATGTTAATTCCTTGTCTTTGCTATTGTGACTAGTGCTGCAAAAAACATGATTATAAACATCTTTTTATATATTATTTTCCTTTGGGTAAATACCCAGAAGAGGTATTGTTGGATTGTATGGTAGTTCCATTTTTCTTTGAGAAATCTCCATACTGTTTTTCAGAGGTTGCACTAATTTACATTCCCGCTAACAGTGTCTAACAGTTCCCTTTTCTCTGCATCCTTGCCAACATCTATTTTTGTCTTTTTAATAATAATCACTCTGATTGGTGTAAGATGATATCTCACTGTACTTTTAATCTGCATTTCTGTGATAATTAGTGATGTGGAACATCTTTTCAAATGCTTTTTGGCCATTTGTCTTCTTTTGAAAAATGTCTATTCATGTCCTTAGCCCACTTTTGAATCGGATTATTGGGTTTTTTGTTGTTGAGTTGAGTTCCTTGTAAATTCTGGATATTGGTCCTGCCAGGTGTATAGCTTGCACATGTTTTCTCTCATTCTACAAGTCATTTGTTCACTCTGCTGATTATTTCTTTTGCTGTGCAGCTTTGTAGTTTAATTAAGTCCCATTTGTCTATTTTTATTTTGTTGCCTGTGTTTTTGAGGTCTTAGTCATGAATTCTTTGCCTAGACCAATGTCTAGAAAAGTTTTACCTAGGTTTTCTTCTTGTATTTTTCAGTTTCAGGTCTTACATTCAAACGTTTAATCCATCTTGGGTTAATTTTTGTACACAGTGAGAGAAAGGAGTTCGGTTTTATTTTTCTGCCTATGGCAATCCAATTTTCCCAGTACCATTTACTGAGAAAGGCATACTTTCCCCATTATACGTTCTTGTTGACTGTGTCAAATATCAGTTGTCTGTAAGCTTGTACTTTATCTCTAATCTGTTCCATTGTTCTATGTATTTCTTTTTATAGCACTACCATGCTGCTTTGGTTACTATAGGAATTATATGATGTCAGCCCATATTGATGAGGGCAGATTTTTTTTAATTCAGTCTACTAATTCAAATGCTAGTATCTTCTGGAAACATTCTCACAGATGTACCCAGAAATGTTTTACCAGCTATCAGGGCATCCCCCAGCCCAATCATTTGATACATAAAATTAACTATCACACACATCATGAAGGCTATTCATTGTTACATTAAGGACATCAAACATTTTATTGAGAGCAACAGGGGAGACATAGATCACTTTGGCTGTAGTGTGGAAAACAGATTAGAAAGGCAAGATAGAAGGTCAGAAGAACAGTTAGAAGATTACTGAAATAATCCAAATGAGAGAGAATGGGGGCATGAACAAATGCAGTGGCAATAGGTGGAAAGAAGTGTACACTTTTAAAATAAAAACATAAAATCATTAGGATTTTTTAATGCAGGGAGAGAGAAAGAAACTAAGGATAACTCCTAAGTCTCTGATGGATGGTGTGGTGTGTTAAGATGCACAGGAAGGAGATAGGGACATTTAGGAGGGAAGTTAATTAGTTCACTCTGGCACAGGTTGAGTTTTGGGTGCTTAGGGGACATGTGAGTGGAAACATCTGGCAACGATTTAATGAAGGATTTCTGGACTTCACTGAGAGTAGCTGAGTTAAGAACTATACATTTCTGGAGGTACCAATCTACAAGTTGGTTTGATTTTCTTCAACAGGGCTCAGCAGCTTGGATGCAAGAGCTGTATGCAAGAGGTTGATGACCTGGTGATGATGGAGCATGCTGGGATAATGGCACCAGTTCCAGAAATTCTAATTTTCAAGTGGTGATGAAGAGCTTTTGCCACAGAAGTCAGCAACTGTGGTCCTAAGGAATAATAGTATACAGAAGCATCCTTCAACTGTGCAATTAAAACAGATAAATAGAGGGCTCAGAAGAGGAAAATCCGCAGAGGGAGAGAAAAAGATCAGCAGGGTTGCACTTCTTTAATCAGGACTTTTTCTCAAGGCAAGATTCCTATTGTAGCATGGGCATCTTCATTCTTTTTTTCTTTTCTTTTTTTCACCTCTCCTTCCTCAGTTTTTTAGTCAGGATTCTTGCGAGGAAAAATCACTACATTTTAAGCAAGAAAGGACATGTCACAGGAAATTAAATGCTTACAAACCCATTGGTAGGGTTGATGGAGCAGGCCTCCTCAAATGACTCTCATGCAACAAAGAACTGACTTTTGAACCTACTACCTCAGAGCCTGCCCCTGGAACTATGCCAGAGCCACCCTCACAACTATCTCTGAACACCTAGGAAGATGGAGAACAGTCACCTGAAAATTCAGTGCAAGGACTGGGGAGCCACATCAAGAAATGACTATTGCCAGTATTGCTTCTCAATACCCAGGGTGCTGGAGAAAGGGGCTGAAACAATCCTGTGGGGAAACTTCATGTTTCCATAATGTTGCTTGCCAAAATCATAAGCCAATAACCACTGGAGAATAGCCTCTCCTTTACTTCTACCTTCCAAATCTCATGTAAGTGCACTTATTTGGCAGAACGTAATATGCATTTAAAACCTACCTTAGAAATATAATTTTTACCTTTCCAACCACTCTAAAAATAGAAGGAGACCAGAATGGAGTTTAGGAAGAACAAAGTGGAGTTTGGGTGATTCAATTCAGAGCACCCGCCTCCTGGGGATCCCAACAAAGAAGAAAATGGAACTTCCAGGTTTTTCTTTCAGAAATGATGTGTACCCTCCCCATCACCCTGTTCAGTGGATCTGTGTCAAGAAATGATTAGGAAGTTACATTTCTGCTCCTCGGATGAGGATTTACTAAGCCATCAATTTCTCTTATTTGGATTCTAATTTGAGGTTTCACATTTTCTCATACTTTCCTTAAACCTTCTGTAATACCTGATGGACTTTTCCCAACCTGGGGTCACTTTCAGGTCAGACATCCTCTCTCCCCAGCCTAACCAATGCCTTGAAGCCACTCCTTAGTTGTGTAGTAGAAAATATCTTGCATTGGAAATCTGGAGATGTAGGTTCTAGTCCTAGCATACTACTGACAAAATGTATAACCTAGGAAAAAATCATAATCCTAGACTGAGCAGATATAAATGTCAGAACTCACTCATTCAGCAAATATTTTTTGAGAAACTACTAGTAAGTGACATTATTGGGTGACAAGCACTGTTTGAGGCACTTAACATGCAAAAATGAACAAAGTAGTTGAAAAGCTCGGTCTTTATGGAGATCATGTTCTAGTGGGAGGATAAACAACTAACATAATGATTAATATAGTACTTTAGGAGGTGACCAGAGCAGTTAGTCTAAGGTTAATTGTCCTCCACTCTTGAGTCAAGATCTTTCTGAGTACGTTCATCAATGCCCCATGTATCATGGGCTTTTCCAGTCCAGCTGGTGAGAACAGGCACCATGCACTGTTTCTCCTAGTCCTCTCAGATAGTTATTTCCCCAGCCTTGGGTGGTCTCCTCACAAGCATGAGCCAATTACTACTCTGCTAAATACTTTAGAGGAACTCTCCAGTTTTCTGAGGTTCTATGTGTAACTATTTTCTCTCTAGTACTATGTCCTGTCAACTCCAGCTGCCTTGGTCTCCTTCGACTCTCAACTCAGGGAATCTGCCAGCTGTCCTTGAGTTCTCCCTTCTTTTACCCACATCCTGGGAGCTCTCTCAAGGAAATAAGCAGGAGTCATTGTAGGTCTCACTTCATTTGTTTCCCATTTCACAGAGTCACTGTATTTTATAGCATGATTTTCATTGTTTTATAATCTACTCTTTCATGTATTCTGTCCGCTTTGGGGGTTGTTTTAGGCAGGAGGGTAACTCTAGTCCCTTTTACCTCACTGTAACTGAAAGCAGATGTGGTGATGATATCCTTTCTATGTCCCAGTTGGTATGTTTACTAATTTTCTGTAATGGTGAGACAAAATACATGAATATTAATCTTTGAACCATTACTACACTGATGAACCATATTGACGTTTAGATGTTGATTAGAAGTTTTATGAGGATTGGTGAGATGGTTAATTTTAAGTGTCAATAAATGCAGAAAAAGCATTTGACAAAATTCAGCACCCTTTTATCATAAGAACACCTAACAAAATAGGCATAGACGGGACTTACCTCACAATGATAAAATCCATATATGACAAACCCACAGCCAACATCATACTGAACAAGGAAACTGAAAGCAATCCCGCTTAGAATTAGAACCAGACAAGGTTGCTCACTACCACCATTACTATTCAACATAGTGCTGGAAGTCCAGCCAGAGCAATCAGACAAGAAAAGGAAATCAAGGGCATCCAAATGGGGGCAGAAGAGGTCAAACTATCACTCTTGCTGACAATATTATTTTTTATCGAGAAAACCCCAAAGGTTCTGCCAAAAGACTCCTGGAATTGACAAATTCAGCAAAGTCTCAGATTACAAAATCAATGTACACAAATCAGCAGCATTCTTATACGCCAACAACAGCCAAGCTGAGAACCAAATAAAAGACAGAATACCTTTCACAATAGCAACAAAGAAAATAAAATACCTAGGAATATATTTAACTAAGAAGGTGAAAGACCTGTACAGGGAGAACTACGAAACACTGAGGAAGAAGATAGCAGAGAATACAAACAGAGAGAAAAACATACCATGCTCATTGATCAACAAAATCATTGTTGTTAAATATCTATACGACCCAAAGTGATCTACAGATTCAATGTAATCCCTATTAAAATACCAACATCATTTTTTGCATATCTACAGAAAATAATTCTATGCTTTGTACAGAACCAGAGAAGATCCCAAAGCTACCTTAAGCAAAAAGAACAAATTGGGAAGCATCAATTTACCAGACTTCAAGCTATACTACAAAGCTATAGTAACCAAACACCATGGTACTGGCACAAGAACAGAGACATAGACCAATGGATTAGTACAGAGAACCCAGATATAAAACCATCTTCATAAAGCCATCTGATCTTTGACAAAGCACACAAAAACATACACTGGGGAAAATAATCCCTATTCAATAAATGGTGCTGAGAAAATTGTTCTCACTAATGATAGTAGTGTTAAGAACATCACAAGATAGCTATCTGATAAAGGATTCAATAATTACTAGAATAAATATTTTAAGCATTTTTATTTAAACTTAACATAACTTTGAGAAACCTTTATGACTTAAGAGAAATTGCAAAACAACTGCACATAGATAAAATATATGTAAAACTTTAGGTAAGTTAGAAGATTGAAACAAATTATTAAAATCAAAGTATCCAACAAATGTTTAAGGTTTTCCCATTAAAGTAGTACCCCAAATTTTACTTGTAATATAGTAGTAACATTATTTCTATTTATAGAGAACTAGTAATAATGTTACTGGACTATTCGATAAAGAAAATGTCTAGCTGAAATTTATTTTTCTAATAAGAAAACTGTTTATATATATATGTATTTATAATCAGACTATAAAATACATGAACAGAAATCATACCAATTATATTTATTTCTATGGAACTCATTATTAACAACAAATTGGTCACAATGTAAAGATAAATAATCCTTCATATTTATGGCGGTAGAAATTAAAAAAGCAAAGCACTGGAAAAAAACCTTATCATACCTCTTCCTCCTAAGCCCAACCTCCCAAAACTGTTTTGAATATATATATGTATTTAAATGTCAAACAACAAACCTGAAAAAGGGGCTGGCCTAGGACCATGAAATATCAAATTCTTCAGAGTTAATGATAATTATAAAATGCTATCTATATCAAATAAACTTTGATTAGACTCTTTAGCTTAGGTGTATTTATTGATGCATTTCATTTTTATATCAAAAGGGGGAAGGAGAATACACACAGAAAGCAGTAGAAAAGGACATTGCCTCCGGCAGAAAATATGAACAAAAGTATGATAGAAAAAAGTTTATAAGTAGTAGCTAAATAGATGTCATATGAAGACAAAGACACCAGAGGTGAAAACACCATATGACAATAGAGGTAGAGATTGAAGTGCTATAATTGTAAGCCAAGGAATGCCAAACAAAGATTGCCAGCAAACCACCAGAAGTTAGGAAAGGGGAAGGAAAGATTCTCCCCAATAGGTTTCAGAGACATCATAGGCCTGACAACACTTCAATTTCAGACTTCGAGTCTCCAGAACTAAGACAATAAATGTCTGTTGTTTTAAGTCATTCAGTTTGTGGTACCTTTGTTACAGCAACCCTAGGAAACTAATACAAATACATACCATTCACCACAGTCCTCTACTATTGGATTATTTAATGCTCGATGATTTAAAACTAATATTTGGAAAAGGTTTTTTAAATGAATGGACATATCAGTCAAATCTCTTCTGACAAAGAGATGTCCTACATTTTGTTTTTGTATTCTTTTCATATTATTAAAGTAATATCATAAATATGAGAATCACTATAGGCCATGTGTATAGTCATGGAAAAATTATAAGATATAAGTGGGAGTTTGAAATGTTAATCAAATACAAATTTACACAAAACTAAATAAAATTTTTATTTTAAAACATCACAATTACAATAAATGCCCCAACTATACAAACTGTTATATATATATGTATATATATATATATATATGTACACACACGCATATATTTAAACTTGCTTCAACTTTCATCTTTTTATCTGAGTAAAAAGAAGAACACTTTCCTCATTCAGGAGATTTTTGATGTTGTAATAATTACCTAAAAGTAAAGTGATAAGAAAATAAAAATTACTTCCATAGGAATCATTTCCTTTTGATTAAATATTTAGTCATCACCTGGCAGTCATAGTATGTAACATAAAATAAAAACAATTTACCTAACCCAAAGTAACTCATTTAATTCCATGAACTGAAAGATTTTAGAGTTAACCACCATATATGATCATAAAAAGGCTTAAAAGAATAAAAATTTCCCATCATTATGGTAATGAATGCAGAGATGAGTTAGACAAAGGTGCAGGAAGGGAAAATATTTTTCTGAAACCAATCTTTAAGAGGTCTCTAGAACTGCTGTGGATTCCCCTAAACCAGACATAATGCATATACAAGGTAAGAATAAAAGGTACAGCGTTAAGTAAAATAAAATCTCACAATTTAAAAAGTGCTATTCTTAAATGAGGTAATAAATAACAGCAAAAGTGAACTATAGACGACAGCAAGCATCACATATGGCACATCTAGTAACATTGCGTACTATTACTGAGACTTTCTATATATTAGAAATTGATACATATTGAGATTAACCAAGTTAATAAATATAAAGTATTCAAAACAGTGCTGGCTGGCACATACTAAGGACTATATAAACATAGCTATTATTATTGTCTCCTTCCAATAGAATGCAAGCTCCATGAGTGCAGGGATTTTTGCCTGTTTTGTTCACTTATGTATCCTAAACTTTTAGAATAGATTAAAATACCTATTTCCAATGACTTGTGCTCTTCAATAGCTGGAGGAAGCTCACTGTTATGTGTGTTTCAAATAACCTACTAAAAATTATTTGAGTACATAATTTCTTAGAGATAACATGGGGGAAATAATTTTCCTTCTACCCTGAAATACAACTTATCCTCTAAATAAATATTTTTATATTCAGCAATAAACAACTCTTCAATTTTCATGTACCAAAACACTAATACACTTACCTAATGGTAAAATTAAAGGACAATATGTATCAAAATGTTTAGGCATCTGTCATATCACACTTCATTTTGACCACTGTGGCTTCAATTTTCATAGTGCCCATGAACAACTATATAGATACTATCTAACTATGTAAAATAAAATGTCTTTAATTATGCTTACCTGAAGGAATATAGAACGAATCCCCAGTAGTTATTATATAAGATGTTTCATGTAAAGTACACAAAAGGTCACCAAAGTTAACATAAAAAACCTGTAAAATTAAAAATAAAAATCTTATTCCAAAGTGAACCATGACAACACCACTCCAAAGAACCTTAAAGAAAATGTGGTAGGCAGAATAAGAATTCCCTACAAATGCCTATGCTCTAATCTACATAACTTGTGAATATGTTACATTGCAAAAGGGAACCTGAGAGAAGGAAACTATCCTTGATGATGTAGGTGGGTCCAATCTAATTGTATGAGCCCTTAAAAATGGAGAACTTTTGACTGCTGGAAGCAGAGAAGCAATGAAGCAGGAGTCAGAGAAACTCAAAGCACAGAAAGGATTTGCACTGTTGCTGGCACTGAAGATATGGTGGCCGCGAGCCAAGGAACGTGCACTATTTCTAGAAGCTGAGAATGACACCCTGGCCGACAGCCAGTGAAGAAAAGGGAACCTCAGTCCCACAACCACATGAAAATGAATCTGCCAACAATCTGAGTAAGAGTGGAAGCTGAATGAAAGCAGATTCGTCCTTATAACCTACAGAAAGGAATACAGACCTGCCAACACCTTGATTCCAGCTAATACCAGCCAAACCTGCCAGACTTCTAACCTACATAACTGAGATAATAAAAGGGTATTGTTTTAAGCCACTAAATCTGTGGTACAGTCATGGGCCACACAACGATGTTTTGGTCAACGACGAATCACATAAAACAGTGGCAGTCCTATAAGGTTATAATGGAGCTAAAAAATTCTTATTGTCTAGTGACATCATAGCTGTCACAACTCAACACATGACTCATGTTTGTGGTGATGCTGGTATAAGCAAACCTACAGCACTGACAGTCTTACAAAAAGCATAGCACAATTATGTACAGCTGCAGTCCCCAACCCCCTGAGCCACGGACCAGTACTGGTCCCAGTCTGTGGCCTATTAGAAACCAGGTCACACAGTACGAGGTGAGCAGTGGGCAAGCAAGTGAAGCTTCATCTGTATTTATGGCTGCTCCCCATCACTTGCATCACTGTCTGAGCTCCGTCTGTTGTCAGATCAGTGGTGGCATTAGTTGTGGGAAAACAAGCCCAGGGCTCCCACTGATTCTGCATTATAGTAAGCTGTATAATTACTTCATTATATATTACAATGTAGTAATATTAGAAATAAAATGTACAATAGTGTAATACGCTTGAATCATCCCAAAACCACCACCCCCCACCCAGGTCCGTGGAAAAATTGTCTCCATGAAACTGGTCCCTAGTGTCGAAAAGGTTGAGGCCTGCTGACGTACAGTATATAATACTTTATAAACAACTACTTGCTGGTTTATGTATTTACTATACTATACCTTTTATTGTTAGAGTGTACTACTTCCATTTATTAAAACAAAAAATCTTAACTGTAAAACACTTTCAGACAGATCCTTTAGAAGGTATCACAGGAGATGACAGCCCCATGTGTGTTACTGTCTCTGCTGACCTTACAAGAGGACAAGATGTGGAGACAGAAAACAGTGACACTGATGATTCTGACCCTCTGCAGGAATAAGCTAATATTGTGTTTGTGTTTAGTTTTTAATAAAAAAGTTTAAAAAGCAAAAAAAATTTAAAAATTTAAAAATAGAAAAAAGCTTACAGAATGATATAAAAAAATTTCATGCAACTATATAATATGGTTGTGTTTTAAGTATTACACGAGTCAAAAAGTTAAAAAAATTAAAAAGTTTATGAAGTAATGTCAAATTTCACACTATATACATAGGTAGCACACTGGCAATAATTTGTTTTTTAGGGGGCAACTAAAAATAAGAAGTGTAAGGCCTTCAAATGCTCAGATTCTATGTCTTCCCCCAAATTCATATTTTAAAATCTTAAGCCATCCAATGTGATCGTATTAGGAGGTGAAGCCTTTGGAGGCTAATTAGGTCATGAGCACAGAGCCTTCATGAATGGAATTAGTGCCTTCATAAGACACACAGATCAAGGTCAATGGTATTCTTGTCATAGCAGCCCAAACTGACTAAGACATCCATCAAGAATATTTTGCCTCAGATAATTATTTGTCCTCCTTGTTTGTTTTGTTTTTGCTACTTTGTAAAATGAGCCTAAAATATCAGAATAATAATAGCTAGCACTTATACAGCACTTACTCTGTGCCAAGCACTGTTCTGAACATTATATTTTTTATTCATTTAATGTATGTGCCTACTAATAAGACAAGTACTATTTTAATAGCTTTTCACAGATGAAGACACTGAGTCACACAGAGAAAGTAAGTAATTTTCCAACATCACAATGTAAATGGCAGAGCTGGGATTTGACGCAAGCACTTTGATTCCAGAATTCATTCTCTTAAACACTATGATATACTGCATCCTTAAATGGGAAAAATGTTCTGAAATGTTCTAAAGGTATTTTTATAACTTAATAAGAAAAACATTTTCTTATTATATCCAAAAAAGAATGTGCCTCAATTGAAAAGACAAAAAAGTAACACCAGAAAGTCAAGCATAGGGATTGGCATAGTGGCTCATGCCTGTAATATGAGCATTTTGGGAGGGCAAGGCAGGAAGACTGCTTGAATTCAGGACTCCAAGATCGGCCTGGGCAACATAGCAAGACCCTGTCTCTAAAAAAAAAAAAAAAAATTTTTTTAAATTAGCTGGGCATAGTGCTGTGTGCCTTTGGTACCAGCTATTCAGGAGGCTGAGGCAGGACAACTGCTTGAGCCCAGGAGTTTGAGATTGCAGCGAGCTATGATGATGTCATTGCACTTTAGCCCAGGCAACAAATGTAGATAGATAGATAGATGAGAGAGAGAGAGAGACAGAGACAGAGAGAGAGAGAGAGAGGGAGAAAGCAAGAAAGAAAGAAAGAAAGAAAGTCAGTCAGTCAAGCATACATTTCTAGGTGTTTTTTCCTTATCTATTCAATTTGCCTAAGAATATAACTCTTCATTTTTGTAAATATTTAATTAAGAAGCCTTGTGAAATACACAAAAATAGATTGATGAACTAACTCCCATAAATACCTAATATCAACAACCAGCCCAGTCAAGTCTACTTTCCTCGTTCCACATTATTTTGAAATGCCCATCATCATAATTCATCTGCAAATATTTCTGTATATACTGAAAGATCAAATATTTTAATAACATAACAGCAATACTGTTATCACATCTAAAAATAAATATTTAATATCAAATATCCAGTCAATATTCAAATTTCCAAATCATCTTTTTTTTTTTTTTTTTTTGAGACAGAGTCTCACTCTGTTGCCCCGGCTAGAGTGCCGTGGCATCAGCCTCGCTCACAGCAACCTCAAACTCCTGGGCTCAGGCGATCCTTCTGCCTCAGCCTCCCGAGTAGCTGGGACTACAGGCATGCGCCACCATGCTCGGCTAATTTTTTCTATATTTCAGTTGGCCAATTAATTTCTTTCTATTTTTCAGTAGAGATGGGGTCTCGCTCTTGCTCAGGCTGGTTTCGAACTTCTGAGCTCAAATGATCCGCCCACCTCGGCCTCCCAGAGAGCTAGGATTACAGGCGTGAGCCACCGCGCCCGGCCCCAAATCATCTTTTAAACGTAGTATTTTCAGAGATTTGTTTAAATCAGGATCCAATTAAGAGCCACACACATTGCCTGCTTGATCTGTTTCTTAAATCTGTCAATCACTATTAGTGGCTCTCGATCAAAGGTGATTTTGCCCCTCAGGGGACCATTGGCGATTTCTGGAGACATACATCACAACAACTAGAGTGGTGCTAGTGGAATCTAATGGGTAGAGGCCAGGTAAGCTTCTAAATATCCTACAATGAACAGGCCAGCCCCCCTACAGCAAAGAATTATCCAGTCCCAAATACCAATAGTGCCATGGTTGAGAAACTCTAATCTACAGGTTCTACCTGTTTGTCTCATTTTCATTTCTTAAAGTTTATTTACTGAAAAAATCAAGCAGTTTATCTTAAAAATCTTCACACAACTGGATTTTACCAATTATATTCCCAGGTGTCATTCGAAAGGTTCAACCATTGTTTATTTCCTGTAAAGTAATAGTTAGATCTAGAGACTTGATCAGATTCAGGTTTTATATTTGCTTTTGGTTTTCTGCATAGTCTTTTGGGAATACTTTGCTATCAAGTATGAAAAAAATATTCCAAGCTCAGACTCAGGCCTGGAATCAAGTATTTCTCTAAGGAATTAGTTTCTTTAAGTGGGTTGCTGTCACTTCTTTTTTAGTTCTAGAACATATATTGTCTAATTTAAAAAATATTTCCAACTATTTTTCATTGGGATTTTTATCCCTCCTCTGGAAATTCCGATTATTTGAATATGTTGGCATGCTTTTCTCTGTTCTCCACATTATTTAACTTCAATATTTTCTATTTCTCAATCTCTTCTTGATGTCTTCTCGGAGAGCTCGAAAACCAGCTCTCGTAATTAATTTGTTAATTTTTCTGTGGTTTGATTTGACAAATATATTATTGCTATTTTTTCTTTCTTATACATTCTCCAGCACTATGTTTGAAGAAGAAGAAAAAGAGTTAAAGGCCTGTGCTCGTTCTCCATCTTGCCCCCTTTATTCCTTTTTTTCAAAAGAATATATTTATAAGTGTGCTTCATGTTTAAAGATATAAAAATACTCCTGTTATTAAATAACTTTGATTTCCATAAAAAGTTTTTGTTCTTTACATTTTAATATTTTAGTCAGGAAAACAGAAGCTATATATAAGAACTTTTATCTTGCACGTTTGCTTAAATGTTTATTACCCCCAAATTCTTCTTATGTGGATAGTCTTCAAAATAACATGCTTAAACTATTATAGTTTTAAAATGCTTAGTACAGTGCCTGGAACACACAAGTGCTGTATAACTGTTTATCATATAATGGTTTATCCCATTACTAAGTCAAAATAAAAATATAACCATTTTCTTCCTATAACACATTTCAGTGGTTCTCATTTTTGCAATTATAGCTAATATTTCAATAACTACACATGTTCATCTTCCTTCCTTTTAAATTATTTCCCCTAGGAAATATTTCCAGAAATGAAATTCATAGATCACAGTTAAGAATATTTTTCTAATAATTTCTACTAACTCAGTAGTTATAAACTGTCATTTGGCTTCAAATGTGGATTCCTTTGAATATTAGCCAGGTTAAACACTTTCAAACATTTCCTATTCAAATTTCCTTTTGTACAATAAAGGTATTACAGTTTAATGGTGATATTAGTTTCGTGATGACATTTCATGTTTATCCTCATTATTAATTGTTCCTTTATCACTATGCAGGCACCATCTACTGCTTTTAAAATGTGTTGTTTTTACTCTTAATAATAATTTGAGGCCTGTAACATTTTAAGA
Source organism: Cheirogaleus medius (assembly GCA_008086735.1). NCBI lineage: Eukaryota > Metazoa > Chordata > Mammalia > Primates > Cheirogaleidae > Cheirogaleus > Cheirogaleus medius. Next base: position 14,200,034 of record VBSM01003198.1, read on the forward strand.
TTGGATTGAGTATTTTCTATAGTGTTTTAAATCAGGTTTCTAGTTACAATAATAATGTAATATAATAATCAATGTAATAACAAATTAATCTTTGATCCTCCTATGTACCTTTTCTTTTCCTTGCCTAAATTTGCCCTTCTTTGTTAATGTAAACTCAAGGGTCTTCGTAGTTTTTTTCTCATTTTTGAATTTACTTTAATTTTGTCAGTAAAAAGAATCACTTTGAATGTGATACTTCAGTAGCTCATGATTTCACAGACTCCTAAAATGTCACAAACTGAAAAATGTCCCTTAGTTATAATATTTTTAAACGCTGGTATAATGTTTAATTTTCTTAAAATTTGATGCTTTTCAAATTCTCCAGTTTTCAAATTCAAAATATAGAAATATATACATTTATGTGTCTGTATGACTATGTTGCAGAGGTGTGTCTCTCCAACTGGGAGAGGAGAAGAGAAAGAGAAGGGGTGGGGGGCAGAGAGAGAGAGAGAGACAGACAGACACTGACTCACCTTGAATCTTGTTGTAACTTTAGCCAGTAAAATTGTTATATATAATAGTATGTTATCTAGTACTCATTGAAGCAACTAGCTCTTAGTCCTCAGCATACTGCTAAATAGTTAAGTAATTTTTTAAAACTTCACTCATTTTTATTTATTTTTTTTCAGGTTACCATTTTAAATTGATACATAATATAGTTCTCAATTGCATAATCAGAGAAATGTGGAATTAGATTTAATCTCTATAATCTCCTCCAGCTCTAATATTCTAATGATTTGTTTGCAAACCTATTTTTTCAGATTCTTTTAAGTAAAGATCCTTCCTTAAACTTCTGGACCTCAAGACTATGATGTTATACATAGAACAGGTACTTTTAAATAACTGTTGGTTGGGTGACTCTAAATAGATTTAACAAATAAAAACATTTCTCTGTGTAGTGTGTGTAGTGTGGTAATAGGATTTCATTTGAGGAAAAAAAAATGTAATGTCTCATCATATCCAATAAATCAGAGTTGCATCTATAGCAAAACTTATAAATATATGAATAAATATACTCACCAATATATCTGGGCCAACATGTTGCTTTCCTTTTTCTTGATGTGGTCCTAATACCAATTTCCCAGTAGAAAATAAAGGTGTATCCAATGTTTTATATACTTTCAACTCACCATGCGTAACAAAAAATTGGTATGTATCTCGTGGTCTTATAAGATCTAGGTAAAAATAGTAATACTAATATAAAGCAATGGCAATGACATTGGTCAATGATATAACTTACATACACATATATAGAACAAAGAGTTATTTCTAGATATAAACCTGCTTTAAAGAGATAGAACTGATCACATCATTGACTCTGGAGCTAGAATGTCAGAGGTCAAATCTAGCCTCGGCCTTATAAGGATCATGACCTTAGGCAAGTTAATTAAGCTCCTTTTCTCTGTCTCAATTTCCTTTTCTGTAAAATGGAATAATAAAAATTCATCTACATTAATTAGTTGCTGTGGATATCAAAGAATTAATGTGTGTAAACTATTTAAAACATTGTAAGGCACAAAGTAAACACTTTGTTAGTCTTAGTTTTTAATAATGGCAACATTATGATTTCTACTATAGCTGAGACTATTAGCTGAGATATACGAAAGAATTCCTATTTTTAAAAAGTTTAAAATAAAGTCAAAACGTGTCCCTTCTCTGCACAAAACACTCTAGTGACTTCCCATCTCACTCGCTGGAAAGGCCAACCTCCTTTCAATGGCATTTAAAGTCCTACATGATCTAAATTTCTATTTCTTCCCTCATCTCCTAATCTCTCCCCTTCTGTTACTCTATTCACACTGGCCTCCCTGAATATACGAACTACATTCCTGCCACAGGGCCTTTGAACTGCTGTTCCTTCTGCATGAGATGCTCTTTCCCTGGAGAGCCACATATTTTGCTTTCTCATCTCCTCCAGTCACTTCACTAGAGAGGCAGCTCTTGGATCAACCTATAACACAGCAACCTCCTTCCCACACCACCTCCCTCCCACACCCCTTACCCTGCTTTATTTTTATCTACAGCACTTATTACCATCTGATGATTCATATATTTGTTCATCTGTCTATTTTCACTTTTTAGCACACAAGAATATAAGCATATTGAGGTACAGGGATTTTATTATGTTCGCTGCTGTATTTCCAGTTCCTAAAACAATTCCTAGCACATAGTAGTTACTCAATAAACATGATATGAGTATATGAGTAAGTATATGAATGTTGAGTGAATAAATAAATAAATAGATCAGGAGCTTGACTCCAATTATACTGCCAAAAACAAAAATTTTTAAATAGCCCACAAGTGTATCACCACTATGCCAATATATATTTTTTCTGTTTGCTTGACTAATAAGACTTTTATTTATCAAGTAAAAGCTATGAGAAACCAGAGTTCTGTTACTCAGAAATTACTATCTCGCTTTCAAAAACTTCCCTTTTACTCACAAACCTTTCTAGATCTATAATTAACATTCTTCTCTCACCAGCTTCTGATTCTATTTTCCTGGATATTTTGGAATGTAAGTGATCCCACAGATTACATGATACAGAAAAATACACAGATATAAGAAATAGATAAAAAATGAACTGATAACATACATAACTTTTCTAATCTGGTAGAGTAAAGCAGTGTTTTTTTAAGACACTACACTAAACAAAACTCTCTGTTTCCAGAAAACAATCTGAATATAGAAATAACTTGGCTAAGCTGTTAAGACTTCAAATGTAACTGATTTCATAGTCAAAATTTTAAGTGGGAATACTATTGCCACTTTTTCTGGTTTGACTTAATTATATTCTGATTTAGGACAAATAATCCTCACTACTCAGTGACACAATCATAACCGTTGTTAAAATATTTAAATATTTCCTATATGAAAATATTGCCTGGTTGGTAAATAGCCGAGTATTCCCTAAACCCCTACCCTACTATAGTCCATCTCTTGGGACCTTCCATAGCTTTCCAGAGACTAAATACTTAATGCATATCTAATATACCTAGAGGTTTCAAGGACCTTGTTGTCAGCCTTAAGGTTAAACCTGGCATTTGTATGGCTGATTGATGCCCTTGCTAAGTCATCCTCACCAAGGTTTCATGTCCCAAGTACCATTATTGGCATCCACAAGCCCAGAAGGTTGTCTGTCCCCCGCTCACAATCCCTGCCTGGCCCCACAGAGTGTACCCTTGGGTTTGTCAGCTAACTTGCTACAATTCCCCAGAAACAGCCCCTGTCCCTATATGTCTTCCTGGTCAATGAAGGCCTAGAGCCTTTAGGGCGAGACAACACTCCTGATGATAGCACTTGTACCCTAGTGGACAAATGCACGGTACTATTTATCCCCTAAAGGTTGTCTGCCATCAATACTCCTCCACAACTGTCCTCACATAGACTGCTTAATGGAATTAGATGCTCTACTGGACTTTAGCACTGAAAGAATTCAGGAGAGAAAGAGAAAGTAGATAAGTTGATCATCAGGCAGGCAGTTTGTTATTACTAGTAGTTTAATTAAGTATTTTCAATATCATCCCTGATCTTACCCATGGGAATAATGTCTCTTGTTTCTGGGTCCTTTACCCTTGTTGGCTGCAAAGGATCTCCTAGAGGTATATCCAGATTTACCATTAATCTACTCTCTGCAAAAGAAATACCATTGAAATACAAACCAGTTACTTAAAATTCTTCTTAATTATTAAAAAGTTCTGTACAAAATATAGGTATAGAGAAGTTATAAAAGAAATCTGCCAGAGGCATAACAGTCTCTTCCTGTTTATAAATGATCACTCTGATAAACAAAAATTCAAATTCAAAAACCCACATTTTTTTTTTAATGGATGAGGTCTGGCTGTACTGCCCAGGCTGGTATCAAACTCCTGGCCTCAATCGGTCCTCCTGCCTTAGCCTCCCAAAGTGCTGGGATTAGAGGTGTGAGCCACCACACCTGACCAAAAAATCTAGTGATTTAATAGAGAAGCAAATACCTTAAACTTCCTATTTTCTGTAAACCTATCATAACATATGTCAACTCTTGAACTCTTATATCATCAAGAAGTTAAATGATTGTTTTACAAATTCTCTAAGAGAGCTGGAAGTATGTAACACACTTTAGAAAGCATTCTTTAGGGTTCAGGAGCAAGATGATGGACTACAAGTAGCCCGTGCACGCTGCTATCAAGGAAAGGATGTAAAACTGCAGGCCCACCTACAGATAGGCCTTCTTGGAAAGAGCACTGTGAATCACTGGAGAAATGATGGGGGGACATTCAGAGTGAAGGACGAGATGATATGGAGATCCATTCTGCAAGATAGGAAGGTACCTGGGGAGGCATCCACATGTGGGGAAGGACAGGAGGAAAGAGCCCTGGGGTTCCATGCTCCCCCCGAAGCACTTCAGCCTGAGCTGTGAGGGGGGCCCCAAAGACTACCACAGACCTCTAGACTGATCAGGGAGCTGCTTGGGGTCTGTGCAGAGACATTGCACCAGAAAGCAGGTACAATAGGGACCTGGTGGCTTCCGTTCCCAGGTTACTACAAATGACACCATTCTGAGCTCTAAGGTCCAGGATGCAAGGTCTACAAGGGGCTCGGATTTGTTGCAACCACTTCCACATCAGCCCTGCTCGACCAGGAAGAGAACAGGCAAAGACAGTCTCTCTTGCCCAGTCCTGTGACTGGGAGCTGAGCACCCTTTCCCGACAACAGAGCATTTGAGCTGAATGGGTGTCACAGATGCCACCTGTGAACCCTAGGGGTGAAGGTCTCCGCAAGACCTGGGTAGGGGGAGAGCACAGGCTGCCTAGCAGCCCCCACTCCACAGGCCCATGCTCACAACCCCACGGTAGCCACCCACCCCGTGCAGATCCTCCTCTGTGGAGATCTACCTCTGCGGTCCCCGCACTGCTGACCCACACCTCAACCCCGCTCACCGCTCCTGCCCTATCTCTAGGCCATGGGTCTACCCGCGAGAGGCTCCAGCGCTGCTGCCTAGCCCAGTAGCTCCCCTCTCGCAGCTCCAGCACTGCCACCAGGCCTCGTGGCCCCGCCCCAGACTGCCACAGGCTATCTGGCGGGAACTACCCGCCATGGTCCAACACTCCACCAGGGACCCACCAGCTCAAGCTGCCATCGCAACTGGACCCAGTTGGAGCAAATGCCCACAGTCCAGATAGCCATGACCACTGCCTAGATAGACTCACCCAGCTGCCACTGTCACCTCTTTTGGGAGACCTGGGCAAAGCAATCCCCACAATGCTAAATTCCATGGAGAGGGTTTTGCCCAGCTCCCAAACTGAGCTTCCAATGGTGGTCTGAGGAACAACCCAAAACTCAGCATGAAGATCATCCAGCACCAGCTTGAACTATGACAATCACAGGGGAATGGGACAAAACAGAACAGTTGCATTATAGGCTCTCAGTGTACAAACCCCTCCCCTGCCGGGTCAATCCTCCCAAGCAGGACACAAAAAGCATCATCTTGGGACCTCTCCTTCTACTCACTAAGGAGGTGAGTACTCAGCAAAGAACAGGTGCACTGCAAACCTATTAGCCCTAAGCTAAAAGAAGAGAATTCAGATGAGAAGACACCAGCAAAAGAACTCTGGCAACAAGAAAAAGCAAACCAGTTCGACTCCCCCAAGCAATAACAATAGATCTACAGCAATGAATCCGAACAAAAGGAAATGGTCGAAATGTTAGAAATGGAATTCAGAATATGGATGGCAAATAAGATGAATGGAATTGAAAAGAAAGTTGAAAATCAACAAAAAGAGCCAATAAAATGTTTCAAGACATCAGTGAAAACAAATGAAAGTCGCTAAAGAGCCAGGCAACATTAGAAAATACATTAACAGAACTTGAAGAAATTAAAGAGTCATTTAGGGAATTTCAAAACAGAGCAGAAAACATTAGTAACAGGCTAAACCAAGCAGAAGAATCTCAGAGCTTGAAGACAAGGCTCTCAAACCAACCTAGTCAAAGATGCAGAAAAGAGAATAAAGAAGAAATAAACAATCACTCAGAGAAACATGGTACTATGTGAGTGAACTAATATATGAATTAATTATAGGCAACCCTCAGGGAGAAGAAGAAAAAGCAAAAGGCATGGAAAACCTATTTGAGGGAATTATTAAGGATAACTTCCCTAATATAACCAGAGATTCAGACATCCAGACACCAGATGGTCACTGAACACTGGGAAGATTCATAGCAAATAGGACATCCCCTAGACAGTCATCAACTTAGCCAAAGTCAAAATGAAGGAGAAAATTCTACAAACAGCAAGATGAAAGCAATACTAACCTACAAAGGAAAACCCATTACACTAATAGCATACTTGTCAGCAGAGGCAACATAAGCCAGAAGGGTTTGGGGCTCTATTTTTTGTCTTCTCAAACAGAAAAACTGTCAGCCAAGTATTTTGTATCCTACATAACTAAGTTTCATAAATAATGAAAAAATAAAGACTTTTCCAGAGAATCAAACACTAAGGGAATTTGTCACTATCGGATCTGCCCTACAGGAAATACTCAGAACTGCATTATATATGGAACAGAACAAGAGATACCCACCAATGTAAAAAACACCCCAAAATTAAAGCTCACAGCTCTTATAAAACAATAGCTCCAAGAGGGAAAACAAAACAACATGGTATCATCTAACATACTAAACAGAACAATATCCATCAATACTAACACTTAATGTGAATGGCCTTAATGTCCCATTTAGACATAGATAGGCTGAATGGATGAAAAAAAACACTCAAAGTATATGCTGTCTCTAAGAAATACATCTAACTCACATGGAATCACACAGACACAAGGTGAAGGGATAGAAAAAAATTATTCCATGCAAATGGAAACCTAAAGCAAGCAGGTGTAGCCATTCTCATATCAGATAAAATAGACTTTAATAATGGTAATAAAAGACAAAGACAGTCATCATATGATGATAAAGGGACCAATTCAACAAGAAGACATAACAATCCTAAATACATATACGCCTATCACAGGAATTCACAGATTGATAAAGCAAATCCTACTAAATCTAAGCCAAGAAATAAACAATTGCATAATTGCCAGGAACTTCAACACTCCACAGACAGAGCTGCACAGATTGTTGAAGAAGAAAATCAATAAAGAGTAGGGGCAATGTATGTAACCCTAACAATATTTGTACCCCCATTATACTTTGAAATAAAAGCAAAAAAAAAAAAAAAAAAAAAAAAAAAAAAAATCAATAAAGAAACACTTCACTTAAACAGACTCTAGAATAAATGAACCTAACCAAAAATTACTGAATAAACATTCTTCTTATCAGCACATAGGACATACTCCAAGATTGATCAACTCTTAGGCCACAAAACATGTCTCAGAAAATTCAAAAATATCAAAATCATACCATGTATCTTCTCAGACCACAGTGGAATAAAACCAGAAATCAATTCCAAGAGAAACATTCAAATCTTCACCGTCATAGAAATTAAACAACCTGCTGCTTAACGATCCTTGGACCAATGATGAAATTAAGATGGACATCAAAAGATTGCTCAAACTGAAGGACAAAGGGTACACAAGCTATCAAAATCTATGGGATATAACAAAAGGAGTCCTAAGGGGAAAGTTCATAGCCTTTAATGCCTGTATCAAAAAGAAAGAAATATCACCAATTAACAACCTAATGTCACAATGCAAGGAACTAAAAAAGGAAGAGAAAACCAAATTCAAAGCCAGCACAGGAAAAGAAATAACAAGGCTCAGAGCAGAACTAAGTGACATGAAAACAAACAAAAACACACACACACACAAAAGATCAATAAAATAAAAAGTTGGTTCTTTGAAAAGATTAAAAAAAGAAATCAAGGTTACTAGCCAGATTAACCAGAAATAGAAGAGAAAGGACTCAAATAAGCTCAGTCAGGAACGAAAAAAGAGACTTTACAACTGATACCAAAGCAATACAAAATATCATACATGAATACTATGAAAACATCTATGCACATAAACTAGAAAGCATGGAGGAAATGAATAAATTACCGAAACACACAACCTCCTAAATTTGAATGGAGAAAAAATAGAAATCCTGAACACATCAATAATGAGCAGTGAGATTAAAGCACTTATAACAAATCTTTGAACAAAAACAAGCCCAAGACCAGACAGATTCAGAGCTCAATTCTATCAGACCTACAAAAAAGAACTGGTACCTACCCTATAGAAATTATTCCATAACATTGGGAAAGAAGGAATCCTCCCTAAAGCATTCTATGAAGCCAGTATCACCTTAATACCATAGCCAGGAAAGAACACAATAAAAAAAGAAAACTATAGACCAATATTCCTTATGAATGCAGACGCAAAAATCCTCAATAAAATACTAGCAAACCAAATTCAAAAGCACATCTAAAAGATAATTCCCCATGATCTAGCGGGCTTCATGTCAGGGATACAAGGATGGTTAAACATATGTAAATCATAAATGTTACTCACCACATAAACAGAAGCAAAAACAAAGACCATATGATCATCTCAATAGATGCAGAAAAAGCATTTGATAAAATTCAGACCCTTTCATGATAAAAACTCTCAACAATCTAGGCATAGAAGGAATATACCTGAAAATAATAAAAGCCATGTATGACAAAGAGCCATCATCATACTGAATAGGGAAAAGTTGAAAGCATTTCCCTTAAGAACTGGAATAAGACAAAGGTACCCACTTTCACCATGTCTATTCAACATAGTACAGGAGGTCCTAGCCAGGGCAGTCAGGCAAGAGAAAGAAATAAGGAGTATCCAAATCAGGAAAGCGGAAGCCTTTTCACTGATGATATGATCTTTTGTCTAGAAAATCCTAAAGACTCCACCAAAAGACTCCTAGAATTGATAAATAAATTCAGCAAAGTTTCAGGTTAAAAAATCAATGTATACAAGTCAGTAGCATCTCTACATATTATTAACTGACAAGCTGAGAGTCAAAAAGACTCAATACCATTAAAAACAGCTACAAAGAAAATACCTAGGAATATACTTAACCAAGAAGGGTAAAGATCTCTAAGAGACCTACAAAACACAGATGAAAGAAATCAGAGATGACACAAATGGAAAACATCTCATGCTCATGGATTGGTAGAATCAATATATTGTTAAAAATGTCCATTCCAAACAAAGTAATTTACAGATTCAATGCAATCCCTATTAAATACCAAGGTCATTTTTCACAGAATTAGAAAAAACAATACTAAACTTCATATAGAATGAAAAAAGAGACCCAATACTAAAGTCATCCTGAGCAAAAAGAATAAAACTGGAAGCATCACACTACCTGACTTCAAATTATATTACAAGGTTAGAATAACCAGAACAGCATGGTGCTGTATGAAAATAGATACATAGACCAACTGAAAACAATAGAAAACCCAGAAATAAAATCATGTACCTACAACCTACCGATCTTCAACAAAGCAGACAACATACACTCGGGAAAGAAAGGAAGCCCTATTTAATAAATCACGCTGGGAAAACCAGACAGCCACATGCAGAAGAATGAAACAGGACTCCTACCTCTCACCATACACAAAAATTAATTCAAGGTGGATTAAAGACTTAAGTGTAAGGCATGAAACCATAAAAATTCTAGAAGAGGCCGGGCATGGTGGCTCACGCCTGTAATCCTAGCACTCTGGGAGGCTG
>VBSM01003198.1:14211202-14224326 GCA_008086735.1 Cheirogaleus medius
AAAAAAAGAAAGCAAAAGAAAAGTTACAAATGCCCCCGTGTGCCTAAGGAATTTCATAGCCACAGGTGGTATCTTACCTGGTATCTGATGGGGAAGAGTGGGAAGAGGGAAAGAAAGTTTTCCAGCAATAAACTTCCAGAACGAACGGAAATCTCCTACAATAAGGGGCCATTTTTAATAAATTAAAAATTTATTAATAGTATAGTGTAAAACATTTCCTCATGAGTAAATTGCTCTGTCAAATGAAGCTTACCTTTTTCATGCCCTAACTATGGTTACAAAAGAGTAATTTGTACTGTGAGTGTGACCTTATAAGGGGCTATTATTCCTAAATCCTGAGTATGACCTTATTTGGAAAAAAGGTCTTTACAAGATGTACTAAAGGCTTCTGAAATGAGATCATCCTGGATTATCTGGTTGGGCTTTAAATCCAATGAAATGTGTCCTTATAAGAGACACACAGAGAAGAAATACAAGAGGAGAGATCCACATGAAGGTGAGGAACTGATTAGCGCTATGCAGTTATAAGCCAAGGAATACCTGGAGAACCAGAAGGTGGATGGAGTACAGCCATACCAATATCATGATCTCAGAATACTGGCCTCTAGAACTGTGAGAATAAATTTCTCTTGTTTTCTGCCATCAAGTTTGTGGTAATTTGTTGCAGCAGCCCTAGGAAACTAATACATTGGATGAAACCCGAAAACATGCTAAGTGAAGAGAGCCAGTCACAAAAGATCACCTATATAATTCCATTTATATGAAATGTCCAGAATGAGCAAATCTATCAACACAGAAAGCAGATTAGTAGCTGCCTTAAGGCTAGAGGTTGGAAGGAAATGGGAGTGAGTACTAGTGGATATGGGGGATCTTTTTGGGGTGATGAAATGGTCTACAGTTGATTCTGGTGACAGTCACACAATTCTGCGAATATACTAAAACCATTGAATTGTACATTTTAAATGAGTGTATTTAAATTATATTTCAATAAAACTTTTTAAAAAATTAAAAAAGGGCCAGGCACGGTGGCTCATGCCTGCAATCCTAGCACTCTGGGAGGCCAAGGTGGGATCATTTGAGCTCAGGAGTTCAAGACCAGTCTGAACAAGAGTGAGACCCCATCTCTACTAAAAAAATAGAAAGAAATTAGCTGGACAACTAAAAAATATGTATATATAAAAAAAATTAGCCGGGCATGGTGGCACATGTCTGTAGTCCAGCTACTTGGGAGGCTGAAGCAGGAAGAACACTAGAGCCCAGGAGTTTGAGGTTGCTGTGATCTAGGCTAATGCCACAGCACTCTAGCTGGGGCAACAGAGTGAGACTCTGTCTCAAAAAAAATAAATAAATAAATAAAAATAAAAAAGAAAGACTTCTTTAAAATGCCTTTTGTAACCATAGTTAGGTCATGAAAAACGTAAGCTTCATTTGACAGAGCAATTTACTCATGAGGAAATGTTTTACACTATACTATTAATAAATTTTTAATGAATAAAATTATCTTACTTCCAAAATTTGAAAAAAAGTTAACATTAATAAATGAATTTTGCCTATAGTATCAGGTCTGAAGTTTTTAGAAGTAAATTTCAAATTTTGTAAAGAGCTTCTTCTCAAAGCACTCTTATTTAAAATAAAATCTAAAAGTTAATTTCAGAAATAAATTCATACTTCTTTCATCGTTATCAAGACAGATCCTTTTCTGCATAGCTATTTTGTTGACTTTTCCCTTGTTTCCTTTTGCCTTCCTTTTAGACGGTATTGTATCTGGGGATAGTACTCCACTGATCACAAATCCTCCTGAAACATAATAACAAGAAATGCAAAATATACACAGTAAGAAGTAAACCTTGAAGCAAAACTCTTTAAATTAATACAGCACATTGATTTTCAAAATACCAAAGAGTATATTATAGCTAACAGTTCAAATAATACAAATACCAACCAATTTCACTTATGTCTCTAGCACACTAAATCTAGAAACACTGATAAAACACAATTGGATGATCTCTGTTGCTTACTTGAATCAGTCATCAGTAAATGTTAAAACAAAAACAACAAAAAAGGCTAGCAATGAACTATTTATTGAAATCCACATGTAAGTTTAGTCCTTTGATTTACTTGATTTCCATCAAAGAAAGGAAATAACTTTAAGATAACACTATACTTGGTTGCTTACCATAAATCATTTTGTAGAAAAATATGAGAAAATGGTTGATAAGCATAATAATGGGAACTACTTTCCCAATCTAATGCTTTATGAAATTAGAAACCCTGTCAGATAATATAGTATAACAACACTTATAAAGTCACACAAACAGCTACCAAGGAGAAAAAAAATACCAGCATCTCTAATCAGACAAATCTGGATTTGAATCTTCTTTTTATCATTTTGGGGGGAGGTGATAATTAAACGAGGTAATGTATGTAAATGTGTAACACAGTGCCTGGAACATAGTACACATAAATTTGTTACAGGCAGACATTATAGCATAAATTAAGTTTTACCTGATGGCCTTCCCTGATAATCTATTCGCTCGCCTCGCCAGTATTCCAAAGGTTTCAAACGCATTCTCTTGGTCCTGCGAACATTTGGTGTGTTGGAGGGCAATACTGTAAAAAGATGCCAGACAAAAATGTACACATTTAAATGTTCAGTTGAGAATACTTAGCAGTAGAAAGATTCATATTACCTTTCAGAACATAAATACTTTTTTTTAGAACATGAATGTTTTTCTAGACGAAACTGAAAAAAAAAGATACATTTGTTCTAATAATTGAAGAAATGCCAATGAAAAAACTGGCTACCAGACTGGCAAAGATTTAAAAATTTGATAATGTCCAGGGTTGACAATGTTAAAAGTACACTCATCTTACCTGAATAATGCAAAGTTCTGTAGGTTATTAAGTATGGAATGTCCGATTTCCTTAAGTATGAAGTTTGACAGTTGATATCTCTGACATTTTACTTTGACACTTCTTGTTTTTTTTTATTGTGAACGTACATCCTCATTCTTTCAAACACATATTTTGGCTTGTGATTATCTTTCAAATTTTTTTAGAGCAATTTTTGTAAGACCACGAATAACTCAAAAATTTGTGTTATTTTTGAATATGAGTTCCACTGTGGAACCAATGCAGCACAGACAGCTTGATATATCAGCAAGTGTTTGGGAAGGATGTGGCTAATGAATACACACTATGTCAATGGTTTGAGAAGTTCCGTTCTGGTGATTTTAATCTTGAAAGTGAGCCGTGTGGTTAACCTAAGACCAAGGTGGCTAATGATGAGATGAATGCTGTAGTGGATGTGAATCTATCTCAACCTACGTGTGAATTAGCAGCAAGGCTGGAAATTATTATTCTAACAACATTGGATCATTTGAAACAAATCACCAAGGTAAAGAAGCTGGATAGATGGGTTCTGTATGAATGAAATGAGTGTCAGAAGAGAAATCATCTTGAAGCTTGCCTTTCTTTGCTGTCATGACAAAAGGCAAACCATTTCTATACCATATTGTTATGTGTGATGAAAAATGGATTCTTTTTTACAACTGCAAGTGTTTAGCAAAATGGTGGGATAGAGATGAAGTGCCGAAACACAGTCCAAAACTGAATATTCATCAAAAAAAGCTAATGGTGTCTGTTTGGTAGTCTAGCGCTGGTATTATCCACTACAGCTTCATGAAACCTGGTCAATCGATTACAGTGGATGTCTACTGCAACCAACTGGATGAAATGATGAGGATGCTTATGATTAAGCAGCCGAGATTGGTCAAAAGAGACAGGCCAATCCTCTTGCAAGACCACGTCTCAAAAAACAACGTTGCTCATACTACAGAAGCTGGATTTTTGGATGATCATCTACCATATTCATCAGAACTTGCACCAGCTGACTACTACTTCTTCCAGGCTTTAGACCACTTCTTGCAAGGAAAAATATTCAATTCTCAACAAGCTGTGGAAAATGCCTCTCACGATTTCATTGCCAGTCACTCTTCAGGCTTCTTTGCTGCTGGCATAAGCAAGCTACTGTTAAGATGGCAAAATGCTGTTGACAGTTTAGGCACATACTCTGCTTCTTGTCTGAGATACAGTAAACTATTGATTTTAAATCGGACATTTCATATTTAATGGCCTAATATATACCTGACTGAGTTTGTTGGCTATATTATCAAATTCCTATATTCTTACCTATTTTTCGTTTGCTAGAGCTATCCAGAAGCTGTCCAAAAGGCAACCAGAAGCTGTCTACTACTCTTAGGCATAATGCTTGATTTTCCTCTCTGTGAATACTGGAAGTCCTGCTCAGGGACATTTTATTTCCTTTTGTCTACTCCTGACTCCACTCATCATTTCACTCCAGGACAACCATTAAGTAAGTATTGAGAGGTATAGCAGTCTTTCTTCATATGGGCCCACGAAATGCTAACTGACAAAATGTAAATTCTTGGATGAAACAACGAAAAAGCTCCACTCTTACTAGTTCTCTTTAGGTATAAGTGCGAGAGCAGGCACAGCCTCAAGGATAGGTAGGAACACAGAAAGTCCCTCCAACGTCACACAAAAGTGGGAGCTCCCATGAATCTTGACTGGCAAATATCTCTTTGGGAACCATGGATTTTTTAATCCTCAAATGGGCCTCTCCACAAGTTCCACAGCTCCCAGCTTTGCTTACTTACGGGTCTAGCTACTGTTTTGTTTAAGAGTTAACTGGATGTAAGTGGAAGGAGAAGCTATCAGGGATGCCATCTACCTAACAGTCATATTTCCTTTAACAAAATTTTTTCCACCCCAGTTTCTAAGATTCGGTGGGATTATATTCCCCACTATTGGGTAAAAGGGTGAGGACTACAGGATTTATAAACGGACAAAAGACTAACAGTAGCTTGTGATGATTTACCATGAAATTCATGAAAACTAAGTGCATAATTTTAATTTAGCCACTAATTCAAATAATAGTATGTCCCCCACTTAAAAAAATTAAGTTATATTTAGAAACAGAGATTTAATTATAACATTATCCTCACTGGAAATGTTAAAAGAGAAAAATAATATTACCTAATTTGTGATGTATTTTGTTGTCTGGTATCACTTTAGATCTTTTTACTCTTGAGTCATCTACAAAATGCAAAAGATAGTATCATGAGAAATGGCTACAAACTCCAAGTTGGCTTAAAAGTATGTAACTTGGTCAACTTTCTTATACACATTTTAAACAAAACTTGACCTGACGACACATTTTATTACTCTTTTTGCTTTTCATTGCTGAGGAATAAAAACTAAGGAAAAGAGCTTTCAAGATAGCTGACTATAGGCAGCTGGTTTTAGTCTCTTCTTCGGAGAGCAATCATCAAATATCCATATTCCGAATATATCACTGGAGAAAAAACACCATGGGTAACAAAGAGGTGATGGGGAGACACCAAGGGTGAAGGTAGAAGCCAGATTTCCAGCATGAGGCCACTGACAGCATAGATGCTGGCAGGGCAGATGTGGTAAAAAGAGAACATATATCCACTGTTCGTGGGAATGTAAATTAGCACAATCCCTGTGAAAATATAGCATGGAGATTTCTCAAAGCATTAAAAGTAGATCTACCATCCAATCCAGCAATCCCACTACTGGGTATCTACCCAAAGGAAAAGAAGTCATTATATCAAAAAGTCACATGCACTTGTATGTTTATCCCAACACGATTCACAATTGCAAAGATATGGAATCAACCTAAGTGACCATCAACCTAGATAAAATAAATAAAATCCATATATTTATACCATGGAATACTACTCAGCCAGTCAAAGAAAAGAATGAAATAATGTCTTTTGCAGTAACTTGGATGAAACTGGAAGCCATTATCCTGTGTGAAGTATCTCAGGAACATAAAAACAAACACACCATGTTTTTACTTACAAGTGGGAGCTAAATGCTGGATATACGTGATCATACAAAATGGTATAATGGACACTGGACTAGAGACTCAGAAGGGGAGGGAGGGGGTGAAGGATGAAAATTCACCTATTGGGTACAATGTACAACATTTGGGTGTCAGGCACACTAAAAGCCCTGATTTAACCACTATATAATTCATCCATGTAACAAAAAAACCACATGTACCCCCAAATCTAATGAAATTTTAAAAAATTAGAAACCTATAAAACGAAAGTTTAAAATTAGGCAAATCATATGAGCCAGTGGAGAATAAATATTATCAATAAGCAAAAAAAGGGAAAAATACTGTACTGTATCTATAGACTTTGTTACTATGAATATATATGAAGAGTATAACAGTTGCAGAGTGCTGGTGCCTCACATCTATAATCTCAGCACTCTGAGGTAGGAGAAATGCACTTAGTGGTCAGGAGTCTGAGACCAGCGTAGGCAACATAGCAAGATGCCACATCTACAAAAAAATTAATAAATTAGCTGGGCGTGGTGGGCATCAGTGTTACAAGCTTGTAGTCCAGCTACTCAGGAGGCTGAGGTGGGAGGATCGCTTGAGCCCAGGAATTCCAGGTTACAGTGAGCTATCATTGCTACTGCACACTAACTAGCCTGTCAGCCTGGGGCATCATTTCTGTAGTATTCCTGTCAAATATGCTTGGCACGCATTGGATCATGAGGAAACATCAGACTCAGGTTGAAGGTCATTCTAAAGAATAAAAAGCCTGTACTCCTTAAAAATGTCAGTGTCAGGGAAGTTAGGAAAAGACTGATGATTGTTCAGTGTTGAGGGAAACTGAAGGAACATGACAGCTAAATGCCTCCCTCCCATGGGCTGGGCACAGTGGCTCATGCCTGTAATCACAACACTTTGGGTGGCCGAGGTGGGAGGATCAATTGAGGCCAGGAGTTCGAGAGCAGCCTGGGCAACACAACATTTTATAATAATAATAAAAAAAGAGATTAGCTGGGCATGGTGGCATATACCTGTAGTCCTAGCTACTCAGAAGACTGAGGTGGGAGGATCGCTTAAGCCCAGGAGTTCAAGGCTGCAGTGAGCTGTGATCATGCTACTGCACTCCAGCCTAGGTGACAGAGCAAGACTGTCTCTAAAATAACTAAATAAATAACTGCAGTCCATGATCCATGACTAGATCTTGAGCCAGAGGGGAAACAAGAAATACCGGAGAAATTTGAATGGAGTCCCTAAATGAATAGTAGTGTTGTATTAATGTTGTTTTCCTTATTTGGATGGCAGGGGGTGATTATGTTCTTGTCTTGCTGAAATACATAATAGGGTATTTTAAGGGAAATAATACATGTCTACAACTCCCTCTCAAATAGTTCAAACAAAGATGAATAATAATAAATGTGTAAATATTTATGTAGAGGAGGCAATGAGGGAGATGGAACAATGTTGCAAAATGTGGACAACTGTGAAATCTGAATGAAGAGGATGTGTAATTTCTGTATAAATTTGAAATTATTTCAAAATAAATTATTTTTTTAAAGTGGCTAATACAGAGATATCTCCTGAATTTCAAAGATTAAAGAACCCTAATAAGCCTAGGGATGGAAGAAAACAGGTTATCCACAAAGAAAAAAAGAAATAAGTTGCCTTCAAATTTCTATTCATAAGCATTAGCTCTCATGAAGCAAAACAGCAGAAAAGAAAAGAAAAAGATCATGACTCAAGATGAGTTTTCCTATCTGACTGGTGGTTCGTTGTGTTTTAAAAAAAAATCCTGAGTCCTTGCTAGTGTATGTGAGAATGTAGAATGTCTATCAACTTCACAAAGAAGTAACAAGTATATCTGTTGACAATTAGTATAAATGTGTTAAACACATTTTTTAAAGGGAAAAATACTAACACAAGTCAAAAATAATTCAATTATGTGCTATTTCTAAGCCACTTTTAGTTCTCTAAGAACGGTTAAATAAAAGGATGAACAAAGATAAAAGAAACAACAACCAACCAAAAGAAAGCAGAGGTCACATTATTAATATTAGACAAAATAGAATGCAAAGTAAAAAGCATGTAACAGGATCAAGAACATAAATTTGACAAAAGCAGGTATATTCCATATGAAGGCTTGCAAGTTCAGTAACAGCACTGAAATGTACATGACAAAGGCTGCAGGAAACACAAGAAACTGACAGACCATGTGTTAGGAACACTTAACTTCAACTCTAGCAGTCCTTAATAGACCTCAAACCAACAGTAAGAATACAAACGATCAGAATAATATCAAATTTAACATGTCCAAATCTCATATCTGGTTCTTTTCCCCCAAATCCACTCTTTCCTAATAGCTCCCAAATAAGGTTATAATAATGCCATTCCTTCAGATGCTCAGGCCAAAAACCTTGATGTTATCCCTGACACCTTTCTTTCTCTTATACCCCATATCCCATCCATCAGGAAATGCTGTTGACTCTGCCTTCAAAACTACTTAAAAATCTTACTACTGCTCTCCACTTTCTATTGCTACCACCATGGTCCAAGCAACCATCTCTCACCAGAATTATTTTAATACCTCACCAACTAGTCTTCCTGCTTCCAACCTTCCCCTGCCCCAACTCCTTACACAGTCCACTCCTTACACAGCAGCCACAGCCATGATTCTGTCAGGTCATGTCTCTCCTCTGCTCAAAACCCTCCAATGGCTTCCCATCTCTCCTAGTAAAAGTCAAAAGTCCTTATGACAGCCTTTAACATCCTATGTGAGCTTTCATTCTGTTAACTCTGTGACATCATCTCCTAACTCCTCTTCCTCTGCTCTATCCCCCTGGCCTCTTTGATGTTCCTTAATCAAGACAGACTCTTTACCAGATCAGAACATTTGCCCTTGATCTTCCCTCTGCCGGGGACACTATTTACCCAGACAGCTGCCTGGTTTGCTATCTCACCTCTTCTACATCTTTGCTCAAATGATCACTTCTTCAGTAAGGTCTTCTTTACTCATCTACCTAAAAATGTAGCTTCCGTTTCCCACCCTAAAATCCCTGCTTTTTCTTCCCTTAACATCCAACAAATCACAAATTTTTGCTCTCTTTTTATATTGTCTACCATCTGTCCCTCCAGAAAGTAAGCTCCAGGAGGGCAGGAATTTTTGCCAGTTTTGTTCATTGCCAAATCCCTAGGCCCCTAAAAGAATATACAGTAAGTATTCCATAATATTCTATAAATAATTAAAAATTACATAAATATTCAAAGTATATTCAAAAAATATATGCACTTGTTATCAACAAAATAATGACTGGATATATATTTTTAAATCCATATCTGCACACAAAAATTCCCTTTTTCAAGCCCCCATGGAAAAATTATAAAAGCTAAACATACACTAGGAACACAAAGAAAATCTTAATAAATTCAAACAATAAATAATACCAGCCAATTTTTCCAGAATAGTGAAATAAGACATTAACAAACAAGAACAAAAAAGCCAAAACACAACTTCTTAGAATAACAGCCAAAATTGGGTATTTAACATACACCAGATATTAAACTAAGCAAGGAACATATATTCATCCTTATATCAACTTATGGGATTGTAACTGACACTACCATTGTATAGATAGGAAAACTGAAGTTAAGAACACTGAAATTTCTTACTCAAGATAACATAACCAGTAAGTAATAAAGCTGGATTCAATTCCAGGTCCCGGAATCTGGAGACCAAGCTCTTGACTAACGCATTCTTTTAAGTAACTGCTGGATCAAAGAAAAATCACTATAAATTAGAGTATACTATAATAACACCACATAGCAAAACCTATGAAATGAAGCTAAAACTATACTCAGGAAAAACCATTACTTTTTCTTTATCAAATAAAAAGAAGAAAAATATACAAAGTATTCAAGTTAAAAGAGAAAAATAAAATCAATCTAAAGATGGGGAAAAAGGATTTAAAAGGACAAAGAATTAGTGAATTAGGAAATAAAAAACAGTATAACAGATTATAACCAAGCTCACACTTTTTCGGATTATAAAATTCTCTACTAAGAGGCATTTTAAAAACTTTAGTATAGAAAGTTTCAAATATATTGAAAATAGAGAAAATAGTATAAATAAATCCAATACACCCATTGCTCCACTTCAGTAATCTTCCTTCATGTATACACCCTTATCAGCTTAACAATTTTAAATACTGGAGGAGATACTTAAGTACCAGTATTTCATTGTGTCCTCCTTAAAAAAACAAACTGTCATTCGTTATCTGTCTCTCACCTAAGTATAGGGTCTTACAAATCTCTAACTATCTAGCATGGGTCTCAAGAGTAGGTACTCAATGTACATTTGCCATCAGTGACGATTTAAATAAAACATAACACACCTTATTCCATATACATGTCATAAAAATCAAGGCAGTTGAAAATAATAACTTACCTGAACTTTCCCAAACTTTCTCATCATTCACATCAGAATTATTCTTTCCAGACATTAAATAATTCTTGATCCTGGAAGGTCCACTTAAGAGGAAAAAAAAAACCAAAAAAACCACAAAATGTATGCATTTATAATACACACATCTAATGTATCTACCTTAATGATCATTTTTCTCCTAAAACTGCCAAAGGTTTCTTTCTTATAAAATCAATAATGATGTTACAGATCACCAAAAATATACAGTTATACCTCAGTATCTGCAGGGAATTGGTTCTAGGATACCCCATGAATACCAAAATTCAATAACGTTCAAAAGTCCCTTATATACAATGATGCAGTATTTGCAAATAGCCTTCACACATCCTCCAGTATACTTTAAATAATCTCTAGATTACTTATAATACCTAAAACAATGTAAATTCTATGTAAATAGTTCTTATACTGGTTTTTTTGTTATTATTTATTGTTGTATTGTTACTTTTTATTGTTTTTTTTAGATTTTTTTCTGAATATTTTGATTCATGGTTGGTTGAATCAGCAGAACCCACTGAGGTGGAACCTGCAGATACGGAGGGTTGAACGTACTTACCACATAAAACAAACGTTACAATTTAATCTAATAATTAATAGCCAAACATGCTAAACACTACATTTTTTATAATATTTTAAACTAACTCATGGATCGGTTATGAATTTAGCCAACTCAAATGATAATATTTTTTGATAAAAATCAAATTATAAGAAAGAAATTAGAAATAAATCAGTGTATCTTAATTTTTTAAAAAACTATAATCAAAAACAAATGTAGGCCGGGCGTGGTGGCTCACGCCTGTAATCCTAGTACTCTGGGAGGTCCAGGCGGGAGGATCGCCCAAAGTCAGGAGTTCGAGACCAGCCTGAGCAAGAGCAAGACCCCGTCTCTACTAAAAAAAATAGAAATAAATTAATTGGCCAACTAAAAAAAATATATAGAGAAAAAATTAGCCGGGCATGATGGCCCATGCCTGTAATCCCAGCTACTAGGGAGGCTGAGGCAGGAGGATTGCTTGAGCCCAGGATTTAGAGGTTGCTGTGAGCTAGGGCTGATGCCACGGCACTCTAGCCAGGGCAACAGAGTGAGACTCTGTCTCAAAAATAAATAAATAAATAAATGTAACTTAACATGGAGTACAGAAATAGAGATGATTCAGGTTATCCCAATCCTAGATTCCTTTCTTTCTATTATATACTCAGGATAGGCCTACTTATAATCTCACATATAGAAAAGAGATATTAG
This sequence comes from Cheirogaleus medius, assembly GCA_008086735.1. Taxonomy (NCBI): domain Eukaryota; kingdom Metazoa; phylum Chordata; class Mammalia; order Primates; family Cheirogaleidae; genus Cheirogaleus; species Cheirogaleus medius. Next base: position 14,222,813 of record VBSM01003198.1, read on the forward strand.
CCATCCCTTAAAAGTCTGAGAATTTCCTATTATTTACTATTTATTTTTTAAAAGATATAATAAGAGTAGATTAATTAAATTTGCTCACTGGGGGGAGGAGGGCATGGGCAAATGGGCAATATACGTAACCGTAATATTTGTACCCCCATAATATGCTAAAAATAAAATTTTTAAAAAATCTTTAAAAAATTTGCTCACTAAGTGTGGTTATCCACAAATTCTTCAATACTCCTCCTTTTAAAAGGTGGAGCCTAATTCCATCTCTCCCTGAATGCAGTCTGGACTCAATAATTTGCTGCCAATGAACAGAATTAAAGTAGAAGTGACAGTGTACAACGTCAAAGACTAAACCATTAAAAGGCACTGTGATTGCCATCATAGTCACAATTTCTCTTCGATTGCTTGCTTTGTGGGAAGCCAGACACCATACTCAATAGCCAAGAAAGCCACATGGCAAGAAACAAAGGTCTACTGACAACAGCCAGCAAGAAACTAGGATCTCCAGCCAACAGTCATGTGAGTGAGACATCTTATAAATGGAGCCTCCAGTTCCAGACAAGCCTTTAAAGGACTACAAACCAGAAAGACATCTTGACTGCTACTTCCTGAGAATCCATGAGCCAGAACTAGCTCTCCCAGATTTCCGGCCCACAGAAACTATAAAATAAACATTTGCAAGCCAATAACAAAATTAAAATTAAGTTTTGGAGTAATCTATTATATACAACAGGTCACTAATATAGAGAGTAAATCCTATTATCCTTAGAAAACATGTATACCTTTCCTCCAAAACTGAAGCTTCAGATTCTCCAGAATCCAAGTTAGTATCTGTTGGTGTCTTACATGTATAGCTACTGATCTTAGACTCTAAATGAACATTGTGTGCAGTCATTTTATCATCTTGATCCTTTGAATTTCCTGTAGATCTATGAAAATAAAAAATATATAACTGTTTGCATTTCTTTAAAAAATATTTCTTCCAGAAACAATACACAGGTGGGTAATAGACAATATAATATTGGCTATAACAAGTATCAAATTGCCCTGTTTAGATTCTAAGACTTAATGACTAGCTCAGGAAGGAAAATTGGTTCCTGGCCCTATCAAGAGTTCCAATTTGAAAAATTCTAATGAGAGAAATGGTGCAGACACGATCTAACTAAGATGGAAGTGATGACGGAAGAACACTTAGCTACAGGCAGCTTATGATATGCACAACAGAGTTAATCTACCATGGCTTACTGGAGAATCGATAAACTAAAATTGTTTTTCTTTGATATCCCCAGTCAGCCTAGTACAGGACGATATGGTCCTCAGAGGGACCCAGCTCATCTCTTCAGTAGCTGCCAGCTAATCAGTTTACCCCAAACATATGCAAACAAGATACACTATTCCTAGTGATATTTATTTCTTTAGGTTCTACTATCCTCCTGGGTCCTACCATTAGAGTCAAAAGAAATAAAAGGGCCGGGTGCGGTGGCTCACGCCTGTAATCCTAGCACTCTGGGAGGCCG
>VBSM01003198.1:14224426-14248875 GCA_008086735.1 Cheirogaleus medius
AAAAAAAAACCTACCCAAAAAGAAAAGCTCAGGCGCAAATGGCTTCACCACTGAATTCTACCAAGCATTCAAAGAAAAATTAGTAAAAAATCTTCACCAACTCTTTCAAATAATAAATAAAATAAATAAAACTCATTTTATAAAGCCAGTATTTACCTTTATACCAAAAGGAGACAAAGACATCATAAGGAAAGCAAACTACAGACCAGAACACTTCAATAAATTACTAGCAAACCAAATCCAGTAACACGTAAAAAAGAGAGAGAGCAAATATGAGAATGTCTGAAAAAATTAAACAGAATGCATATGGGATTTCTTTATGACAATAATGACACACCCCAATATATTTTAGGGCACTCTAGCATTTATTTCAGTACATCCCTAGCACCTTGCTGTTTCTAACACACAGTACTTATTATTTGTTGAATGCATGCTATAGCAAAAAGCGGGAATGCATTAAAAACAATACTTAACTCAATAGGTTGCTAGGACTAATGAGAACTCATTCAAAGCACCTAGAAAATATTGGCACACAGTAAACATGCAACAAATGTTAACTATTATCATATAAGAAGAAGAATATATATATTTCTAATTACTGAGATATATTTCTAATTATTGAAATCACATTAATCTCACTTAAAAGGAAAACAATTTGAACTATACACTTAAAAATGATTAAGATAGTAAATTTTATGTTGTGTTTACCAAATTTTTTTTTTAAAAAGAATCAACTCTTGGGCAAGAATAGTATTTTATTAAATTTAACAGTTATAATCCCATGTGCTGTACATTATTCCCCACTTTAATATGAGAAAAAAAATTCAGGGTACTACTTTGTCTGGGTGTCACCCAGCTAATGGTAGAGCCTGGATTTAATACCAACCAGGTCTGTCACAACTGCAGAGCCCTTTATGCTAATACTGTTTCTTTGTCAATGATTAAATATCAGAAAAGCTATTAAATGCCGAAAAGCAAAAATAACTATATTGTACAAATTACAGACATTACCCAGAATGATTATCAAGATTTTTCTTCTCAGCCAGGTCTGCCTTGTCACTTTCCAATGGCTCAGTCTGGGAACAACTGGAAATGTCATCATGGTCAATAATACCTTCAGAACCTTTAGCATTTAAAAACTTCTGTACTTTTGAGCTGCCTTCAGTTGCTGTCTTCTGCCTTCTAAATGGAATAGTTTTTTTCTCAATATTCTTAGATAGCTGATTTTTCTTCTCAGTAGGTTTCTGCCTACTGTTGTGATGCACTGATAATTCATTTCTTATTGGAGAATTGCTATAAACAGGACCTGAAGGATTCAATGATAACCTAAAGTTAGTATAATGTTTGTCCAGATGACCTGCATCACTGAAATACTCACACCATTTATATTTACATACAAACACATACATACACACACACCAGTCTCATAGACTAAATTTGTTTCCAAATTAAATTCTTTAAATGATGCAGCTTTTCAATTTATAGATACATGCACCAGACTCTTTAAATTTGTCAGAGGCTTCTAACACCGCTCTCTGGCTCTGCCCACTACTCTTCGGGCCATCCTTAAGATCCTGGTATTCCCCAAAGGTTCCACCTTTAGCCTTTTACTCTATATACTTTTTCTGAGGGACCTATCTACCCACAGCTTCATTATCTATATGCTGATACCTATAATATCCACCTACCTCTTTCCCCTAAATCTACCATGCTTTATTCCCTATCCTAATGAAAAATACAGCTATCTATCGAGATACCTAAATCAGAAATCTGAGTCATCCAAGACTCCTGCTCCTACCCACAGTCAATCCCTAAATCCTATCAGTTCTCCTATTTTAATGCCTCTCAGATCTACTTCTTTCAAGCTCTCCCACCTGTCATAAACAGCGGCCCTCGTCATTTATCTGGATTGAAGAACAACTCTAGAGAAGGGGAGATTAGTTAAGAGGCTCCCTTCACTGGCCTTGTTCTTCAATACGTTTTTCATACTGCTACAAGAATCATCTTTGGAAAATAAAAATTAAATTATTACAACCCTATTTAAAATGTTTTAGTGATTATTTATACCTTCAAGATTGAGTCCAAATACTTTTAACATCAATTTATTTCTACATCTAGAGTTTGCTTATTTCATTAATCACAATTCTCAACAGCACCCTCCAAACAAACCAAAAAAGGCCAGCAGTACTGAACTATTTGTAGTTTCTCTAAAGCATCTGTTCCCAAGAGGCAATCCTTATACCAGCAAGATCAGCATCATCTGGGAATTTGTTTGAAATGTAAATTCTCAGGTCTCACCTCAGACCTGCTGAATCAGAAACTCTCCCAGAGTCAGGCCCATTAATCTGTGTTTTAACAAGCCCTCCAGATAATTCTGAGGTACACTAAAGAAAAATCTAAAGAGAAGATCAAGCTCTCAGTTCAAGATCTCTGCACATGCTACTTCTGCTTGAAATAGTCCATCCTGCTTCCTCACCCTACCCAATTGCTTAACCCCTGATTCACATACTTCAGTAAGTTTTCACTAATTCCCAAGTCTTAGGGTAGCACTCCTCTCAATCCTTTTATGATGTTTGTTCATCACACATCTGACTTTTACTTATGTCTATCCCTCACCTCCAAAAGACTGACAATTCCTTGAGACAACCAATGAATTGACTGGCATTTTACCAATCTTTAAATTCTCAATACCTAACAACAGGGTTAGGGCTGTGGTGAAGCATGAGAGTAACCTTGGGTGGAAAGTTCAAGAAGATACTCTCAGGGTCATGCAAATAGAGCCTTAACTCATAAACCCTGAGACCAAATGCCTTTAAATTTCCACTCTAGTGCCTCACTGCCTCACCCTAGTTCTGGTCCTACTTCATACCATTTCTGCTTCACAGCAAGTACTCTATAAACGTTTCATATATACAAAAGGGCACCGGTGCCACATGTGTACTACAAGCAGGCTGGAGGCAAGTCACATAGTTTTTCTGCACCATAGACTTCAGTTTCTTCTTCCATCAGATGAAGAAATTTGGACTATTTGATCTATGAGCATTCCTCCACTTTTGTGACTCCCAGCTTTATGAGAAACCCAACATCTATTTCAGGACTGTTACATAAGTCTTTTTTGATAAGTTTCACATTTCTAGCACATTTATCTAAGCTCTGTTAGACTTTTATTTACCCATATATTTACACATTCATAATACTGCAGTTTCAGGCAAGCTGGGGCAGAAAAGTGAATTTCGCCAAGCAGTAACAGTAGTACTTAACATTTCAATACTTAACTATATGCCAGCTACTATGCCAATCACATTTAAACCTTATAGAAACTCAATGAAGTAGAAGTATCAGTAATTATATTAAAGTGAGAAACTCTAGAAAGTAATCGATCCAAAGCCATAGAGGAATCATAATTTGAATTCAGATCCAACTACAAAATCTAAAAAGGGCTGCAGCACAATAAATAGTACTTGCTGCTATCAATCAAGGATCCCAATGATTCAATAATTCATAGCAACAAAGACTCACAGATGTGCCGTATTTATACTAGTCTCTCACTGATCTAAATGCCTCACAGTCAACAGTATTTACAAATATAAATACTATATCTACCAATTTTTCTGGATCACTTTATTAAAAAAAGTGACAATTTTTCCAAAACAATGAATGTTTCATATTGTACAGAAAAGAGTTAGCACAGCAGTCACAAGAATACTATTCCTAGGCCGGGCGCGGTGGCTCACGCCTATAATTCTAGCACTCTGGGAGGCCGAGGCGTGAGGATCGCTCAAGTTCAGGAGATCGAAACCAGCCTGAGCAAGAGCGAGACCCCGTCTCTACTAAAAATAGAAAGAAATTAATTGACCAGCTAAAAATACATAGAAACAATTAGCCGGGCATGGTGGCGCATGCCTGTAGTCCCAGCTACTCGGGAGGCTGAGGCAGAAGGATTGCTTGAGCCCAGGAGTTGGAGGTTGCTGTGAGCTAGGCTGACGCCATGATACTCTAGCCCGGGCAACAGGCAACAGAGTGAGACTCTGTCTCTCAAAAAAAAAAAAAGAATACTATTCCTAGAAAGGCCTTGCAAAGTCAGCCCTGGTAACTTGAATTTCAGGAGAGTTCTGACCACTTCCTAACTGACGAGCATGGTTCCGTGTAATTTAAACTGCTTATACAAAAAATATGGTTTATGCTAAATATCTGCTTCGCTTCAGGGAGTCTGGAATGTTAGTATTTGCCAGGCAGAGGGTACCTATGTGACCACCCCCAATAAAAATCTTGGGCGCTAAGTCTTTAATGAGCATTCCCAGTAGCAAACATTTCATATATTGCTAGAGGAATTAAGCTCCTCCTCTGTGAACCACTAGGAGAGGACTCTGGAAAGCTTGTGCTAATTTTCTTTGGACTTAGCCCGTGTACTTTTTCGCTACCAAATTTGCTTTTTATCCTTTTGCTGTACTGAATCATAACCACAAGTACAACTATATGCCAAGTTCACCTAGCAAATCACTGAACCTGGAGGTGGTTTTTGGGACTCCAGCACAAATTATTTATCTTTTTATGTGTAATAAACTATAATCTGTTAGATTATAAACTCCTTGGTGGCAAGAGCCTCATTTTAGGAATCGTGGTATCCCTCAGAGCCAAGACCTTCAAACAGCAGGATTAACACTCCCCTTGACCACATCCACTGATTTTCACATAGAAGTTCAAAAAATTTGCAGGATTTAAGCAAAGCCCATAGTGATGAAAATGTCCTTAGTAGATTGCCTTTTCTTCAACAGCACCCACTGCAAAACTTAAGATCAATTATGGCACTACTTCCAAAATCTGTTTCAATTAATCCATTATCTGACCTCTAGTACTCTTTGATCCCAAGATTACCAATCCATTAACTCTACCATCTTTTTAATAAAAACCACTCCTTCAGTTCTACCAGATCTTTTCCCTTTAGACTCATTTATCATGCTATTTCTTCAATGCACCCACTTTGATATCTAAGAGAAACCTCAACATATCAAAACTTGAAATCTTGATATCCTTCCCAAATCTGTTTCTCTCATACCTTTCCTCATCTCAGTAAAATGGTAACTCCATTCTTCTACTAGCTCAGGCATTAAAAAAACCTGTGAGTCATTCTAGACTCCTGCCTTTCTCTCGCTCTAACTAATCTTTCAGTACTTCCTCTGTGTTACCTTCAAAAAATATCCTGAATCCAACCATTCTCATCTCTTCCCTCTACCAGCTTCCTAAAACTAATCACCATGCTTCCATTTTTGTCCAGGCATAGTTTCCTCTCCACACAACTGTAAGAAAGATCCTTTTGAAGGATGAGTCAATCATGTCACTTTATTGCTTAAAATCTTCCAGTAGCTTCTCATACTTCATCCAAATTTTATCAAGGTCTGTCTTGCTCACTTCATTTCCCCTGGCTCACTCTGCTCCAGCCACATTGGACCCTTACAAATACTGTTCCCTTGGCCTGAAATGCTCCGCTCCAAGTTATTTGCATGGTTCCCACCCTTTATTCATGTATGTCACTGAAAGATTGTTAACAGCCTCTCATTCTACCTATTTCATAAACAGTATTCCACTCTATCCTAACCACACTATCCCTGCCATCTGTATCCCATCTCTTACCCTTCATCTGCTTTATTTTTCCTCATCATCTATCACTACATGAATTATTTATTTATATTGTTTTTCCCCCCTAGAACGTAAGCTTCATAAAAGCAAGGACTTTCAATTTCTGGCTTTGTTTTCCCACAGCTGTATTCCTCTTCTTAGAATACTGTATATACTAAAGCACCAAAGAATTTCTTTATAATTGATTTAATATTTCTTTTGATAACCCAATTTAACTTGGTTCTCATGAGATTCTCTCTGGATAATGAAATATAAATCAAACATAAAGCCCCTTACAGAGTGATTTTTTGGGAGAATGAACACAATTTAATAAAATTACTTACTCTGCTCTGGTTTTACCACCCACCAATCAGATGGATGCCTGGAAATTCTTCGACTTCTTGTGACAGTCGAAGTCACTTCTTCAGGTACAACTTTGCTGTTCTTGGACTCATTGGAAAAACGCTTCTTTTTAGAGTCTTCCTTAACTTTTCTGGTACTACTTTTCTTACTTGCTAAGATAATGAAAACCATAAAAACAATTCACAATCTACTGAACCAGAGTTTTTAGGAAAACAAGATTTTAAAAAAAAAAAACTTCTCAATTATAGGAACTTCTTAAATTTATACTGTGGCCTTCTATTCATCTCTATTTTTTAAAAAGTCACATTTCCTCAATAATATCTCTAACTCTCTTTCCCATTATATGTGCTGCTGAAGCAAGCGAGCAGTAACTTTCTGCCAATTAAATGCAAACTTTTCACGCTGCTTGATAACTCTCATACTCCTCAGCCAAAAAAATAAGTATGATTTAAAATGATCTAAAAAGAAAAAAAAATGGTTCCTTCCTACTACTTACCAATGTCCGAAGTGATAATAGGTAATTACTGCTTTTCTGTTTTAATCAATGACTTTTTCAACCTAATTTCTAGAAGATGAGATTGAAAATGTGATTAAGTTATAAACCTTGAAATGGAAAGATTATCCTGAATTGTCCAGTTTGACCCAATCCAACTACATGTGTCCTTTAAAGCTATGGTTAGAGAGAGAAGAGACGATGGAAGAAGAGGAAAGAGAAATTCAAACCGTGAAAAGGCTAGCATTGCTGGTTTTCAAGACGGGGGGGGGCAGGAGTCAAGGAATACAGGTAGCTTCAAGACACTGGAAAAGGCAAAGAAACAGATTCTCTCCTAGAGCCACCAGAAAGGAATAAAGCCTCACCAACACCTTGATTTCAGCCCAGTGAGACTTCTGACCAACAGAACTATAAGGTAATAAATGTGTGTTGTTTTAACACACTAAGTGTGTGCTGATTTGTTATGACAGCAATAGAAAATTAATACAACTGGCATGGTATTATATTTAATGAGATTATTTCACTAACCAATCTAGATAAAGTATATAAAAACTTGTGTGCAGAATACAGCAGTTATCTCAGTTAATGTTTAATATTTATAATTATAAAGAACATCTTTCAAGTATACTTCTTTCATATAATGTCTTTTCCTAAGAAATTATGGATAAATCAGAATTTTGTACCTTCAAATTTTGTGACTTCATATTCTGCTTAAGGATTAGTAGGAAAAAACTTTCTTGTAACTATCATCTTCAGTTTAGTCAGATTCTTTATGTTGTACCTTTCTTAAAGAGCCAACAATTAATTAGAAATTGAAGGAAGCAAAAGAATAAAGAACAAATTCAGGCCGGGCGCGGTGGCTCACGCCTGTAATCCTAGCACTCTGGGAGGCCAAGGCGGGTGGATCCCTCAAGGTCAGGAGTTCGAAACCAGCCTGAGCTAGAGCGAGACCTCGTCTCTACTAAAAATAGAAAGAAATTAATTGGACAACTAATATATATAGAACAAATTAGCCGGGCATGATGGCACATGCCTGTAGTCCCAGCTACTCGGGAGGCTGAGGCAGTAGGATTGCTTGAGCCCAGGAGTTTGAGGTTGCTGTGAGCTAGGCTAACGCCATGGCACTCACTCTAGCCTGGGCAACAAAGTGAAACTCTCTCTCCAAAAAAAAATAAATAAATAAATAAATAAAAAAAAGAATAAAGAACAAATTCAATAAAAAGAATATGGGACAAGATAGACATCTACAAAAGAGGTGCTCAAAATAGAAAAGGTGGTTTTTTCTCTATTTTAAGCAGAATTTTTCAAATACCCACAAAAACAAAACTAAAGTCTGTCAACTATTATTCCAAGCATTTTAAAGTCTATATTAAAATAACTAAGTAATTCAATGATAACTATATTAAAGTGAATTTTTTAAAATAAAAACTAGCTTAAATATGTTGCTTTAATATGCTCTTTCTCTATATATATTAGCAATATAGTATAGTCATCTAGAATCTTCAGACACATATATAATTCTGGTCAAGAGTTTTCTCATAAGCTAATAGTTTTTCCTGTGAGCATCAAACACATTTTTACTTATTTCAAAACTTCTTGGCCGGGCGCAGTGGCTCACGCCTGTAATCCTAGCACTCTGGGAGGCCGAGGCGGGTGGATAGCTCAAGGTCAGGAGTTCGAAACCAGCCTGACCAAGAGCGAGACCCCGTCTCTACTAAAAATAGAAAGAAATTAATTGGCCAACTAAAAATATATAGAAAAAATTAGCCGGGCATGGTGGCACATGCCTGTAATCCCAGCTACTCGGGAGGCTGAGGCAGGAGGATTGCTTGAGCCCAGGAGCTTGAGGTTGCTGTGAGCTAGGCTGACGCCACGGCACTCACCCTAGCCTGGGCAACAAAGTAAGACTCTGTCTCAAAAAAAAAAAAAAAACTTCTTGGTAGAAATGAAAGAATATGCGCTCTAAAGCAGGACAAATACTGGACTAGTTTTGTTTTGGTTTTTAATCTCCCCGAGTGTTATCTCCTATCTTATAAAATTGTCAAGAAAAATTAAATTATATTACATAAATCCCTAATATTTGATAAGTGTTTTCTATTCCATGAACTATTCTAAAGATAATTCTTTCTGTAAGAATAACTACATTTTCTATGATCTAAAAAGTGATAAATTGTCCTTTTCTTCATGACTCAGTGTCATCATTACAACCCCCAACCACGATACAATGATGATGTTAAGGAGAGTGGCCACACTCAGGTTTGTCTGAGACAATGCCAGTTTATGCTTACTGTCCTGACACTCTCATTCTCAAAAGGGTCCTGATTTAGATGATAATTATAATATATGGCCACCCACAATACAAAGATATACTGAGGTATTGGTTAATTGTTCTCTGTGCTTCTATTTTCATCCTATGAATGTATATGTATATTTATCTGTTGGTTTACAGACCCTACCAAAATGATCTTAACAGTGGAAATTGTGTCTTAAGTAATTTTTGTGATTTTAGTGCCTAATATAGTATCTGGCATTTAACAGCTATTATTTAAGTGCATGATAAAAAAGAATGGGTTTTTATCTCTGTAAGAAATAACCCCACACTATCTGGGATTTTTAAAAATAATTTATACTTTAATAACCGTAAGGAAATCATTATTCTGTCTTATTTGTTTTCTGATAACTAACCTGTTTACAAGCCTTTCCCTTTCACATCTCCCTCTACATATGCTGCAATTTTAGAAGCTAAAAAAAAACCAAGTGAGTTAGAATTGAATTATATGTAAAATAAAAAGTCTAGAAAAGAGTCTGTAGGCTTTTGAGGCTCCTTGTTAATTTAGGTTTACTTTGCCTACTTTCCAAAGCTAGGCAGGGATATTAAAAAACATAAAATGGTGTAATAATGTTCATAGTTAAATTTAATATAAACTTACCCACATGTGTAACCTGTGTTTTGGAAATATGATCATTTCTCAACTCTTCACGCTCTTCCATATTTTTATCTGAATTTCTTTGAAACTTGTTTTGGGCAATATGTGACATATTTAAATTTTCCACATTAGATTGTCCCCTATCAAGCTGTTCGTCAACTACGTTGGCTTTAAAGTTTCTTCTCTGTTTTTGATTTATAGCCTTTTTGCTTCCAGATGATTTTTCTGCATTCTGAGAATATATTTCATATTTTGTAGATCTGTTATTATTTTCCATTTCATCTGTCAAAGGACAACTTGTACCCAGTTTTTGTTGACCAGGGGGCTGAGAATTCTCTACTGGGTGAGCTTTATGGGAATCTTTGTCACTTGCCAAAGTTGTTAGGTAATGTTTTTCCCTTGACTCTTTACCTTGAAGGAGTGCAGTGTTCTCAGCAGGGGATATTGTGCGTTGTTTCACAGGCCCAGCTTTTCTTGGTATTGTAATCCAAGATCGATCAGCAAAACTTCTATCTGATTCATCAATTACAAATTCATCCTCTATCAACTTCGTATCATTTGGAGGAGGCAACTGAGGTGGAGCAGTTGCTAAATGCCTAACAATGGGACTGAAACAGGATGTTACTTTAACAGCTCAAAAAAATGAAGCTTTTATCTTTGTTTTGTGAAGAAAATAAAATTATCTATCTAGGAAATAAAATCTATACATCTTTTAAATAGCAGTTTATAAGTCTCCTCAATTTTCCCTTAATCTTACAAATCTTTCCCTCTTTTTACATTTCTATAATATCTGATCACCCTGATTTAAAATATTAATGCAATCACAGAAATTTAGAGCTAGAAGAAAACCTAGACATCAACTAATTTGATCCCCCCCCACTCACCCATTTTATATACTAAAAAACCAAAACCCAGAGATATATAATTATAACCCAGATACATTGACTCACAGTTCAAAATGAAGGGCCATATTACATATTATATTATATTATATTATATTATATGTTTGTATAGGTGGTCTTTTGGCGGCTGAATTTCTTCACATCCAAAACAAGAGTAGAGAAAAGTATTTCTAAGAAACCTCCAAGTCTAATATTCTAAGGGAACATTACTAAATTATAAGAGATTAGGGATGATTTCTTCTAATATTTTTTTTTACATACCATAGGACTTCATACATAGCAACACCAAATACACAGATATTGAATGCAAGGAATGTAAAAATGATTCATATCACTAAACTATATTATATAAAAATTCATTCCAAGTTTAAATATTTTACATACATTTTCATATATATTTTCAGATTACAGTCACAGTATTGAAATAACTGATGTATATCTAGAAAGGTAGCATAAGCACAAAAGAAATCTAGTGCCATAGAAACAGAAAAAAATAAAAGACAATTCTTACTACAAAATACACAATCTGTTATAATTTGGTCAAATAATGCTTCCCAACTCTTTCTCCACACTCCTAGCTCAAAATTTATTTACTAAGAGAAAGTCTAGGTCACGAGCAGTACATTGGAAATTAAATTAAACAGTACTTTTTCCAATTAGTTGGGAAAGTTTTCTAAAGAAGGAAGGAATTATTCAAAGTATGGGAATGTGATGGATTGACTCATTTTGCATTTCCTTGCTATTTATGATACCAGCCTCAAGCAAACCACATATTACAGTGAGATATGCAAAATCAAAAACTTAGGGCAAACATCCAAAGTCCAAAGCTAACATATTCACTACTATTTCTGACTTTTTCACTTGGGTAAGGAGGCTTAGCTATTTTTAGCCATAATAGAAACAAAGCTAGAATAGACAAATTATTCTTATCTGTTTTTCTCTTTTTATTAGGATATACAAAAAGATTCTAAAAGAAAAATGCTTTCTCTGCTCCTCCAATCTCAAACGACTGATAAATCTTATAATGCAAAATAATAAATATGCTAAGAAATATACTATTCTTCTAATAGGTAGTTTCACAAATTTATACAATTAGAAAACTCTATAAAACAAATAAAAGAATAAAGAATAAAAAAATAGAAGACATGAATGTTTAACAAAATATTATTTTTCAACATTTAAAGAAATAGCCAAACTGTTACAAATATGTCTAATTTGCCTTATTATATATTATTTGTAATACCTAATAGTTCTCTCTGTATAAAGTAATGCTAAGAATTTATAAGTGAAGCCTTCTCAAACTAGCCAACAAGAACTCTCCTAATCTGCTCCTCTTCTATTTCAACCAGTTATTCAAACCAAAGACATCCTTAGAAAACAATCTTAACACTATTAAATCTTAGAATAGAAAAGATGACTTCTAGCTAGGCGGAAAAATCAAGAAAGACTTTGTGGCATTTGAGCTGGATCTTAAAGGACTGATAAGATTTGGTCATGAGGAAACAGAAGATAATCAGAAGGAAGAACATAAACAAAAGCAATGATGCTAGAAAGCACTGGGAATAGTGAGTAGTTATATCTGGTGACAACAATTAAATACAAAATTAACTTTACTCACTAGTTTACCAAAATCATTAAAAAAATACTTTGTTACTCTTTTGGAAGTGATATAATTAGCCCATAAGTGTAACACATTTGTTTCAGATGGTACAGACAACATCCATGCAGGAGGTAAAATATATATTTAAAAAAATGTATATATATAAAAAAGTATTGAGAAATCAACTACGAAAATAGAGACTGAACAAAAGGGGAAATTCATTCATTCATTCAACAAGTTTTTATAACAACTTCCTAATATGTTCACTAGCATTCTAATAGGTAACACACAAAATACAATAGAAAACTCGAAACTTCTGGAAAAGAGGACTTATGTTTTAATCTACTAAGAAAGACACCACATAAAACAGTAATGCTACAATATGAGGTAAGAAACTGCTTAAAAAACAGTAAAGTGGAACTTGGAAAAACCTAGAAGCCTAGCGTGTACCTTAAAAGAAAATAGAGATTGGTAGACCACAAGGGTAAAAGGTAGGACAAAGCAGACAACCGCAAGTGTATGTGACCAAGTGAGTAGAAACAGCAGACTACAGAAAGTGAAGCCCTTAAATATTAGCTGACAAATCTGAAGTTTATTCTATAGACCAGTGGTTCTCAACCCTGACTGACATTAATTCTAGGTAATTCTAATGTATAGTCAGGGCTGCAAATCATGATATGGACATTGTTGAACGAATGGAAGTTTTTAGGTAGGAAAGAACACATTAACATTTATTTTAGGACTACCCTTTTATTGCCACAATCAGAAGAAATGGAAAAAAGATTTAAAATCTATGATAGTGACAAACAGGCACTCTGATATAATTCTATTTCTAAATACTGCACTGTCTTCATTCTTTGATATCATACAAACTAGAAAGTGTTGATGAGCAGAAGCAATGAGAACTGAATAAATTCATTTTCTTTCACCTCTAATTTAGTATCTACTAAAGGATGGCTTTGGCAGTGACTTACTGGTAAGAAACTACCTCTCCTTATAGGTCAGGCAAAATTTCAATTAAAATTTGTGTCAACGAAAGATTTATCTCTAAGTTAAATAACATTAAGAATCCTTAGATTTGGTTCATGGAGTATAAAAGAAAAAATGTCTCAAAGGACATTTTTAATAACTCACCTGGATTCACTTCTTTTTATGGTTTCTAAAAACAATGTTGAAAAACTCTTTTTAGATTGTGGTTGAGTTTCATATTCTGAATCTTGTATTCTTTTCTGAGATATTCTCGCTGGTTTCTTTTCTTGTTGTCTTTCTGATATTTTATTCTCTTCTGATTCTTTATTCTCTACTTCTACTTTCTTCAAAATAACTTTATCTTCAAAGTTTAACCTAAAAGGTTAAAAGAAGGGCAAGCTGAATGATTCCAAAAGGTTTGTTGAGTTATGAGTCTTCCTGAACTCCTTTACAGACTACTTACAAAATTTTGCCCTGAACCTTTATTTAAAATTTGTAAATGTTGATTTGTAAATTCTAAATATACAAAGGTAAATTGCTCAGGGAAATTGTGTATTTGTCAATAGAAAAGATAAAAGAAAAGAATGGTTAAATTATACCAAGGAAATGTATAGCTAAGCACTGGTTTTCAAAGCTCTGTTATAAAACGGTGGTAGACCAAATTTTGAATAGCAAAGTTTTAGACTATGCTTAACTCCTTGTCTCCTGGAATGACACAAGAATGTAGACAGAAATTACACTTATTACAAAGGTCTCCAATAGCAAAGAACCTTAACAATCTACTGTGGTTCCTGAAGGCCAAAGGTAAAGCCCCAAGAAATGGAACTAGTTTACTAAAATGTGTTACCAATAATTATGTTTTGCTACCCTAGAAATGACTTGATACATACCTAACTTGCAATTACAAATAATATAGAGGTAAAACAAATAGTTTCTCAGGAAAAAGAAAGAAAACACATTTTTCCATAGACTATAGAAATGTTAACCTCCAAATTTCTCTGAAGTATACTTTAAGGACTTCCTCATTAATTAAAACTGAATATATACTAAATGTATACTGTTTTTCTCATAACATGTAAATAATCTTTAATCTTTACTACAAAACTACATAAAGACTGAATTACCATTTTTTAATATAAAATGTAAAATTTTTAAAGTAGAATTAAAACTATATAAAAGATTACCTTTTTTTGGTTTTAAGATAAATCTCTGTACTTGAAGACAGCGTATTTACTGAATTTTCAAAAGTGTAAGTCTCTCTCTTTTGAGCAATAGATGGAATAGCATTTTGTGATACAGATGTTTTTGCATCCAAAACAGCAGAAGGCGAGCCAACAGATAAGTAAAATTCTTTATCAGCTTCACTGTGATGATCGTTTAGTTTTGCACTTGACATTTTTTTAGAGCCAGGTGTATTTTTAGAATCAACATCAATTGCCAGATTTTTCTGACAAACTGCATGGGCTTGAACTAAAATAAAATTATATAAAGATACTTGTCAATTAAAAGAATAACATTAGAATCAAATGTGCCTTAGAAAATAAAGCAATAATTTAATTAGAAATAGTTTTCAGAAGACTTGCAGGTCATTAAGTTTAGAAATCAAAGATCTATAATTAAAATACATAAGCACTATAAGCTAAGGCAGCTAGATGATCACATATTTATACATATATAGATATAACAGATATATAAATATAATGACACATATTTATGTGTATATACATACTATATGCATGTATATGTATACACCTCTCTATGTATATTTAAAGAGGAAAAATATATATATGTTCTTAACCCTCAACCTTCAAACATCAAAGAAAAAGAATGGCTGGGTAGTATTCATACTGATTCATAAACTCAAAAAGACTCAAAGTAAAAATTCAAACTACAACAACAAAGCAATTCTAATTCTGGAATGAGATGGCATTTCCCTGCTTTTTCTTCTAAATACAACTAAATTCTTCAGAAACTATCCATCAATCAAAATAATAGGACTCTAAGGGCCAGATGCGGTGGCTCACGCCTGTAATCCTAGCACTCTGGGAGGCCGAGGCGGGTGGATCCCTCAAGGTCAGGAGTTCAAAATAATAGGACTCTGAAAACTAGGAAGAAGGCAGACTAGCTAGAAACCTCAAACTTATTGGCAATGATGGAAATGGACACTAAAATAACAATGAGATCACTTAATACCAATGCACTGGCAGAAAAGTAGAACAGTAATTGTCTATCAGGTAAAAGGTACTCTCCTGCATTGTTGGTATGAAAGAAAATTGTAACAGCCTCTTCTGAAAGCACAGACACCGGCACATACCCCTACACACACTTATGTATTTTTTCATTTATGAGTCCCTATGAAAGCACGAAAGGATTCAAAGGCTACCTCAGCAGAATCATGGGAATAATGATTAAATTTTTCTTTTAAATCTTTGATTCTATTACCTCAAATGGAATAGTACTCTTCTAAAATGAAAAGAAAGAAAACTTTAAAAAGTAGCAACACATGTTACTGACTGAAGAAAATGAAGTAAGAGAGGAAAAGAACACTGGCCATGGAACTGAGAGGGAATCAAAAACAAACTC
The DNA here is from genome assembly GCA_008086735.1 of Cheirogaleus medius. NCBI lineage: Eukaryota > Metazoa > Chordata > Mammalia > Primates > Cheirogaleidae > Cheirogaleus > Cheirogaleus medius. Next base: position 14,239,880 of record VBSM01003198.1, read on the forward strand.
ATCTATTTCACAGTTCTGCCTAGGCTAACCCTGACCTTGTCACCCAAACCAACACATGTGCTACCTTTGGCATGTCTAACTTTGTATATATATCCAAGCAAAAACACCCATGGGGATGCCACCAACCTGATCTGCTGGCAGCTTCACTTGGTTCTACAGTGAATTGCAGAGAGGCTTCTTTCTTCCTTGAAGAAACTGGAATTGACTTTTGGTGGGATTTCTGGCACTGAGCATAGTAGAAATATAACTTTATTAAATTACCAATTCTGATTAAACATTTTTTTAATGTAGAAAATAACCCAAGGATTTTAAAACAAGTCAGCTAATAGTTGTATATTGAAGTAATTACTTTAGAAAACAATTTAACATTATCTAGTAAAGTTGAGATTTCATATAAACTATCACAGAAACAATACTGCTCTGAACAGGAAAACTACACTAAAAATAAATTGAATAAATAAATTACAGTATATTTATATAATATTACTTACACAACAGTGAAACAAATAAACTATAACATGAATAAATGATTATTTTCACAAACAAAAGTTACAGAAGTACATATTAATCCAACCTATGTAAAGTTCAAAATATAATAGATACAAGGACATGTAAAACAATATAGTATTTAGAGATTCACTCTATATAGAAAAAGAGTTAACACAGGAGGCCTGATTATTTAAAAGCCTACCTTACAGGGACAGCCTTCGGTTGACATCTAGAGGCTTGGCTTTTAGAATGTTCCTTCCATTACCAACTGATAAGATTGTGCCTGCTGTACAAGCTTCCCTAGACTGTACAAACAATGTGATTTATGGTGAACACCTGCTTTCTTTCCTTCTGGAAGTATAGAATTTTGGTGGGCAGAGAGTGCCTATGGGATGAGCCCCTAGTAAAAATGGGCCGAGTTTCAAAAGGCTTCCCTAAGAAGAAAGACTGTCCACATGTTACTGCATTTCACTGCCTGAAGCAAGGAATACACTCTACATAGCCCCTTTAGGGAATACAGGAAACCTGCACATGAATTCCTCCAGACTCTGCCTGACTTGTCTTTTCCCCCCTATTGACCCCAGCTGTGTATCCTGATTGTATGGCTATAATTAATCTCAGTTGTGAGTACAACTATATGCCAAGTCTCACGAGCCCTTCTAATAAAGCAACAAACATGGATGGTAGTGGGACCTCTATCACAAGTGGTAGCAGAAGTGCTTACACAAATTGATATGCTAAAGAAAGAGAATGAAGACATGAAACTCAAGACAGTGGTTACCTCTGTACAGAAAAGAGAGGAAGAATAGGATGGAAAAAGGGCACATCAATGCTTCAACAGTATTCATATTTCTTACACTAGTAATGGGTACATGAGTGTTTATATTATTTTTAATACCTTACTTGTGTATATTTTTTGTAAATTTGAACTATTCCAAGCCATCAATTTAATATTTAATAATTTCATTTCAAACATTCATATTCTAGAGAAATTCAGTTTGTAACATGTACACAAGGAGACATGAACAAAGATGTTCATTGCATCACTGTGATAACGAATAGACAGGAACAACCTAAAAATCTACCAATAGGGGAATAAATAAAGAACAAAGCCACTGCACTGCTGTTGAGTGGATAACTATGGAATTCATTTCCAGAAAAAAACAAAGGCTTTCAATTAATTTCTGCTCCCTCTTAAAACTTCAAGGATTTTTTAAAACATACAAATCCAGAAAGAGGAAGAGAAAGAGAAGGGAGTAGATGAGATATGTCAACAAACTTCCTGAAGTTGGAAAGATTAGAAGCAACTAATCAGACAGAGAGAATGAAACACTCTAGCAGTGGAGAAAACTCAAAGGCAGACAGATTAATGTTTATGGAGAAACACAAAAAGATCAGTAACTAGAGATACAAGACACCTTTAAAAGAGGGGGTACGGCTGGGACCTGCAAACAGAGGGTTGTTAAAAGTATATAGAGAAAGTAGTGAAACCAAAGGGCTCCTCCCAACCCTATCAGAAAAAGAAAAAAGGTACAAATGAGCAGTATGTTGAATAAAAAAATAATAATTATAGATATGAGAAGGATCATAAAAGAAAGTTAACTATACTCAAAATACTCAAATTGAGAAGAGAGGAAATAAACATAAAATGCCAAAAGAAATAGAAAAAAATTAATAATCATTAAATAAATTAAAGTGGTAATCAAAAACATCTCCACAAAAATAGTCCAACCAAATGTTTTACAAATGATCTAAATTTGAAGGAACAGATCATTTTTGCTTAATCGAGTTTTCCCTAGAACCAAAAGGCTATATGTAATACATGTGTTTAATATGCTAATTGCCCATTTATAATTTTCTAATGAATGTTATTTCTAGCCTACATGATTTTTGTCATTAGTATTGTGCTTTTGAATAATTTGCCTTAGATCATTAGCTTCAAAAACGCTATTTGAAAGTCTGCTATTTATTATATTGAAATCAACAATGAGGTGCCTTCAGTCTTCAGAAAATAACCAAACTTGTCAATATGTGATCAGCAACTTCAATAGCTGCTCACTTTTTAAAAAACCTAATTTAAGTATTGTTTTAGGAGAAATCAAAAGTCATTGTTATAATTTGACAACTGTAATTCCCAGACCCTCAATTTCAAACACAGAAAATATCAAATCAAAAATTTCACAAAGTATCTCCAAATTTTATAGAAAGTCAATGGGAATATAGGATCTTCTTTCAAGATAAGACTTAACAACCAAAATGTACATAAGTATATTGTGTATAACTTCATTCATTAACATATTAAACCTGTACCAGTTCTCCTTTATGACTTACCTCTTTGCTTGGTGACTGAATACAAATGTCTTTTATTTGGGGTGTGGAATAAAGCACTGATTTTGTAGAATTTGTGCTGAAATCATTGGCAAGACCTAAAAAAAAGTATGAAATTTTTGAAAACAAAATACAGTGTACTATCTATGGGTTAAAATTAAAATTAGCTCTATTTGAAGTATGAAGAATTGTCTATTGACTCTTTAAATACAATTAACTTAAATCAAGTACAGACATAAATTCAATATTCAAATATTACTGAAAAGCATCAGTAACTGAGAAAGACAAGACTCCCAAGGAAGTATGTGTCAGCTCTTCTTTCAGAGAACGTATAGTAGAGATACTCTTCTACCATCTACCCTTATTTCTTTGGCCCATTCTCTTACTAACTTTTGATGCTGACTGGCACTTAGAAAAATTTTTGCCATAATTCAACATTTCTTTAGAAAGGGATGTGAATTGCTAAATATTATCTCAAACTCTCTAGTGATGTCAAGAATTCTGCACATCTATTTCTATTATATGAAACAATTTTGCTTGTATATGGTAATTATGTATGGACTTCCATATTACAGGAATCTAGTATGAACTAAAGGAAATGACAAATTATTGTCAATAATTTTTGTCAGTATTATCCTAAGTATACCAGAAGGTACATGAAGAATTGCACATGAGCTCAAAATTCTGGGGAAAATATTTTGCATATATTTAAATGCTAGAACATATTTGCCCCATTTGATATTAATATGATGAATTTATATTTTCATCTCTCCCAACCCTCAAAGTCCATCCAGAAATGAAACCTTACTTTTTTCTTCAAAACAGTCTTTTAAGATTTCCAGTATGTTCTGGCCTTGCTCTGTATTAATGTCAGGTCCCCTAATAAGAAAGAAATAATATGTAAACAAATGGGTATGCTCCAATAAAACTGAAACAAAACTTGTTACAAAACAATTAGCTAGCCTATGGGCTGTAGGAGTTTACTGACCCCTGATCTATAACATTCCTATTTTTCTTGAGAGTTTGAAAAGTACTATATATGAAGTAACTCAAGATTGTGGACCACAATGCTTTATCGGATCATCCATCATAGAATTTTATAACTGAAAGATCTCAGAAACCACCTAGCCCAATAATTATCATCCAAATATGTACATAAAATTACCTTTGCAGAAATACACATAAGTAATCATATCCCCTAAACCAAATGAATCAGATTTTCTAGGATAATTCATGTAAATTCTGATGTACAAATCTGGTTAAAAACCACTAACTGAATCCTATAGCCTCATTTTGCAGATAGAAAAATTGAAATACCAATTGGTCAAATGACCTGCCCAAGTTTGTAAACTTAATTAGTATTAATGGCAGAGGTTATACCAGAATATAGGCCACAATTATAAATTTTGGCCTTGACACCACCCAAGAATACTACATATATGTACATATACTGCAGAAGTATAAATATACCCCTGCTATCACCTATTTCACAGATGAGACTCAGGCAGATCAAATGATTTCCCAAAGGTGATAATATAGAGTCACTATCAGAACACAGGTCACCAATATATACTCTAGACTAGTTGTCAAACAGAAAGTCTAGCTGATACAGTATGGATGTAACCTTCTGGCAGTTACCAAATGATTCTACTTTATAGAATAGACTTTATTCAATCATTTGGTGGAAGAAATCACTATTTTTTTTATAGTAAATCATTTGGGAAAAAAATCACTTACAGTCACCAAGTCCTACAGCTTTTTCAACATTTTTTCCAATTTACCTTTTCTTCCTCCTTCTCATTACTACCTTATCATAAAAGCACCCCAACTATGCCTAGATTATTGCAACCCCTACATTAGGCTATCATACAAACATCACACTACTCTTTGCTTCTTTAAAATGTAGTGTATGTGTGTGTTCACATTTGGTAGGCCTTATTCCAAAGAGGATTTAAGATAGTTTATTCAAACCTATAACAGATGCCTAAAGACCAAGATATCCATCTTCTGGCTCTACCCAATTCAAATGGTCTTGTTTTCTACTTTTACCCAACATAATCACCATCTTAAAACAGGTCTACCTACTGATGACAAACCACAATATATGTATTCCTATTGTGGTTCCTTTGTTTATGATAATTCCTAGGTCTGGAATATACTTTACCTTAGTCTTTAAATCTTTATTCAAAATCCACCTAAGTTATACCACAACTTTAAAGCTTTCCCTTAATATCAACAATACACAAATCCCTTCCTAACTTCTTACATGACTGCCTATACTATAAGTTAATACTTAATTACATACAGGCCTACTCTTTATGACACACAAATTATTACTTCATTATTATATTATTACAAGTATTATTTTTGTTCATTAAATTATTTCACAAATGTACATATTCACCTTCCCAAAAGGAATGAAAGCTTCTTATGAGTAAAAGAACATATTTCTATGTTCTAGTAGAATCGAAGCTCAATAAACAAGATGTTATTGATAATAACATCTTCACTTTAAAAAGCACGTTTTTCATTCTATTACTACTCAATATTTAACTAGAAAATTTAACTTTACAGGTTTTACAACTAAAAGGACCAAAGCAACTCAAATAAGCACCCAACACATAAATTCATGACAATATGCATTATTTTTCTTTTTGCCCCACTGAATAAGATACATCTGTCTAGCTGTACCATTCGATCCACTCTACAAAGTGCTTTTCCCATGGCTTTTACTTAGAACTGAGACTGCCTCTTCCTGGTCCTACCATTTTACCAGGTGAATTTCTTTTCTCACTGCCTACTTGCATCAATATTGCACTACTTGCATTACTATTTTTCTGTTAGTATAAGATGACTACACTTAATCACTGGACATAGAAATCATTATTTTAGTCATAGGTGATGGGTTTTGCTTTCTTCATTTAAAAATCCACTTTGTAAAGATAGGAATAAAAAATCATCTTAAAAGCTTAAGTATATAAATCACCTGGAAGGTCGGCAAAATCTTCTTCTATAGTCATTTTTGAGATGATCCTGAAAGAAAAGCAAATCATCAATTTGATTTCTTTGTTTAAAATTATATTCAAATACAATTTACCTTTAAAGTAATTTCACCCCAATACGGGAATGCCACACAACAAATATCTCCCAGGGAGCAAAAGAGGCCCCAGTTGAGAACCACTGAAGTACATGAATGGCTGAGGATAATCTCCCAACTTCTCTTCCCTTGTCTTTTAAATGGATTATGATACAAAGTCAGATATTAGAACTAAAAGACTCAAAACAGGTTATGACGGGCATTTGAAAAAATGAATTGTAGGCATTTAGTAAATTGTATTCCCCTTGTTTTCCCCCAGTGAGAATGGCTTTATTACTTTTTTAAATTATATATAATATATAAACAATATATGTGCTTATAGTAAAAAGTACACACTAGCCTTTCATACATTTCTTTATGCATACATGTATAATTTTACACACGGGAGCTCATCGATATTGAAGATTTTCTTAGAAAGGGAGATAAACAAGAAAATAGATGATACGGGTCTTATAACATATAGTAACCATAAACAAAGTTTGAAATGCAGAATAGTGAATACCGAGGAAGTCCAGACACACGAAAACAAAAAATGAGTTCCCGCCCCCGTTAGTCACTCACACCTTGCACCTGTTAACTAACAGTTGCCTTTCAGAGGACTTTATCAGTAACAGATGCCCCATAAAAGCCTCAAAAACGGCACATAAGGCTCAACAAAATCTGACAAAAGAAATGAGAAAAAGTCAAATTATTTCGAGACAAATCTGTCACATGATCAATGTTTCTCCAGACCAGATAGTATGACGCAAAAGTACACTTTTAAGGCGTTTAAATACTTCTACTGCAGCTAGACTAAAAAGTAGAAATCACAAGACTCTGAATAGAAAGACCCAGTCACAGACGAAATCGTGACATGCGACCTTAAAGGAAAGCACAGTAAATTGACTCTGGTAATCTGCACACGACCACACTTGATTTCAAAAATTCGCGCGTCCTTCCCACTGACAGCCCTGACAGGCCACGGCTCCGGCCTAACGCTCCCTTCTTCCCCGCCCGGGCGCCCAGCGCCGCGTCCCGTCTGTTCCTCGGGAGAAGCCGAGGCCCGCACGTACCAGACCGGAAGCCGCCATGTTCCGGCCCCGCGCAGGGGTTCTGAGGAGGGAGCCCGCACCGGACACGGCTCGACAAGGCGGAGCAAGGACAAAAATCCTCCAACTAGCTGCGAAGAGACGATCCAGTAACAACTTCACGGCGAGAGGCGGCGGCCGCTACAGCTGCGATCCTTAGGCCGCACTGCCGGTGTCCCCGGTCCATTGACTCCACCCACAACAACAAGAGCGCCCGTGAGCGCTCCAGAGTTTGAAACGGGCGGCACATGCGCAAAACGGACCGCGCGGTCCAATAGTAAGCAAGCCGTTATTGGGCCCGCCCCTCACTTCTCTAGGGCGCTGCCCCGCCCTCCTGCAGCCCCTCCCTCCTGAAGCCACGCCCTCCTTTCCTCCTGCAGCCCCGCCCTCCCTTCCTCCTGCAGCCCCACCCTCCTGAAGCCACGCCCTCCCTTCCTCCTGCAGCCCCGCCCTCCTGCAGCCTCGTTCCCACCTCCCACCCCGAGCCCCGGGCGGGTGATGGGCATGAGGCTGTGCTTTTCACTGGAAGGCACGGTCTTGGAAACCGCCTTTGCCGCTTGAGCCCAGTATAAAACTTCTCAACAGTTCTATTATGAAATAATTAGTACTACTTGTAAGGATAAGAGGTAGAATTGGCAGAAAACGTTTTGAAGAGAGAAAGATTTCTCTATGCAGATTCGTCAGCCACACCCAGCCCACCATACATCATCTCTGAAAATAATAACACTGTGTAATACTGATGATAATGATGGCTTGTATTTTTTTCAAGTACGGGGGTGATATTTTTCTGATGTATTGCCAACAAAATGACCTATGTGAATGTATCATTTAAGTATGATGCTCTGAAAAGAATTCTATAACAAGAGTCCGGAAACCTGCCCAGCCATTGACTAGCTACCGTATGTCATCTAGGGCAAAATTGTGACACTGTTCTGAGTGTCTCCTTAATGATATAATGAAACTCTAAATTAGATGCTCTGAAGATTTCTTCCTACCTGACCAGTGTATGATTCTTTAAAACTGTGTCCTACTTTTATGATTTAATTAAAAACTGTAAGATAATTTTAATCAGAAAATAGATTGCTTATTGAATAAATACATTAATCAGGAGTTGAGCTAATAATTTTTTAAAATTTGTAATGCTTTAACAAATTCTGTCACCGATCAGAGCCACTTTTTATTTTATTTATTTACTTTTGGCAGGGAATATAAAGGGGTTATGAACTCTGACTCTGAAATCAGACATGCCTGGGTTGAACTCTACTCCAGTAATTCTGCCATCATTACTGCAAGTTAAATAAGTCGTCTGTTCCTCAATTTTCTTATCTGTAAAATGGGAATAATATTAAAGTTGTTGAGATGTTAGAATTAAATAATTCCTGTTAAGATCTAAGCCCAATGCCTGGAACATAGTAAGAATTTAGTAATGAAGCTATTGGTATTTGTGAAGAGATCCATTTTTTTAAAAAAAGCTATTGGTATCATTATGGAGAATTTTTTACTACATTTAGCAGTTTTGTCAATCAATCTACATTATATATGATTTGCTGCTATCAGATTTGAAATGATAATAAAAACTAATATTTATTGAGCACGCCAAATTCTGTGAATGCTCCAAATGCATATGAAGTATTTGGAACATGCCTGTGACAGATCAATTAATATCCCTATTTTATAAACAAGGTCAGTAGAACACAGGGACTTAAATAACTTGCCCAAGATCACACCACCACTAAATGGCAGAGCTAGGTAGTTTGGGGATTCTGACTCCACAACTGAGCTCTTTATAACTATACCAGGAGTGGGAAACCTACATCCTTAAGGCTTCTAGGTCCTTAAGTGCAGCTTTTTGACTGCATCCAAATTTACAGAACAAATCCTTTTATTTTTACTAATATATTTTTGTCTTTTATATTTTTATTTTATTTTTTAAATGAACATATTTAAAATATCAAAGAATAGGTCGGGCGCGGTGGCTCACGCCTGTAATCCTAGCACTCTGGGAGGCTGAGGCG
>VBSM01003198.1:14251797-14271255 GCA_008086735.1 Cheirogaleus medius
AAATATATATGGCAAAATGTTAATAGTTATTGACCTTAGATGGTTGGTGCATAGATGTTTATTAATACTACTCTTTCAGCTTCTCTGTATGTTTGAAATCTTTCATAGTAAAATGATGGGAGAAAGTGATATTAATAAAATTGCTGAAGTTCTTAAAACTTTTTGCACGAACATTTACTATTCGCCAAAATTCAGAAGTGAAAATGTTAGCAAATTGCTACCATATAACTTTGTCAGAATAGTTACACACCAAAAATGAATTTGTTCTAAAAAGTATAACATAGTTGCAATTATAACTTAAAGTTGCTAAGGTAAAATAAACGCATTTTTATCATTTTAGTTTTTAGCTTATAATATAACATTTTAATTATTTTTTTTTTTACTCTTTAATGCCAAATATTGGTCCCAGTGGTTAAGTTGATTCTCTTTAAGTAGCCTTTTCTGACAAAATTATCCTCAGATAGAAATGCTATCCTAGACCATAATTGCCAAGTTAATAAAGAATACTTGCAATGTGTAGGTAGGTGGCAGCAATGTTCACACAAAAGCAGTTTTTTTGCAGGATAAGTTCTAAGGTCTGCAATGAGCCCTCAATTGTAAAGAGCTGTATAAATTAGCAGACCTCACATTTCCTAAATTACCTTTGTGTCAACCAGTTAATTCTTAGTTGCAATTATATTTTATTGTTTCTCTTAATCCAAGAACACAACAAATAACACTAGATTCTCAAATCTTCATTCCATATCCTATAGTTTACTTGCAGTCAACGTGATTGTTACCTCCCAAAAATGAACTTTTGTCATTGAAAACACATTTTGCTTTTCAAAAGCTCAATAATAGAGTTCTACATTATAATTTTATCTTTGAAAAGATTTAAGTTACTTTGAGTGCAAATTGGCAAATAACGTAGGTCTTGGTTTTTACATTTTAGGCAGCCGTTGTTGTGCATGGTAGCGTGGGACCCTAAAAATGACCTTATAAGCTGAAAATATGCAAAGAGATCTTAGCATCTTTATAATCAATGGGGAAAATTCTGATTGTTTCATGACCTTTGCAATATTTTGTCAAAACTGTAACTATCTTATCGTCAGTTATAAATTTATGGAGAAATGCAAAAAAGAATAACAAGACTTCACATTACAGTTTCTAAAGCCTGCAAAGTTAACCCAGACATGGATTTTGAATTTTTTATCCACAAAGTTGATGGTCTGTCTGATGATTACAAAATAGAAACACAGAGGGACATTCATCAAAGGGACAATGATGGCCTTGCAGATACTGGGCTAGAAAAACTCCATCTTAGCTTTTATTTGACTAGTAATATTCAGTATTTGAAGCCTTTAGTAAGGTGGTGCACAAACTTATCCCACAACTGCCAACCTTGGAAAACCTATTAAATATCTTTATATCAAATTCAGGTATTGAAAAAGCTTTTCTCTTTGCTGTTGTCAGCAAAATCTTCATTGCAACAGACAGTTCCCCTGTGGATATGCAGTCTCATGAACTTTGTTGTGACATGACTGATGTTGTGATTGACGTGTCTTGTATACATACGTGGGTTAAAGGAAGATGGACGTGCTTATGACAAAGCATCTATGGCAATTGTCAAGCTGAGTAATACAACTGTCCTTTATTTAAAGGAGGTGACTACGTTTTTGGTACTGGTCTGCATTCTTGGGGAAGAAAGCTCTGAACGAAAAGGTTTAATAGACCACAATTTCCACTGTTTCATGAGGTGTTTTTGTTTTTGTTTTTGTTTTGAGACAGAGTCTCACTGTGTTGCCCAGGCTAGAGTGCCATGGCGTCAGCCTAGCTCACAGCAACCTCAAACTCCTGGGCTCAAGCGATCTTCCTGCCTCAGCCTCCCGAGTAGCTGGGACTACAAGCATGCGCCACCATGCCCGGCTAATTTTTTCTATATATTTTTAGTTGGCCAATTAATTTCTTTCTATTTATAGTAGAGATGGGGTCTCACTCTTGCTCAGGCTGGTCTTGAACTCCTGACCTTGAGCGATCCTCCCACCTCAGCCTCCCAGAGTGCTAGCATTAGAGGCGTGAGCCACCACGCCCGGCCTGTTTCATGAGGTTTTTGAAGTGTGTGTGACTTCTCACAGGAGCTGTGGTCACCAGACCAGTGCCCCCAGCCTGAAAGCATTGACACACAATGGCACACAGTGGCGAAACGCCATCTAGTTTGAATCCCAGCTTTGGGGCTACGTGCCAGCTTACTCCACTCCAGGGTCAGATGCCACGTGCTCCAGGACATGGGAGCTGCTGCTTGTGGGAATCTGGCCTGTCCCACTAGAGACAAGGGGTAGAGTTTCTCATTTGGATGAAAACCCTTTCAACCAGTGGCATATGACTGGCTGATGGCTGCAGTAGTTTGCCTTGCCTGTGTTTTCAAGTTTCATAGTAACATGATTGTTCTACATGGCAACAAAAGAATCATATGTCAACCATTGGTCACACATATCAGATAAAGGAAACATCTGTCACAATGGAAGCTAACAATTGTCCAAATTAGAACCATATTTGTGGGCCGTAAGCTGTTCATTAAATAAATGGTATTGTGATCTGCTTCTTATCAACTGCTACTCCAACACAATCTCCCCCTTTGAAAAAACTCATTTTCCTGTTGATACAGAATGTGTACTAATAACTAAAATACAACAAGACAAATATCGTAATAAAGAAATGTGCCAAGTGCTATAGGAATGCAGAAGCGAGAGTAATAACTTTTCCCTTGGGGATGGAGAAGGCTTTGGGAAATCACAAAATCTTCACCATTAACCTGGATCTTGAAGGATGCGCAGGACATTGCCATATAAACAAGGGGGAGGAAGGGTATCCAAGCGAAGAGTACAGTGGTCGAAAAGGTAAGAGATGATAAGAAAGATCATAGGGTATTGAGGCAACTGAGAGTAAACAAAATTACTGAAGCAGAGGGTATTTTGAGGAGTCGAGATTTAAAAGGCTCTATTAGGAAGGACATCGTGTGACATGCTTGAGCACATTGTTAGTACTCAATAAATATTTAGTGTTCATTGAAAAAATAAAAGAAGGAATCTCAAAAGCAATAATAGTCCATTAAAGTGTTTGAAGCAGGGGAGTCTTGATTAGGATGCATCTTAAATACATTAGAGAATAAAAAGAATAGAAATCAGCAGACTACTTAGAAGTCTATTGCAGCTCTTCAGACAAGAAGTCATTTAGTTCATTACCTCATTTCATAGGCAAGGAAAATGACTTGCCATGTCATTTTCATTCCAGAGAAGTTAAATTTCTTATTCAAGGACTCAGAGCTGGTTAGCAGCAAAATTGGCTTCTCTCCCTGTGCCCAAACATTTTTTCTACTACATTTCCTTACCCACATATTCATTATTCATTGCCTAATGCTCAAAATATCTATAAGAGGATTTCCATTGTAATGATGCCGTGGTACAATGATGTTGATAATTGCAAACAGATCTAACTGGCTAGTAATGTTTAAGCAAGATTTTTGTATTTTGTAGTATTTTTTTTTAGAGTGACATAATTTGATACTTGGTATATTAAAGAAGAATTTGACTTACAAATCAGCAGCTGAAAGTAACTTACAATGTCTGATGAACTGTTTTTTTTTAAATTTTGCTTATTTTTAAAAAACATAAGAAAGACATAAATAACCAGATGGTTATTTCACAAAAATATTTCCGTCTTTGCATATTTTCCTAGAGGCATTCATTTCTCTCTCTCACAAAACTCTCCAGCCATAAAGTCAGTGACTAATTTTCTCATACTCTAATGGTCAACATCCAATCTTCCTCCTCTTCCTTCCTGTATTACATCAACTACCAGTTGCCAAGAAAATAGATTAGGTCATTTATCCTTTGGGGAAGTTTTCCTATGCCATTTAACTCATTTTCTTAGTACACTGAAACTAAAAAATAGTTATGTTTTTTGTCTCAAAAAATTAAATTAGACTTGAGCAGAGAGATCAGGCATGATAAAAAAAATTAAGTTGGACTTATATTTTATCGTTTGAAGGTTTGGATAGCAAGAAGTGGGTCTAGACTTATTATAAAGGCAAAGCAGTAATTTTGCATCTTCAACTCCCAATTTCTGTTACAAACTGTTTTCATTCTGATAATGCATCTGAAAATTCTTCTCTGATTTACCGATTATCAGTCTGGATTGTTCTATTCACTTTGTGGACAATTTAGCTCCCCATAGTTACAGTTGCAGGGTCAGTGGGATCCATACTAGTGGAGAAAACCATGTGATTTTTCCATTAGGAGAGGAGGATCAGACGGAAAATTCCTGGCTTGCTTTAATTTCTGAGAATAGGATGGTCTTACCGGGCCCATACTTTCCAAAATCTAGAGTGGTTCTGGAATACTGAAGGTGAAACAAGCAATGATGGAAATTCTCAGGACCCTTGTAAGACAAATCAGAATTCCTTCTAATAGTCTTTGCTTCTATCATTCCCTGAACTGTGCTAGGCCAAATCCAATATCTCGAGGACCATTTCCCACGTGCAATTATTGAATGCATTTTGACCCCAGTATAGCTCTATAAATCTCACTAGATAACTGTGGGGACTCCATCCATGGATCATAGTATTAGTGATCTACAGCTCATAAAACATTAAAGAACAAAATAAAAGTTTGAAAACCTATAGCTTTCTCTGCCAGATATTTTTTGCTAAATGTCTTAGTCTGTTTTGTGTTGCTATAACATAATACTACCGACTGGGTAATTTATAATGAACAGAAATTTATATGGCTTATGGTTCTGGAAATCTAAGAGCATGGCCCCAGTATCTGGCAAAGACCTTCATGCTCATTAGGCGATGGCAGAGAGTGGAAGAACGAGAGAGAGCAAGAGTGAGCAAGAGAGAGGCAAACTTGCTTCAACAAGAAATTCACTCACTTGGTAGCTAATGCACTCCCTCGGACATGGCATTTATCCACTTATGAAGGCACAGCCCTCATGACTTAATCATTGCTTAAAGGCCCCACTTCTCAACACTGTTGCACTGGGGATTAAATTTCCAACACATGAACTTTGGGAAACACATTCAAACCACAGCACCAAATATCCACCAGTAACCCATATACTTGAAGCACCTGTTGGCAAAAAAGTGAAAAATTCTATGTTCCCATAACTGTGGTTTTTATCTAGTGAATCAACAAAATGGCCATGAGATAGGAGAACCATTTTTTTTTTAATTTAAACAAAGCTCGGCCCTGAAATATTTAACCAACAGAAATAGTACGAATGAAATTATCCCTTGAAGTGATTTTTTTTTCTTTTTTTGAGACAAGGTCTTACTCTGTTGCCCAGGCTAGAGTGCAGTGGCATAATCATAGCTCACTGCAGCCTCCAACTCCTGGACTCAAGTGATCCTCCTGCCTCAGCCTCCTGAGTAGCTGGGTCTACAGGTGCAGACCATCACACCCGGCTAAATTTTAAAACATTTGTGTAGATATAAGGTCTTGCTCTTGCCCAGGCTCTTCTCGAACTCCTGGTCTCAAGTGATCCTCCTGCCTCAGCTTCCTGAAATGGTACGATTATAGGCGTGAGCCACCATGCCTAGCCTGAAGTAATTTTTAATGAAGTAGAGTTTATTCAAGTCATGTCTTCTGGAAATAAAAATGGACAAACAAAAATAAAGGTAGAAAAAACAAATGTGTCCTTGATGTCTCCCCTAAAGTCCACAATCTCTACACCTGTTTCTTTCATCCTCGGGTGATATTAATCTTCTGTTTGTTTTGCTACTGTAAATCTAAGTACATGTCGTTCACTAACAGATTACTCTCTAACAGTTGGTCTATGCCAGTTCTTTCTTCCCTCACAAAAAGTAAAGGGGAAAAAGTGTGTGTGTGTGTGTGTGTGTGTGTGTGGGTGGGTGTGGTGTCTCCTGTTGGTGGTAGTGTTGGTGGTTAAAAAGCAAGTTGGGACTTCCTCTTTGAACAGTTGTGTTTTCATCTCACACAAGGGAGATTTCATTTTGTTTGAAACTGGACATAGTTGAAACCAAACCACACACTAAAGAGAGGGCATGATGGCTAAGAAGCCCCCGAAACCAGCCCCTCGCAGGATCTTCCAGGAAAGGTTAAAGATGACTGCTCTGCCCTTGTACTTTGAAGGTTTTTTATTAGTCAAGCGGTCGGGATATCGGGTGAGTCTTTAGATGATCATGTTAAACCTGAAACTTCTGTCTTAATATAACATTCATTTCATAGTAATGTGATATGACAAAACTTCCTTGTTTCTGTTGGAATTAAACCCTTTTCTCTTCCTTGGGCTCAGAAAAAGGATTCCAATTTTTCATAATTTAAATATAAAATACGACTTAAACATATAAGTACACACATGTATACTATATATAATAACAATAGGTTCTAATATTGTTACTAATATAAAACATTCAATAAGCTAAATTTTCAAATAATTTATATAAATACCGCAGAAGATTTTGGCTTAGGAGATAAAATATTTCTTATATTTTCTGCACCATTTACTACTATGCTTCAACGATGAAGTGTACCATTAAGAAAAATGATATTATGGTTGAAATTAAACTTTTGCTCCTATTCTCAGTCATTTAAAGTTAATAATGATCAAATTATACAAATGCTAAACTTTTATAAAAATTGTTTAAATGATAAAATTAATACTGTTTAACATTATGTATAGTTACACATTCTAAAAACACTGGTTCAAGATAGTGACTTTAAAAGATAATATTTAGGGTGTAATTGCAGGTATTAAGTACACTAAGCTACATAAATATATTTATTCTAAGAAAATCCACAAAGCATTTCATATTTTTAAAATGTCAAAATTAAAACCTCTAGTTAGTTAAAATCATTGCTTTGAAAATAGTAATTGTGGTTAAGTTGAAATTAATGAGATAAATAAACTGAAATTGCTTATTACTGGAGAAAAAAAGAAATCATTGACTTAGATCAAATTTTATGGAATTTTATATTGATAGAAAGTAGGAAAATTTTAAGTGTTTTCAGAAATGCTATAAGAAATGTTCAATGATGATAATAAAATATTTTCTGAGGATTCATTAATATTTATGGAAAAATTATATATATGAAAATATCTGTAATAGCACATTTATATTTCCTACATAAATAATAAGATCATTTGCTATTCGTGAGTAATGACATGATAACTTGTATTGTTATAGGTGTTAAACATGTATGAGTAATATTTTGTCAGTTATATTGGAATATTTTTTGGTTGATTCTATTATATATGCTTTTAAAGTAAATTCAATCTTGTCACGACAGGTTTGGCACATTGTGACACTTTGCTAGGAAAGGGGAGTTGAGAAAAAGAAATTTCTTTGTAATTTAAATTTTGTTACTCACTGAATGTCTTCCAAAATATTTATAATAACTTTCTGATAGCAGGTTCTTTTTAATGTTTAAAAAAGGCATGCCATTAGTATGATTAAGCAGAAAGAACAAGAATTTTAGAGTGTCAGTAAAACAAGTCTTTACTTAATGGTCTTGCCACTTACAAATTGTGATCTTGTGCAAGTTATTCACTCTCTTTGAGACTCAGTTTTTCACCTATAAAATGGAAAGTATACTACTTTTGCCTCCCAAGGTAAAGTATCTGGGATATAGTTGCTCAATCAATTTATTCATTCCAGTAACTATGCACTAAATATCACTTTCAGTTCTGGAGAATATGAATAAAACAAAGCTCTTATCTTCAAGAGGCTTAGTTTAGTAGAGGTGATGACTCCCTTACCCAGTTACTACCTTTTCTTAGAAAGCATGCTTTGAAATGGAATAAATAAACTATAGGCATAAATATTTCTGAAGAAATTAACTGATTTTTCCATTTGAACTTCTAGTAAAGTATCTTTTATTTGTATGTCAGAGAGAAGAGAGCAAGGGGACAATAATAATGCATATTCACAGCGTAGTTTTAGGGATAAAAGGGATAACGTTTGTAAAACACCTGGCTCACACTAAAGGTTAGATTCATTTTCTTCCCCTTTCATCATTTATCATATTCTTAGTAACATATCAAAATCAATTTGGGGTCTGCATGCAATATGGCTCTCAGGAGAGCCATAGTGGTAATTAAAGTGCTTGGATATAGAAGCTATGAGAAAAATCCAAGGAAAATGAGTGGGATTTGCAAGCAACTGGCAGCAAAATGCCAGTGAACCTTTGGAAGGAAGATGAGCTAGATCATCTTTGGATCTAATGGGCTGGAGGAAGTTGAGAGGCTCCGCAGAATGCTAAGTGGGATCTCTGCTGAAGAAATTCAGAACATGAAAACTAGAAAAAATATATCTGAGGAGTAAGGAGTAACCTGCTCTACAAGGGGATTACACATTGAGAGATGTTTCTTAGCTACTTTTGTGATGGGACATTTTTTAAGAATTTAAGAAACTTTGCTCCAGGAAAATGTGCCACCATATACAATTTTGCATGCAATTCCACAAGGTCCCCAGATCTCAGGTCAGGAATAAATGAAAAGCACATAATTTTCGTGGAAAAAAATAATGTGGGAAGATTGACTTAAACCACAGCATTAGGATTATGAATAGACCAGGAAGATGTATTTGATAATAAAAGCTATTACATGCCACAGTGGGATACCAACTGCATCATAATTCATACAAGCAGGAAAAAAAAATCTCATTTTTCAGGAACTATTTGAAAATAAGAGAATTTGGGCAACATCTCAGTTCCTTCAATTTGTGATGTGTTAAAGTTAAAAAACAATGTCTGCAATATGTCTTATTAGCCTGAACATTAAAATGTGGTTATTATAACTGTATCAAAATAACATTTCACTGACTAATCCTCTACTCTCCTCTGATTCATTTAGGAAATTTTTAGGGCTAAGTTGTGCTCTCAAACACAGTTCTTTATGGCAGTAATCTCCAAATTTTTTAAATAATACCTTTCAGGAAAACATTTTGAGCACAGATCCCTCTTAACGAATATTAATCCATTTAGAAATTATATATATGTACTGTACTAATATTCCATGTAAATTATTAAATATATGCAAAAAGGAATTAAGAAAGATGAAATAAATGAAATGTAATTAGATATTCTAAATTTTTCTTTCCCAATGGATCAATCTTGCATACCTTTGAGGTTTATGCACCCTACCTTGGAGACCACTACACAACATCCTTCCTTAGGCAAATGTATTTTGCTTGCTCACAAGAAAAATAATTGGAGCTTTTTACTGGGGAGGGGGGATAGAGAGGAAATTAATTTGCATTGTAGTTCATTTTTCTGACTAGTTACTTCAGTGAGAAAAGAGCACTAGATAGTCAGGAGATAAAAGTATCAGTCCAGTTCTGGAATTTGGGCAATTCTTTTACTTCTTTAAATCTGTTTCCCCCTTTCTGTAATGGATAATGACTCTCTTGAATAACTGAATGTGTTGCTGTGATGACCAAAGGACTATATGATAAGGGGTACATTCTTTTGAGGTGTGACATAGGGTGGATATCACACTGGGCTCTTAATGTCCTGTCACTCTGTTCCTCCCAATAACTCTTCTGCGTAGAAATTATTTTATCCACTTCACAGATGAGTGAGTTGGGCTCACAGAGTTATGCCCAAGGTTCCTCATCCATTAATAGCCAGCCAAACTCGAGTTCTAATTCCATTTCATTGGAGGCTTCCAAAGTCTAGAATTGTCTAATCACTAGATATTTTATCACATTGAGCGCATCAGTAAGCTCAGTATACTTTCAAAATCATTTGTTTAATTGGATGAAAATGAGACAGTGACCTTAAATTCTAAATGCAAGGTCATCTAATGATTATGAAGCTAGCAATAAATTCAGAAGGACCTGTCTGAAGCTGTTTTATAGTTAACGTTTTTTGTTTTAATAAGAAGTAGTACACTCTAAAATAACAATAAAGAGTATAGTATAGTAAATACATATACCAGTAACATAGTTGCCTATTATCATTATAAGCATAGTGTACATAATTGTACGTGCTATACTTTTATATGACTGGCAGAACAGTAGGTTTGTTTGCACCAGCCTTATCACAAGCATGTGAGTAATGCCTTATGCTATGTGATGCGAATTTTTCAGCTCCATTGTAATCTCATGGGACGACTGTAGTATACTTGGTCTGTCATTGACCAAAACATCGTTATGGGGTGCATGACTGTTCATCCTTACCTCAAACATTACTTACAATTAATTTGAGAAGAATCAGCATTCAGAGGGTGGTGGATGTCACCCCAGGAGCGGGAGCTGTCCTATCCCCTCCTCTTAGAATTTGCGTTGCAACCAATAAAGGCCATTTCTACCATAAAAGGAAAAACAAAAAACGAATCAATTATAAAGTTAAGTCATAAAAATTAGGTGAATTACCCAAGATGAAGAAGAATCTTATATCACATAAGCAATTTAAAAAGTTACAAAGGAAGATAACGATAGGAAAATAGTTGAATATGTACTAATGAATAATGCTTATGATTTCTTTCCTACAGGAGTATAAACATTATTGGACAGAGTTGAGAGGAACTACACTTTTCTTTTATACTGACAAAAAAAGTACAATAGTAAGTAGTTGAACATGTTCAGCTGATTCAAATTGTTCCCAATGTATCCTTGTCACGTAGTCTGTTTTTCAATTTGGAACTTTCGCCATCCAAGAATAAAGATGCTCTATTAAAACCAATTCAAATAAGAAAATTTAAATCTGAGAGGGCTGTCAATTATGATAACCAACCATAAAATTTCCTGGGCAACTCAGAAGAAGGTATTAATTCATGTTTTTTACTTTGCATTCTTTTCTTTCTGATCCTGATAATGAAAACTTAGTGAAAAACTGAAAATTTTAACTAGACATCTGTATATAAGTTGCTTAATGCCAAATGATAGCTTCGATTTCCCCCACTTTTTATCTGGCTGTAGCATGCAGTTATAATCTGAAAGGAACAAGATGATCTCCAGAGCATCATAGCATACAAACTCACAATTAAACTTTTCTAAAAAGACAAAAACATACTCCACAAAGCATGACTTCTAAGAGCTTAACCGTAAGAATAACAATAAAGAGATTCTGCGATTTGTTTATTCATATTAATTTCAAATTCTGATTGTGTGGTTCATTTTTTTTCAGGAATAAGAGGTAATATCTTAGTGGCAAATGCTTGCCTACCTTGGAATGGTATACTTATAAGAGATTTCATGAGCCAGTAACATGTTTAAATATGAACACTGTGGACCCTGGATATAGTAGCCCATACTTCTTAGAACATCATTATTAGATGCTTAGATCTCATGAGAAAAACAGAAAAAGAGCCTGTGTGATATATTCCACTTACAGGCATTTCAGCACTGTTAGTGGTGAACTATGCAAAAACCATTCTTAAAGAAACAAACTTAAAATGGTCATCTTTCACCAGGATTCTGGATAGACAAGATTTACACAAGGGTGTTTTCAAATACCATACTAAATTTTTAGAAATTAATTTCTCTGTTGTACATTCCAATTTCCCACTGATGTCAGTAAATATAAAAGCCCCTGGTCTAAACTTCGTATAATGCATAGGCAACGAGAGAACTAATGGTTGTTGCTCACTTCCTACAAGGCGAGAGTCAGTATAGCTTAGCCATCGAGAGCCTGGTCTCTTCGGACACACTTCCTGCGTGTTTATCCTGGCCCTGCCGTTGTTACCACTGGGATCCTAGGCGAGTGACCTGACTTCTCTGTGTCTCAGTGTATCAGACAGGGAACTAGTAGAAAACAGATGACATATCAACTTGGGCAATTTGAAGAGCATTTAATAAAAGTTTAATAAGTATTCAAAGCAGTTGACAGGGTGTAAGAAAATCACAGAAGATAGTACAGACCCGTGATGCTAATTATAGTATCCTCTTGTCACACCTAGGAGTGAGAAGAAAGAGTGGGAGGGTAGTCAGGAGAATTGTGTGCAGGTGACTGTCTTGAGAGGGGTATGACCTTTGATTGAGGGAGTACCTGCATAGGGTCATAAATACCCAACCTCGCTTTCCTCACTCTTCTGATCTCCTACCAGTGTTCTCTAGTGGTCCAATCCCACAGGCAGTCAGAGGGCAAGGGAGCCCCTTGTTCTTGTCCGTCTGGGTCCCTCTCCTGGTGCGATGTTGGGTGGTAAAGGAATAAAAATTACTCTAGAGGAACAAACAGAAGATCTCCAACACACTCAGTCTTCAAATCTCTAAAATTCAGGTAAAAATAGCAGCCCATCTCATAAGGCTAGCAAAAGAATTAAATGAGATAGTATATGCAAGCTGGCACATAGTAAGCATTCAAGCATTAATGTATCTCATTTAATTTTAACAACTCTTCAGAATGGGTACAATTTTAATCCCCATTTTATAGATGGGAATCGTCAAGTTTAAGGATTAAGAAATTGTACAAGATCAGACAGCTGATAAAAGGGGTACCATCCAGGTCTTGCTCCTGAGCCAGCCGTCTTAATCATTATACCATGAAGAGGTTATTATAATTCAATACTGCAGAATTGCCCATTTACCAATGTGTTCAAAGAGGATGTAGACTTTGGGGAGCTTTTTGGGGTGATAGTCTCAGGAGAAAGTACTGTGGCTCAATGTAAGAAAAAGCTTGCCAGTAAACAGAGCTGCTTAGGAGGCATGAGTTCTGCATCGTTAGAGATGTTTGAGCACAGACCATAGAAGGGTAGCCTGCAGGACATTCAAGCATCAGAAGGCAGCTAGGTTAGACAGATGACTTTTAAGCCTCTTTATAATACTATAATTAAAAACAAAAAGATATGATTTTCTTTCCTCTAATCAACAGATCAGCTTACTGCACTCTATCTAACTCTGCCACCTTTTCCTCTTCTGCTTCCTTCTTTGTTGCAACAAAACTTACTGAGCTTGATCTAGACACTCCATCAGAAAATTATTCTTTTTTTTCTTTTTGAGACAGAGTCTCACTCTGTTGCCCAGGC
Source organism: Cheirogaleus medius (assembly GCA_008086735.1). Taxonomy (NCBI): domain Eukaryota; kingdom Metazoa; phylum Chordata; class Mammalia; order Primates; family Cheirogaleidae; genus Cheirogaleus; species Cheirogaleus medius. Next base: position 14,264,764 of record VBSM01003198.1, read on the forward strand.
TAGAATGTCGTGGCATCAGCCTAGCTCATAGCAACCTCAAACTCCTGGGCTCAAGCGATCCTCTTGCCTCAGCCTCCCAAGTAGCTGGAACTACAGGCTTGTGCCACCATGCCCGGCTAATTTTTTCTATTTTTAGTTGTTTGGCTAATTTCTTTCTATTTTTAGTAGAGACGGGGGTCTCACTCTTGCTCAGGCTGGTCTCGAACTCCTGAGCTCAAGCAATCCTCCCACCTCAGCCTCCCAGAGTGCTAGGATTACAGGTGTTGAGCCACTGCGCCCAGCCAGAAAAATATTCTTGTTTAATTTTAAATTCTGTCTTCCTTCTCTGTACTTCTTCCTTTTTTTTTCAAATTTATTTATTTTTTAGATTGTATATTTTTATCATGCACAACATGATGTTTTGGAGTACATATACATTGTGGAATGGTTAGATTTGAAAATAAATGAGCCAACCCAAACTCACCTTCAACCTTATCAACATAGAAATAGCTCTGGAAAAAATGTATTGACCTATTTTTAAGCCCTACCTTATTCAGAAAAATAAAATAGACTTAAAAGAGTATAGTAAAGAAAGGAGACTTACAAGAATACAGTAAAGTAAGTTATATTAGGCATCACTGAGAAAAAAATGAAAGGAGATAAAAAGAAGTCAGGAATGAGACTAATTTAGAAAAATTATATATATACACCATGAGAACTCTACTACACTTAGTAGAGGTGGTTCCTTCTAGTACTAGAGGGCAAGTCTGGCCTGTGGCATGCAGACCAGTCCATATGGATCAATCGCCCACAAGAAATATTTTTATTGTACTTGGACAAGATAGGAATTTCTTTTAAAAATCCTCATAACCAGTGGTGTGTGGTAAATGTTGAACAAAAATGGCTTTCTGGAAAAAATGTATATATGAATATATATACATAAACTTATAAATAGTACTGATATAGAGAATATGTAGCACACAATTTAAAATATGTACAATATTTTTTTTTTTTTTGAGACACGTCTTGCTCATCACCCTGGCTAGAGTGCAGTGGCGTCATCAAAGCTCTCTGCAACCTCGAACTCCTAGGCTCAAGCGATCCTCTTGCCTGAGCCTATTGAGTATCTGGGACTACAGGTGTACACCACCTTGCCCAGATAATTTTTCTATTTTTTGTAGAGATGAGGTCTCGCTCTTGCTCAGGCTGGTCTCGAACACCTGACCTCAAGCAAGCCTACTGCCTCGGCCTCCAAAAGTGCTAAGATTACAGGCATGATCCATCGCACCCGGCCTACAATATTCTTTATAGTAATTTCCATATAGCAGATTGATTTTCACAGAATGTGTTCCTTGATTTTTCCTTGATTTTGCATTAGTAGCCAACTGTCATTGTGATTCCATTATGATTTGACAAATGGAGATGTATTCCAATCTACTATTTCCCTAATAAATTCATTGGCATTAAATATGATATTTGACATGAATGCTGACTGATATTTTCATTTACATTAATGAGTAAAAGAAAAATAAAATGATGATTATGTATGTCAGAATTGTATTCTTGAAGTCAATGACATGAGCAACTTCTTTGCTGAGTTAGATAATAGCGTTTGAATTCTGAAAGAATATTTTGTCAATTTTTGTTCTATTTACAGTGAAACAGCTTCAGATACAACAAACTTTGAAGTTTTATCTATATTATTAACATTTTTCCTTTTCTTCCTTATGTCTAGACATGGGGCCACAATCTGTGGACCTTGGGCCATATCTGATCTGTGGTCTGATTTTGTTCAGTCTTTGAGCTAAGAATGGTTTCTTTCATTTTTAAAATGTTGTTAAGACAATAACAAAAACAAAGAGGAATTTGTAAGGGAGACTGTACATATGTGTAAAGTATTTACTATTTGGCCTTTTGCAGAAAAAGAGTGCTGCCCCCTGGAACAATCAACAGAACAACCAACCAAGCCCTGATTTATAAGGGTTTACCAATTTCCATGGTGTAAATACTCCCACCATGGCTGATTTCAGTCTGTCCATGTGACCTCACTGGACTTGGAGTTGGGAAGAAGATCACAGTAGCACACCACTATTCGGTATTTTCATGATGCAGAAACAAAGATGTAAATAACTTCAAGAGCACAGAGAATAGTCAAATGCAGCAACATAATTAGGATGTAACAAATTTTAAGTTTTAATTACTTTTTAAATATATAATTTACTTACTGGTACGTTTATATAATTTAATTTCTAATAATGGCTGTGTTAAACAACCTACATGCAAAATTCCTGAAAATTAACAACTGGCTTTTGCAAACCTATATGAGCCAGATCTAGCATACCACCACATAATACATTTCCAGATGCCCTCTGGGATTAAGAAAAGCAGGGTATCATGCAAAGTACAGCCAGTTGAAAAGAAGACATTACTTATTTCCTTCCTGTTAGGACTAATGTTTGTTAGCATGAAATAATTTAATGAGATTTTCCTTTATCTTTGCAGTACGTTGACAAATTAGACATAATAGACCTCACACGCCTTACTGACCAGAGCTCAACTGAAAAAAATTGTGCAAAATTCACCCTTGTTTTGCCGAAAGAGGAAGTGCAACTGAAGGTGAGTGAGGAGAAATACTCTGTAAAAGGGTTGTGGTTATAAATAACATTTACCCAGTGGCTCAAGTAAAGAGGAATTAAAAGAGAGGCTAAGTCTTAGACTTTGTTAATATCCCTTGCTTGCTTTTGGCCAGGAACCAGTTTTCTGAATCGGGATTTAAAAGACCATGATGACTTGTTTAGTTAGTACACAAGCACCATGAAAGCACTTCTGTCCTCTGGCAAAGTCAGGGATCCCACCTGGTGTTTTTTAAAAGATTGTCCTTGAAGCAGCACTCAAAGTGAACCAAGTCAAGTCAACCAACAACTATCAGTAATAACATAAAGAGAACAACTTGCAATTGAACAAAATGTAATTGGAGACTTTCCCAGGAAATTACTGATCGACCTTGAAAGCACTGGTCCTTCAAACTTTAGTGTTATAAGAGTCACCTGTACTTAGGAAATCCAGGCCCCACTGTAGAATGTACATTTTAGGTAAGCTCCCTAGATAATTCGAGGATGCAGTGGTTCAGAGCACAGGATTAGAGTCAGATGCCTAGGTTTGAATTTGAGCTTGTCTTATTCATTAGAGGTGTGAGTGCAGGCAAGTTATTTATCCTCCTTGTAGTCTTTGTTTCTCCACCCAGAAGTAAGTCTTTGCTCAGATGTAACCCCCTTGCTGAGGCCTACCTGGATCACTTTAATTAAAAATGGCAACACTTTTTTCCTCCCCTACCTGTAATCACACTCCCAATCTCTCTTACCTTGTTATACATTTTTCCCATTTATTTCCTTCTGACACTGTACAATTTACTGCTATGTTTACTATTTATAGTTCCTTGCTAGACCCTAAACTCCATGAGAACAAGGATTTTCGTTTTGTTCCCTGATGTAAACCAGTATCTAGAATAACGCCTAGCACATAACAGTACTCAACAAATATCTGTTAGATGAACAAATTTGTAAAGCAAATAAACAAAAACTAATAGTACCTTTTGCCAAGCTGCCATGAAGATGGAATCAATGAATGCCTGTGAAGGGCTTACAACAGTAGCTGCCATTGTAAGCACTCAAAAGTTGCTGGTTAATATTAGTTTATTAATGGTAGTAATAGCATTTATTTATTTTTATTTTTTTAAAACAGAACATGATTATATTTCAATATATAACTTCTGTGCATCCAAAAAATAAAACGCCACAGTAAAATAAACAAGTAATAGTAATTAGAACTAAGAATTGGAAGTTTCTACATTGGTTGCCCCAAACTTAAAGCCAGTCAATATTAAATACTAATGAAATGAGTAACTATGAATTGACTTAAAGCCAGTCAATATTAAATACTAATGAAATGAGTAACTATGAATTGACGTACTGCAAAAATAAATTTTCTAACATTTTTCTGTTAAGTAAATTTGTACAGTTTTATTTGTTTTAAGTAAGCACACAGATTAAAGCTATATACTTCTGTCTTCTGACAAAAGAAAATAGCATTGAAACATTTCATAATAAATACAAATCGATAAGTTATAAACAAAAGAAAGTGAATTATTTTTTCCTTTTTTAAATAATGTGGCTTCAATAGAAGAATATGCATTTTGTCAATCTTGCTGGGTTTTAATGGCATACATATTTCAAGTTATAAAATAATTATATGAAATTCTAAAGTTATTTGAAGTTAATAAAAGTATTAATGCTCATATTTACTCATGGATTTCCTTCTTTGTTTTTATCTGCTTTCACCTTCTACTTTAGACAGAGAACACAGAAAGTGGGGAAGAATGGAGAGGCTTCATTCTTACGGTAACAGAGGTAAGAAGGTCATTACTTTTGAGTGATTCATTTTTTTCAACAAATATTTGCTGAACACGTACTACGAACCATGCAGAGTGAAAGTGGCTGAAGCAATGAAAAAAGATAGATCTAAACCCTTGCACTTACTCACGAAAGTTGTATCAGGTGGTGGAGATGGAGAAATAAAGTAAACAAGTAAACAAACAAGATCGTTTCACATTGTGATGATTGTTATGAAGAAAATTAAACAAAGCAATGTATTAGGGAGTGACAAGTGCTCTGGGAGATCTACTTTTTGGTCTTATTCTTCTGACACAGTGGTCCTTTGTATATTCTAAATGTTGCATCTTCTAAAATGCTTTCCGATTCCTTTCCTACTCATTTAATACGTATTTCTAAAATGCTGAGATGAATGTTATGAATAACATAGATAATATGAAAGGGAGAGACCATCAAAATGAAAACTCACCTTTAAACATTTGCTTAGTGAGTCTTAAAACAAAGGGATGCTTATCTTTTCAACTCTGTGGCATCTTATCAGAGGCAAATAGTAAGATCTACTGCTTAGAGTTAATGGTTACAGCAAGATAACGTTCATTTATTTTATTTTATTTTGAGACAGAGTCTCACTCTTTGCCCAGAGTAGAGTGCCGTGGCGTCAGCCTAGCTCACAGCAACCTCAAACTCCTGGGCTCAAGCAATCCTTCTGCCTCAGCCTCCCGAGTAGCTGGGACTGCAGGCATGCACCACCATGCCCAGCTAATTTTTTCTATATATTTTTAGTTGGCCAATTAATTTCTTTCTATTTTTAGTAGAGACGGGTTCTCGCTCTTGCTCGGGCTGGTCTTGAACTTCTGACCTTGAGCGATCCGCCCGCCTCGGCCTCCCAGAGTGCTAGGATTACAGGCGTGAGCCACCACGTCCAGCCACGTTCATTATTTTAAATAAACCCATGGTAGCAACTGTCTTGGAAACATGAGGTATTTTAATAACCAGCCCCCCCAAAGAGCACCATGTTCTCTAATACTTTTAGAGGATATGGAAATTTTCTATGTTTATTAGGGCCAGTTAAAAACAGCCTATCCAAAGCTAATTTCTAAGTAAAGTTATATATGAAATGAATACTGCACTTCACCAAGATGATGGATACTTTCTTTATCTCAGCCAGTAACACGTAAAAATTGAAGGTTCAACTACCATTTAGAGAAGTCATAGAGGCCGGAAAAGTGGGCCAGTTAAAGATGTGAAGGTCATGTTGACTTTTGGGGGTAGGGAAAGAAACTCTTTGGGGGATTGCACTCTCTCCCTCTGGTGTAAAAAAGCATCGTTGTATGGCATGGTGCTTCTTATACTGGGATACGGGTAACCCAAGGGTATGTGAGTAAGTGTCAAGGAGTATCCTAAAACCCAGCAAAAGCTCGGTGCATCTTCCAGTATGCTAATTGTACTTGAAGTTTTGGCCAAACGTTTTGTTTTGAGTTTTTTTCCTTGAGGTAAGGATCAAAAGCATTATTTTATATTCCAACATCCATACATATATTACAGAATATAAAGTAAAATTCATGTGAATTTTCAAGAGAAGATAAATAACCTCAAATTTTGTGCTCTGTCAATGTTTTGTGCTATGGTCCCAGCTCACTGTGTGTGAACATTTACACTGTGTTGTTAGGAGAACTCTAGTATAGAAGTGTGCGAAGCACCGACTATATGTAGTTGAAAGAACTAAGATGTTGTTTTTGAATCAAACCCAAGTTTGAGCCCCGACTTACTAGCCATGTGACCTTGGACCAGTTATTTAATCTTTCTAAGCCTGGGGTTTTTGTTTTTGTTTTTTTCATTTGTAAAGTTGGGATAACAATATCTTGTAGCATTGCTGTGAGGATTTACAATAACACATGTATCCTGCTTGAACTATAATAGTCAATAAGGAGTAGCTGTTTCATTAGATATTTTCCCCATTACTTAGTCATTTAGAAGAATGGTCTCTAAACTTTTTTGATTGTGCATCCCATTAGTAAATTTTTATTTAAATTTCATATGTACATATATACATAGTAAAACATAAAAAACAAGGCCGAGGCAGGCGGATCGCTCAAGGTCAGGAGTTCAAAACCAGCCTGAGCAA
>VBSM01003198.1:14271355-14299850 GCA_008086735.1 Cheirogaleus medius
AAAAAAAAAAAGAAAGTGAAGTTTTGATGTTTTCTTCCCATACTCTAATGGACTTTCTTATATACCTCCTGGAAAGCATGCACTCCCATCTGGAAATAAAGATGATAATCAGACAGGGCTGCCCCCAAATACGGACTAGCTAGTGTCACCTATAGAAAAATATTCTACCACTTAGACTACACCTTCCAAGAGCACGTAGCTGGTCTTAATGAGGTCTAAATCGGGGGTATGAATACAATTCAGAACATTTGTAGGTAACTCAATCCAAAATACAGGGTGTCCCAAAAGTTGCCATACATAGCAAAAATGGGAAACTGTTGCTAAATATACCTTTATTTACAAAATATTCATTACAAAACTTTTTCTTTGTATGGAGACTTTGGGACACCTATACATCTCTAGAAAAGGTAACAACAAAACCAACAAAGTAGAGAAGTATCATAATTCTAATGTGTGATTGAATGTTTGAAACACACACACAAACACAAAATATAGACCTCTGTTTGTTGATCCTCAGTCATCTAATGAATAGTTCCATCTCAATCCTATGGTGCCATATGGCTGGGGGAGTTTATTCCAGGTTACTCATGAGAATGCGAGCCACCTCAAAGGTGCTCTGGAACTTCCTTGGCCTTGATAAACTAGTGAGCTCAGAGTGCAAAATGAGAAGATTTTGCTACTTGAATTAGCTTGTAGTGCATAGTGGGTATACTTTGCTTTGGGGACAGACAAAAAGGAAGATTTCTTGAAAGAAGGATGGGCACCAGTGCAGGTTCTAGTTGGTTTAGAGGCAGTTCTAAGACTGCCTGTAGACTAAGATCCTCTATTCGTGATTCCACCCATCCATCTCTGTCTGGTAACTGAGGATCCATAGGACCAGAATGGGCTCATCTTTACTAAAATCAGTAAGTTTTGGGCTGGCTTTCTCATCTGCCACTGTTTTAATTGGTTTCAGCTGTCAGTTCCCCAACATGTGTCACTCCTACCCGGGCAAGTAATTAGACTGCATGAAGTCCTAGAGAGAGAAAAGAAGAGGAGGAGTGAGACAGAGCAGCTGCCAAGTATGTCTGTGGAGAAAGAGAAGGAACCAACTGAAGATTATGTGGATGTACTAAACCCTATGCCAGCGTAAGTGCACAATGAGCTTTGGTTTATTCACTTGATTGTTAAGACTAATTTCTAATTATCAAGGAGAGTTAGCCACTTGACCTTATTAAACTAGGAACAATAAGTGGTCTTGGGGATAAATTGCATCTCTCTGAGTACATGCCACATTTCGTCTTCTATGTCATGATCAACAAAATGCAAATTTCAGCCAGCCCTCTTACCACACAGGAAATCCCCTTCCACCTATATCTTTAGATCAAATAGATCTTTCCGGAGCTCAAACCTAAATAAATATTCTTACGAAGAAGGAAGGAAAAGGTATTTTTTTACCATGAAAATATATGATTGACTAATTTTCATTTCTTCTTTTTATATATACACACATAAAAGACTTTATTTTATAAAACATCTTTAGGATCATGGCAAAATTTAGGACCAGAGATTTCCCATATACCACCTACCCCCACATATGCTTAGCTTCCCCTAGTATCAACGTCCCCCACCACGGTGGTACATTTGTTGTAACTGATGAACTTACACTGATGCATCATTATCACACAGAGTCCATAGTTTATATTAGGGTTTACTCTTGGTGTACCTTCTACGAGTTTGGACGAATGTATAATGACATGTATCAACCATTATAATATAGAGTAGTTTCATTGCATTAAAAGTCCTCTGTGCTCCACCGATTTATTTCTTTTTCCCATCTAATCCCTGTCAATCACTGATATGATTGACTGATTAACAGAAAATTATACCAAAGGATTTTAAATACTTAGAATGTTCTATTCTACTGACCAATCAGTGAGTAGTCATTGAGCTTATACTTTGAGAAAGGCCCCATGTAAAGCGTGTAAGGTGTTGTTGGAAAAATGAAGAGGCACAAAACATGTTAAATTCAGCAACATTCTACATTTGTCTTACATTATTGAAAATATTTTCAGCCCTTTCCTCCTGGAATCTTGGTGTTCTTATCAGTGAAATTTGTTCTGATACCATCTTTGACATTAGATTCTGATGCATATTCTATCTGTACTAGAATCGCTGAAAACTGCCAACTACCACTTGCAGCCAAAAACAGTGACAGCTGATGGACTGATAGGTTAAGTCACACACACTCCTGTTTTTCCTCCATAAAACAAGTAATATATGTTTATTACAGATACATAAAAAGATTAAAATAATTCCTTGTCCCATCACTTGGAGATATTTGCTGTTAATATTTTGGTGTACTGCATATCCTGTCAGATTTTTTTCTATAACTATGACTATATATTTTCTCGACTATAATATACAGATGGACCCTGACTTACAGTGGTTCAACTTATGATTCTTTGACTTTACGATGGTGCAGAAGTGATATGCATTCAGTAGAAACCATACTTTGAGTACCCATTTGAGTTCTGTTTTTCACTTTCAGTACAATATTCAATAAATTTCATGAGATATTAAACACTTTATTATAAAATAGGCTTTGTGTAAGATGATTTTGCCTAACTGTAGATGTTCTTAGCATATATAAGGTAGGCTAGGCTAAGCTATGATGTTCAGTAGGTTGTATTAAATGCATTTTTGACTTATGATATTTTCAATTTCTGATGGGTTTATCGGGACATAACACCATCATAAGTCAAGGTGTATCTGTATTTTATAAAATTAGTAAGTGCTTTATTTTTTAATTTTATGCATAAAAATACCACCAATGCCATAGAAGGACATATTATACCAAAAGGAGTTCAGACGTGTCTTTAAATACCAGTTTTTAAAAACAGAGACCATACAAGAGAAGCATTTAGATTTGTTTTGTATTCCTGAAAGGAAATCACCAACAAATTTTTATCCAAGATCTTATTTATAAACTGAAACTGGGGATACAGTGTTAATTTTTTTCTTATATTTTCAAATGGTATTAGTGATTATATACTCATCAGTAGATAACTTTTGTTTAAAGAGGCTTTAGAGGAATGATGGAAGAAGTGCCTTAAGCATTAGCATACACATGGTGGTACAGGCTTATCAATATCTTTCATTATATTAATAATTATATAATTATTATTGTAATAATAAAGCTGGACATTTTAAGAAATGTTAACAATTGCAGCTCTCAGCATTGGTAGCATTCTTTCAAGTAATGATCTTCATCAGTTGAAAAAAGCATTTTTGTTTTTTATCTCACCTCTGTAGATGTTTCTATACAGTGTCCCGGAAAGAAGCAACCGAGATGCTTGAGAAGAACCCTGCCCTGGGAAACATGATCCTGAGGCCTGGTAGTGACAGTAAAAACTACTCCATCACTATCCGGCAGGAGATAGAGTATGTTCAATTTTCAAATGTATGGCATTGTTGTCAAAGGCATGATATCACTTTAGATAGCAAAGTCATATAAGTTCAGATCATCACCTGCTGTATTTTTGGGGGGGCTCAAGATATGAACATAAGAATAGGGAGGGAATGTTACAAAAGCAGTGTTAAAGACTGAACTCACACTGATATTTAAAGTAAAGAATACGAAGAATGAGCACATACATTATTTTGGTCCTGGCTATAGTTGTATTGTTCATTCATTCAATCCAACAAATATTTATTGAGCAGCTACTATGTGCCAAGCAACAGCCTAGGCATTGAAGATACAGCAGCGCAAAAACCAACATCCCTGGCTTCAATGAGTTTACTTTCTTGTCAGGAAACACAGACTACAAATAAATAACATAATTTAAAATATCATATATATGATGATAAGATTTGTCAAGTAAAATTAAGCAGGGTGAGAGACCTGGAAGCCTTCAGAGGTGATACAGAGAGCAAATTTTTGTGGTTGCTATTATTTTAACATAGAGTGGTCAGGGAAGGGCCTACTTTATTAACTGACATTTAAACAGAGACCTGTAGGCCAGGACTGATAGGAGAAAGAGATAAAAATAATAATAATAATAATAATAAACAGAGACCTGAAGGAAGGGAAGGAACAAACCATGCCAACATCTGGGGTAAAAGCGGTCCAGGCAGCAAGTTCATATGCCCTGAGGCAGAAGAATGCTTGGCTTGTTCAAGAAACAGAAGGGGACACTGTGTCCCACGGAGTGATCAGGAGAAAAGTGGTAGGAGTTGAGAGTCTGGAAGTAGGGGTAGGGGCAGATCACTCAAAGCCCTGGCGGTCACTGCAGGGACAACGGTTTTACTCTGAATGACATGAGAGGACACTGGACTGTTGACATAATCTAACTTATTTTTAAAAAGGGCCACGGGCCACTTAGGAGCCTCTTGTCAAGGTTAAACACTTCCTTCTGGCAAAATGTTTTACCTATGATAAAGTCAGTAGCACTTACATGCAAAAGTTGATTTTTATCTGTAATTCGGGTGGTTGGATCTTTTTAAGGGCCCCTCCAGCTTTCAGAGGCTATGAAAACTTGCATTTCCATAGAGACCCTGGCTTCGTTAACACTTTCACAACAGACAATATAATTAAAATATAGAAGTTTGTCCTAGATGAAAATATTTAATAAATGATTATCTTTTATATAAAAGCATAAACAGAACTTTGATTCTTTTTTTTTTTTTTTGAGAGAGAGTCTCACTCTGTTGCACAGGCTAGAGTGCCGTGGCATCAGCCTAGCTTACAGCAACCTCAAACTCCTGGGCTCAAGCGATCCTTCTGCCTCAGCCTCCTGAGTAGCTGGGACTACAGGCACGTGCCACCATGCCCGGCTAATTTATTTATATATATATATAAATATATATATATATTTTAGTTGTCCAGCTAATTTCTTTCTATTTTTTTTAGTAGAGACGGGGTCTCGCTCTTGCTCAGGCTAGTCTTGAATTCTTGAGCTCAAACGATCCTCCCGCCTCGGCCTCCCAGAGTGCTAGGATTACAAGCATGGGCCACCACGCCCATCCAGAACTTTGATTCTTGAATTTGCTATTATCTGTGAGGATAATATTATTCTATTAACTTTTTTTACTATAACATAAAAAAGGAATCTACCAATCCATCCCATAAATATCTCTAATTCTAAATAAACTGAATATGAAGACATTGATGCTGAATAAAGGCAGTAAAAATAAAATACTCACTTGCAGGACAAAATTTAAATTATGGCATTATGACTGCATTGCTAGTATGAGCCGGGCCTAATAAGCTTCATTCACTTGCCAATTTCTGTGTACAGATACTTGTCTTTGTACCTTAGCCATGGGCACTGAACAGACTGCAAGAATGCTGCATGGCAAATCAGGTCATGGTTCTGCGTGTAAGAAAATGTGTGTGTGTGTGTCTATTTTTATTATCTGAGGAATAGTGTTTTTTGCTACAGATGCGGTTTGTGACCAAACGTAATGAAGTTCTATACTTAGGATATGAATTCAATGTCACAATTTTTACTTATATTTTTACTGTTTTTAATCTATATTTATCTCCAACTCTTGGCCTCAAGTGATCCTCTCATCTTAGCTGGGAAATCCCAGCTGGGTTACAGGTGTGAACCACCTCATGCCCAGCAAGCTGTATTTTAACCTCATAAAAGAGAGTGTGACAAAGGAGTTCATGTCAACATTGCATAATTCTAATTTTAAGTGAGCTCACTTTCAGTTTGAATTCATATGGAAATTCATGCTTTTGTCAGCTGATGGTCATAAAAACTTATCACATTTCATAAAACTAATCACCTTCCCTCACTAAAGCTCATATTTGGAAAGCAAGAAGTGAGGTCGAATGGTCAAACTGAAGCAGTCTAACACTGGAGTCAGTATGTGCTTTCTTAGGCTTTGGGGAATAGTTTATCCTGGGAAGTGGCTAAGAAAAATGTTAATTGTATTGCACAAATTTTCCTTACAAGCCAAATACATCTATGATGTTAGGGACTGTTTGTTATATGTGTTCTCTTAATGCCTCAAAACATGCCTTTTAGAGTATCTGCATTTATTAATAACATCTTCTAACAGGTCACTTAATCTTAAAAGGTAGCAATTGTAGAGAGTATTAGAATTTCAGCTTGTTATACTGTAGAGCTTGATGTACAGAATTTGGTAGAAACCTAGGCTTTAAAAAAAAAATCTGTATTTCCCACATAATCAATTCATTCTCTTACGGGTTATAGGAGAAATGTTCAGCCAACAAGCTAGATGAGTGTATCTGGTAAAACACCAGTTGAAAAGGATGAGTTGGTTTACAAAGCAGAACTTAAAAATAAAATTACCTCCATCTATTAACAGAGCAGCTGTGGGAGGGACGGCTACTGTTACCAGGAATAAACAAAAGTCATTCAATGCCACATTATCAGGTGACTCCTCTCTTGGTGTAGAATATCATCCACTTTTACCCAGCCCAGTGGTGTGTAAATTCCTAAGACATAAAGCCAGTTTTATGACAAACTTTATGTTTTGGTTTTGTTTTCTTGAAATTCTTATGACTAGGTGCCAAGCTAGTAGTATAGACACTTTGGAAAGCCATTTTCTACGGAGGCAATCGAAATTAATTATCTAAAATTCATTCATTTCTTTGCAAAAATTGAGGTCAGGAGCTAAGAACCACATTAAAGGCCATACATTAAAAAAACAAAACTGGCTACTTCTCTGAGGTCATAAACAGAAAGCCTTAATATAGCAAATTTTGTCTATCTTGTTTTTTCATCTCTCTTTAATCCTTTGGAAAAGCAAAACAAAACAAAATATGAAAGAAAAACAAAAGGTCTAATATGAGAGTCAAAGCTTAAGCAACTTCAATGGAATTTTTTTCCGCATCATTTTTTGTTTCAGAATTTAGTTCTGTTAATAAAAAGTTCCAAGACTCCTGCCACTTTTCTTCCCACAGCTTTGCCATAAATGATGATGATGACATCAATAACAACAATCATTGTTCCCCCTTATAGGTTACGTTTGTGGGCCCTGTGTTGAGCGCTGGCCAACATTTCCTTCAGGCAGCACAAAACATTTGAGACAGTATTTTTCCATGTTTAACAAATAAAGAGGATGAGACTCACAGAAACTACTCAAAACAATACATTTTAAAAGTAGTAAAAAATAGTTATAAATTAGTGAGTGCTTAAATGTGTCAGACACCGTACTGCTTTGGAATCATTAACTCGTAACAGCAAGGCATCACCATGTCCATTTTACAGATGAAGAAATGGAGGCTCAGAGAACCTACATGACAGAACCAGAATTTTTCTTTTTTGTAATTTTTTTAAAAATTTTTTATTTTTAATTATTATGGGTACATAATAGTTGCATATCTTTATAGGGTACATGTGATATTTTGATACAGACATGCAGTGTGAATGAATCGAATCAGGGTAATTGGGATATCCATCATTCAGGCATTTAACATTTCTTTGTGTTACAAACATTTCTATTCCACTCTTTTATTGCAAAGTATACCCTAACTTATTTATTATACTCCCTTTGTTGTGCTATCAAATATTGTTCATTCTATTTCACTATCTAACTATATTTTTGCACCCATTAACCATCCCACTTTATGCCCCCCTCCCCTCTACCCTTCCCAACCTCTGGTAACCATCATTCTACTGTCTCCATGAGATTGTTTTTAATATTTAGCTCCCATATATGAGTAAGAACATACTAGGTTTGTGTTTCCGTGTTTGGCTTATTTCACTTAACATAATGTTGTCCAGTTCCATCCATGTTGTTGCAAATGGCAGGATTTCATCCTTTTTTGTGGCTATATAATATACCATTGCGTATATGTACCACAATTTCTTTATCCATTCATCTGTTGATGGACACTTAGGTTGGTTCTGTATGTTGGCTACTGTGAATAGTGCTGCAATAAACATGGGAGTGCAGATATCTTTTTGATATACTGAATTCCCCTCCTTTGGATATATACCCAGCAGTGGGATTTCTGGGTCATATGTTAGTTCTATTTTTAGTTTTTTGAGGAACCTCCATACTGTTCTCCACAGTGGTTACACCAATTTCCATTCCCATCAGTGGTGCATGAGGAGGGTTCCCCTTTCTCCACATCCTTGGTAGCATTCATTATTGTCTATCCTTTTGATAAAAGCCTTTTTAACTGGGGTGAGATGATATCTTATTGGAGTTTTGATTTGCATTTCTTGATGACAAATGATGTTGAGCATTTTTGTATATACCTGTTGGCCGTTTGTATGTCTTCTTTTGAGTAATGTCTATTCAGAGCCTTTGACCATTTTTTTAAATCAGATTATTTGAATTTTTCTTATCCGGTTGTTAGAACTCCTTATATATACTAGTTATTAATCAATCCCTTGTTAAATGGATGGTTTGCAAATATTTTCTCTGATTCTATGGGTCATTTCTTCACTTAGTTGATTGTTTGCTATGCAGACGCTTTTTAGCTTGATGTGATTCCATTTCTCCAACTTTGCGTTGGTTGTCTGTGCTTTGGGAATATTACTCAAGAAGTCTGTGCCCAAACCAATATCCTGAAGTGTTTCCCCAATGTTTCTTTTAGTAGTTTCATAGTTTCAAGTCTTAGATTTAAGTCTTTAATATATCTTGATTTGATTTTTGAATATGGTGAGAGATAAGGGTCTAGTAATCATCTTCATATGGATTTCCAGTTTTCCCAGCACCATTTATTGAAAAGGCTGTCCTTTTCCCACTGTATCAGAACCAGAATTTGAACCAATATTTTTTAATCAGTCTTCCAAAGAATAGCAACTATTTATTTCATAGGAATATAGGAATTCTAATTGAAATTGGAGAGTTTTCAAAAGTAACTGATTACAAAGATCTTTTCGTGAAAGATAAAGCCAGAGCCAACCACTCCAAAAGGGTATTTGTAATACTTTCTCTGTCCCATAATGTTTCCTTCACTCGTCTATAACTGACTCCTGAAGTTTCAGCATTAAGGAATACTTTCTTTTAGGAGGGGAAAGTGTTGGTTAGGCTTTACTCATGTTTTGAAAGTAGGTCATTGGAATTAATTTATTAGCTGTTTTCCATTGTGAGATATATTTAAGAAGATAATTAGATATTATGGTGGATGAGGAAAATGTCCCCCGAATAGAAGACTTCGGTGTAGTTCAGTCCTAGAGGAATGTGAACTGGAAATGAAGGGAGAAGTGATAAAAAAAAAAAAAAAAAAAAAAAAAAAAAAAAGACGATGGAAAAGCCCCTGTAGTCAAGCTTAACCTGATGAACAATTTTGCTTTAGATAGCCTCTCTACACAGAACAAAAGTTGAATTAGTTTGTTGTTCAAGTAAATAACAATGTAATAAATGCTACTTGTCAACATTAGAAGAAGTTATGGTCCTAACACTCTGGCCATATGAATCAAGAGAATTCAACACATACTCTTGTTCAAAACTAACTGGCATGGACACTGACTTGTGATCTCAATATAAATTCATTTAGTCCTAGCAGATAGCCCTGGGAGATGGGCTCCTAATATTATATTTTAAAATTCAGTTTCATAAATATTTATTGTGTATCTAATGCTGGAATACAAAGATGAATTTGTATATGCTTCTTATTCAAATTCATGAATATGCTTCTTATTCATAAGCAGTTCATAATCAATAAATACCAGGTGTTTAGAGTGGTAATATTTAGAGTGCTATGTAACTGTACAAGAGGAAAACATTAAGATTCATCTACTGTACTTACATTCCCATCTACGTGTTCATACAGTGCCTAACACCTAGAATTTTCTGTATGTCTAAGTCAGCCCTGAAGTTAGCAGATATCCAGGGTGATATATGAGCTATCAGGAACAGTGATTGAGGTCTTTCTGGTTGGATTAGTGATGAGGTAGAGTAGAAAGCAATTTGCTTTCAATAATTCTTTCTAGTTCTCTTTTAATATAGAGAATATGTATTTGATTTATATATGCTTACACAGGATTTTATAATGTTGTCTACTTTGTAAGTTACCAACATTTGAAGAAATTATTTCTACCTAAAAGATTTTCAGTTCCTTTTTTCTCTATTTATTGTTTTTCATTCACCCACTCAATGACCCAGATTTCCTGTATCCTAGTATATAACCCCCCAAAAAGGGACATAGCAAACCATGTAAATAGAACATCAAAACCACCAGGGATTTTTTGCCAACCAAACTATAGTCATGGGAACATAGGTGGGTGATATTTAGAGTTACTTACTATACAGGTGATATTTTTTAGTTACTTTAGTTTGTATTGCCCAATCCTGTAATCAAATGAAGATTAACCGTTTGTTTCATTTCAGCATGCCGAGAATCAAACACTACAAAGTGATGAGCATAGGAAAAAACTACACTATTGAACTGGAAAAACCTGTAAGTAGCTATTTCTTTGTTGATACAATTAATCTCAATTCCTCCCAAACCTGCCTTATAGAATGCAAAGAAAGATGGAAAAGCAGGCTTCTTCCCCTGATTTTATTAAAAGGATTTTAATAAAAATACTGGCAAAAAATAGCCAGGTTAAGGAGGCCTGAAAGTGGCAGATATACAGGGTGAGAAGTGAGATGCCAGAACAGGTGGGCGAGGCAGAATAAAAGATAATCTGCTTCTAAAAATTCTTTCCACTTTTCTTTCTTTGCAAGTCTTTATCAAAGTAAGTATTTCAGGGAGAGAAAGATATATTAGTTAAACATCTATTTTACATGCTTCAGTTACAATGTGTGTATTTGAATGTGTTTACTTCTAATAGGAGGAAATCTGTGAACTCCTAGTCCACTAATATCTCCCATGCAGAAATTCAGAAATCCCCTCTTAATAGAAACATACCAGAGAAGAAAGGTTTCTTCTTTGTCTTCAACTCCTCTCCCACCCTAGCTCACTTACCATGGGCCAATGATGTAACTACCAGATACCATGTTAGGCACAGAGCTAAGTCCTTTACATATCTAATTTAATCATTATTATTACTCTGAGGTAGATATTGTGATGCCTATTATCCAGGTAAGAGAACTGGTATTTACACTGGTCTCAACCAATGAAGAAAGTGGTGATGTGGCCTACATTCCAGGGTGCTGAAATAAGGGAATGTAACGCTGTGATTTTAAGCTGCATAATGAGAAGATTGGGCCAGGAAAGATGTCTCTGAGTATTACTTATATAGAACTGGCGGGTCTTAAAGATATTTTTATTTCTCTAAAATTGAGCTCCTAGTTCCTCTGCTTCTCCAGGCTTATTGTGTAGATTAAATTTAAAAAAGGGATAATATGGTTGAATTTCTCATATTTTGACCATAGCCCTTAGAGAGCAAGGCAGCTGCTGATTCATACAGCCTACTTATACCTGTGTCATGAATGCTTCCCAGAGCTTCTCAGTTCTCAGATCCATGCCTGACCAGGCATTTTGTTGTTGTTGTTCTTTTTTTGAGATAGTCTCACTCTCTTGCCCAAGTTAGAGTACAGTGGCATCAACATAGCTCACTGCAACCTCAAACTCCTGGCCTCAAGTGATCCTCCCGCCTTGGCCTCCCAAAGTGCTAGGCTTACAGGTGTGAGCCACCAGGCCCAGCTCTGAGTAGGCTTTTTAAATAAAGTTCTAATGAAGGAGGCAAAGAGCTAGACTGTTAGAGAATAATCCAAGTAACCAAGGAACTAGAAGTCACGCTCAGGGAAGAATAATGTATCTTTGCAACTGGTGAATTGGGGCTCATTTCTGTCATTAGCCCATGTAGTCCACAGTGTAAAGAAAACTAACAGTCTAGATTATCCTTTCACCTTTCACCCTCCCCAACCCTATACCTCAACCCCTCAATCAGGTTGTATATTTTTGTTTTTAATTATTTTTTTAAAAGACAGGGGTCTCTGACCAGGCGCGGTGGCTCACGCCTGTAATCCTACCACTCTGGGAGGCCGAGGTGGGCAGATCGCTCAAGGTCAGGAGTTCGAACACAGCCTGAGCAACTGCGAGACCCCGTCTCTGCTAAAAATAGAAAGAAATTAATTGGACAACTAAAAAGATATAGAAAAAATTAGCTGGGCATGGTGGCACATGCCTGTAGTCCCAGCTACTTGGGAGGCTGAGGCAGAAGGATCACTTGAGCCCAGGAGTTTGAGGTTGCTGTGATTTTGAGGTTGCTGTGAGCTAGGCTGATGCCACAGCACTCTAGCCTGGGCAGGACAGTGAGACTGTCTCAAAAAAAAAAAAAAAAAAAAAGACAGGAGTCTCGCTATGTTGCCCAGGCTGGAGTGCAGTGGCTATTCACAAGTGTGATTATAGCACACTACAGCTTCAAACCCCTGGGCTCAAGCGATCCTCCTGCCTTAGCCTCCTGAAGAGCTGGGACTACAGGCGCAAGGCCCACACCTAACTCATGAATTATTTTTCCTCTTCAGGGTTACCTGGGATATTCAGGTTTAACCCGATTTTACTTGTATGGGAATATGGATGGGGAACCTGTGGCCTTGGGGCCATATCTGGTCTTCTGGATCCTTGAGTGCAGCCTTTTGACTGGATCCATATTTTACAGAACAAATCCTTTTAATAAAACTCCTGGACTGAAGCTATCCTCCCACCTCAGCCTCCTAAGTAGTTAGGATTACAGGTGCAAACCACCACACCCAGCTCTAGTTGTGGCTAACTTAAGCAAAAATAAATTTATTATTAGGACATAGAATGACTGGAAGGTTAGCAAACCTTCAGGGACTGGGAAGCAGTTACTTGTACTAAGAACCATTTGATTAGGAAGCTGCTACCCTCCTTGTTCCTCTACTGAAGTTCAAATTTCAGGAAGAAAGCATTTTCTGGCTGAACTTGAGTCACCTTCTTATGCCTTAATTAAGGGAGAACAAGATACCTACTTATTTCCACTGGGTAAAGGGTAATCACTTAACAGAGAATTGACACATGGTCAAGTAGAAAGAAGAAGACACATAGATAGGTAAAACTATGGTCATTCAGTAAGTCATTGAAGTGAGGCACTGACATGATGTTTTGGAGGTCAGGAAATACACAGTAATCTCCATTAAATTCCAATTGAGCCTTCTCTTACTCTCTCTTTATACAGGTAACACTCCCAAACCTTTTCAGCGTCATTGATTATTTTATGAAGGAGACTCGAGGAAATTTAAGACCATTTATATATTCAACTGATGAAAATCTTGGTATGTTCTTCACTTCATTGTTGTATTAAGGACAATAAAATAAAGCCCAAAAAACCCTGCATATGATTTGTAATACCAGCCAGGTAGGTAGGAACTGTGGTTCAGCCTTTATGTTTATCCATTTGGAAGTCATTTTGTTACTGAGTCTCTGAAAATAAGGGAGTACCAACATACATTGTGAATAGAGTATGGATCTATTCTAAAGAATGAAAACTCCCAGGGCGGCATGCATGTATTGTGACTATTAACTTCATGCTGGGCTGGGCGTGGTGGCTCATGCCTGTAATCCTAGCACTTCGGGAGGCTGAGGTGGGAGGATCGCTCAAGGTCAGGAGTTCGAAACCAGCCTGAGCAAGAGCAAGACTCCGTCTCTACTATAAATAGAAAGAAATTAATTGGCCAACTAAAAATATACAGAAAAAATTAGAGCCGGGCATGGTGGTGCATGCTTGTAGTCCCAGCTACTAGGGAGGCTGAGGCAGGAGGATCGCTTGAGCCCAGGAGTGTGAGGTTGCTGTGAGCTAAGCTGACGCCATGGCACTCTACCCCGGGCAACAGAGTGAGACTCCGTCTCAAAAAAAACCCAAAACAAACAACTTCATGCTGTCATTCTACTCGGCTTTATCAAACAAGTTCAGAGATAGGAGAAAACCATAATCATATGGATTAATGAGAACCAAATAGGGAATTTAAAGGGGTGATCTGTCAACAATGTTAGATGCTCCAGACAGGATAAAATAAATGAGGATTAAGGAGAAACTATAGGAATTGGTCATTAGGCAATAGATGATTTGAGAGAGAGACGTTTTAGTCCACTATAAAGACAGAAGTCAGATTGCAGGATAACACGGAATGAGTGGGTGGGGAGGAACTACAGATAAAGACTGTAGTTAGGACAATCTACAGAATCTGTGGGCCCTGTGTTCATAAATCAAGGGTTTCAAAGGCAGTTATGATAGACCATTAAACTGAGTTTGGGGCCCTGTGCAATTGCACAGTTCACATGCCCACGAAACTGACGCTGTTTACAGTCCAATTCTTGGCAGAGCAAGCCAGGCTGGATGCAATAGTTTCTATCCTTTGCAACGATTCCTCGCACACATGGTCACTTGGCAAGCTACAAGCAGGAGGGAGAAAATATCTCCAGCTTGTTGGATTACAGTTATCAAAACAAGTCCCTGTTCCTACAGATTATGAGGCAAAACAACTTCATTCAGCTGCCTGCATTAGAGATATATCTAGAAAGTCTCACTAATTAATATGTTAGCAAGTTTAAAAGTCCAAATTCTTAAAACATCACTATGAATCTTATGATGCCAAATAACAGCAACAAAATCCCCCAAAACTCAGAGTCTGAAGGAACTGCAAAAAATTATCGAGTAGTGTCTTATCTGTACAGGAGTCACCTGCACACTCCGTGCAGGAAACATCTCTTAAGGTGTGACCACTCAGCTTAAAATTTCTAATGTAAGGAGGTTCACTGATTTTTGAAGGAAGCAGCAAAGGTCACTTCTTTTTTTTTTTGAGATAGAGTCTCACTCTGTTGCCCTGGCTAGAGTGCCATGGCATCAGCCTAGCTCACAGCAACCTCAAACTCCTGGGCTCAAGCGATCCTCCTGCCTCAGCCTCCCAAGTAGCTGAGACTACAAGGCATGTGCCACCATGCCCGGCTGATTTTTTCTATATATTTTTAGTTGGCCAATTAACTTCTTTCTATTTATAGTAGAGACGGGGTCTCGCTCTTGCTCAGGCTGGTCTGGAACTCTCGAGGTCAAATGATCTGCCCGCCTCGGCCTCCCAGAATGCTAGGATTATAGGCATGAGCCACCACGCCCAGCCTGGAGCATTTTTTTAAAGCGGGTAATCATTCTGATTAAATTGAACCAGTTCTGTCTTACTCTCTGTGGGAACCCATTCCAATATTAGTGCAGTTTTCAGAGCCTTTGTTATGCTCTTTTGGGTCTGTACATCTCAGGAATTGTTAGCCTGGGAGTGGTTTTTAGCTTAGTTTAGTTTTCAAAGCTTTGCTATCTGTTTAGTTTTCAAAGCCTTTGCTATCTGTTTTGTGCATGCATAGCTCAGAGGTAAGCCTGGAACTTGTGTCACTTCACACATAGACCTAGGGATGCTTTTTTTTAGCTCTCACCTCTCCAAGATTTCCTGCACACTCTCCAGCTACCAAGGGTCTTTTTTCCTGGTTTTCTAGCTAGAAAAGTGGGGCTTCTTGAGTGCTGTAGCCACCTGTGCTGTGATGTGGTTTTGTGAGACTGGGGCTGACAAATCTCTCTAAAACAGAGAAAAGAAGGAGAAAAAAGTAATTCCAACTCTCCTTACTGCCTCAAGCTCATTTTTCTACTGGTTTCTCTGGCCAGAAGGATGAGATGTTCTCTGGGGTTTCAGATGACCATGCTGCCACTGCCACTGTCACAGTGCAGCACCGTGACTAGGGCCGCCCTCGGGGCAGGGGCAGGAAAGAGAAAAACAGACAACAGAAAGAAAGAAAATAGGCTGTTGATGTAAAATGTCAATGATTTTAGAAACAGACAACAGACATTGCTATCACTATGTGATCAAAAACAAATTACTCAACCTCCCTGCATTTCAGATTCCTTTGCTATAAGGATTGGGGAATGGAGCAGATGGAACAGGGAGGGGGACGTAGAGGAAGACTTCAAATAATCAGAACATGTTCTGTAGAAAAACGTATTTTCTTTTAAAAGCAGAAAGATGGAAAAGTGAACTGGAAAGTAAATGAGAATGAAACAGGACTCTCTAAGAAAAGCGACAAAAAGGTTAAAACTTATCTTGACAAATAATGCTGACGTTCTAAGGAAACTTTGTGAAACCCTAAAATGGTTTTAGGAATTTGGACTCATGGCTGCCTGGGGCTCAATGAGACTGCGAGGGCACGTTGCTTTGCCTTGAGTTGTAGAACACATAAAGGGTTCAAATCTGGAGATCTGGAAGAAGTTAATGTAGTTTACAATAAAATACTATCTAAAAGAAAATGAGATTTTCTTTAATCTTTGTTAAACCATATTAGCATTTAGCTTTCTCTCTAATATCAGAAGGCAGGAACATAATGCACTTTGAGAGGCTGAGGGGGTAGGATCACTTGAACTCCAGAGTTTGAGATCGGCCTGGGCAACATACCACTGATATTTCACACACAAGCAAGAAAATCAACTCACATTGAAAATAAACAAAACCTTGTTCTCTGATACTGGTTCTTTAATTAATCAAGTTTTTCCACCCACAATTTCTAGGCCAAGAACCCAACATGGAAGGGAAAAATGAGCAGCTGGAAGAAAAATCCACACATCGCATGAAATAAAATGTGAAAAGTACTCCTTCACGTATCTTGGTAATTTTTATTTTCAAAGGAAGATCTTACTTTTAGAGAATTACCTCTATACTCCTGATCCTGATGACCAAGTCAGTCACCTGGACACCAGAATTAAACATTGTAGCATACAATTTCATTATCTTATCAGAATGAAATCAATTCACTGGGAAACCATAGACTACGGCTGTGGGAGTAACTCCTAGTATATGTATTCCCATGCACTGATAAAAGTTGAAAACATAGTACTTTCTAGATGGAGTTTTTATTTTCCTAGGCTTCAATTAAATACATTTCCCCTACACAACTTCCACAGCAGATTCTCTAGTTTTCCTAAATCCCAGCAATTCCAAAAAAAAAAACCCACTAGGTTTTGGTTGAAATCTACTTGAAATCTATTTGACCAATTTATCAAATATAAGTCATTTTAATAATCAAGTTGGAAGACAGAGACATAAAATATACTTGGAGAAGCCCTTTTCCAATAGAAATAGTCTATGCCATATTTTTTGCTACTGGAAATAAATGAAATTTATTTATTCCATGTTTTTCTCTGATAACATCTTTTTGCTAGCTCAAAATCAACTCACAACTCCTTACAAAGATGGCAAAAGGCTGTATCATCACCTTATTTCACAAGTACAACACAGTCTGAGCCTGATTATAAACACCTAGAGTTCCTAAAAATACTAATCCCTTAGCCCCAGACTACATTTACTGAATCAAAATCTCAGGGATATTTTAAAAAGTTCTGTATTATTTTAATTATTATTTTTTTTTTTAGAGACAGTGTCTCTGTTGTCCAGGCTGGAATGCAGTGGCGCAATCATAGCTCGCTGCAGCCTTGAACTCCAGGGCTCAAGAGATCCTCCTGCCTAAGCTTCCAGAGTAGCTAGGACTACAAGCGCATGCCACCATGCCTAGCTTGGGATATTTTTTCATAAATATTTTTTCTTCATAAAAAAAACTTCTAAATTGATTTTGAGAACCACTTAAGATCTACCATGGTATTAAATTATCTGTGTAATAATATATGCAAAATCAAGTAAGGCTTTCTTTTAAATGAAGAGGCAGTGACAATCAGGAATCTTAGATATGATGGGAGTTGGGACATAAAGCCTGAGCATTAATATACGTATTTATTGGAATCTACTGAATACTTATATATATATATCATTGTGTTAATTGATGTGAAAATTATAAAAGCAGCACATATATATTTTATTCTCAAGGGTCTTTTAATTGAGTTGTTCCAAATATAGGTAAGAAATGAGAGAATAAAGTCCAATTTCTTACCATCTCATATGTTGAGTGAATTCTTGTATTCTACAAGAAAACACAGTGGTTAATATGGAAAGCTTTAAAAAATTAGACTACTGAAGTTGGTGAGGCAATGTAGTTAACTGCAATAAACTGAAAAGGAATGAACAAGGGAAACAGAAATCAAAGCCCAGGGCCTGACCAAAGTGGTGAATCTCCTAGGAGACCAATAACACATTTAGCTAGAGGAAACAATGAGAAACAGAGCCACAAAAACCTCAGAAATTGAAACTGGCAGACAAAGACCATAAAATGGCCCTCATAGACATATTAGAAAATATCTGCAGGGGATAAAAAAACTATAAAAAGTGACCTAGCAGTTTTAAAAAAGAGAACCAAACAGAACTTCTAAGACTGAAAAATAAAACCATAACAATGAATGGATATAACAGTAAGTAGATGAGAAACAGATGAAGACGTTAGTAAACTGAAATATGGGTTAGAAAAAATATAGAATAAAGCATGAAAAGAAAAAACAATTGGAAAATATAAAAGAGAGGGTGATAAATACTGAAGACAGAATATGAAGGTCTGCCATGTTTAATGAGAATCCTCACAGAACAAAAGATAATGGGGAAGAAGCTATATATAAGGAGTAATATCTGACAATTTCTCAGAACTAATGAAAGACATAAATCCAGAGTCAAGGAGCTCAACAATTCACAAGCAAGATTAATTAAAAGAAAAAAAAAATCCATACCCAGACATATTAATTAAATCAACAAAACCAAAGCAGACAAAGAAATTTCTTTAAAGGTGCAATATTCAGCCTCACAGCTGACTCTACAGCAACAGGGGAAGCCATAGGAGAGTGGAAAAATACCTCCAATGTGCTGAAAAATAATAAAGGCCAAATCAGAATTCTATATTTAGCAAAATTATCTTTGCAAAATGATGTCAAAATACAGATATATTCAGAAAACAAATTATGAGCAAGTATGCCACTGGTAGACTCTCAGAAAAATAAAATTCTAAAGGAAGTATTTTAGATAAAAATGTATCCCAGACAGTAAACGTGTTAGTCCATTCAGGCTGCTGTAACAAAATCCCACAAACTGTGTGGCTTATAAGCAACAGAAATTTATTTCTCACAGTTCTGAAAGTTGGAAAGTCTAAGATCAAGGCACCGGCAGATTCCGTGTCTGGTGACGGTCCACACTCTGGCTCAAAGATGGTACCTTCTCACTGGGTCCTCACATGGTAGGGGTGAGGGGGTCTCAAGCCTCTTTAGTAAGTGCTCTACTCCCATGACCTAATCCCCTCCCAAAGACCTCACTTTCAAATTACTTTATATCACCTTGCAGTTAGAATTTTAATCTATGAATTTTGGGGAGATACAAATGTTCAGACCATAGCAGTAAACCTTAGATTAAAAAAAAAAAAAAAAAAAAAAAAAAAGAATAAAGAGCAAAGAAAGTGATGTGTGTATAAATTAGTCTTAGAATTAAGAGACATTAAAATACATGACAATAGAATTAAAATACATAACAGAAATAAAATACGTGACAATAGTATTTAAGTTAGGAATTAGAGAGTTGTTCTAGTTATTATGTCTACACAATAAATAACTCCAAAACTTAGTTGTATAAACAATCCATGTTTAAGGATTCAGTGGGTCAGGAATTCGGCACAGCTCAACACAGCAAGAATGGCTTGTCTCTGCTTCAGCAAGTCTAGGGCCAGGAATCATCTGGAAGCTTGCTTACTCACATGTCTGACACCTGATACTGGCTGTAGGGTGGTAGCCTGTTTTTCTCCATGTGGACTAGTATGAGCTTCCTCACAAAATGGTGTCTGGGTTCCAAGGGCGAGCTTTCCAAAAGAAAGGGCAAGCAAGAGAGTGAGAGAGAGCCAAGGAAGCCACATAGCCTTTATGACCTAAGCTGGGAGGTCTCAAAGAAGGCTGGAGGGTGGCAAGCTTCTAGAAGAGTAAGTGGTATTGAAAATATCGCTGTGGCCATTTTTGGAAAATATAATCTGACAAATGGTAAAGAAAATGATTACTTTAAGTCTTTCTTAATCTGAATATGTATGACATAATACAGAGAAATAATTCAAAGATATAAACTAGTAAAAAGAAAAAAATGTGTTATAGCTTAGGAAAACAAACCATATCATTTATTTTAAGAAAGAATTTAACATAAGAAATTGGTATACAAGTTTTGGGGGAACAGAAAATGTCCACAAGGTACACAATTATTAATATTAAAGGTAAGAAGGTAGGATTATTAGAATTTAAAAGGCCAAAAGAGATACCCCGCAGAATGCCACAGAAAAGCTAGAGACTGGGAACCAACCACAACTGCTATAAGAACCATTGCTGACAATATTGGCAGGCAAATGGGAAGAAGTCTCTTCTCCCTATTTCCAGCATTCTAGTCTTCTTGCAGTGACCCTTATTTGTGGAACCTAAAAGGAAGCCAGATGGCAAAGGAAGAAACGTAGTTTGCAAAGTTTCAGCTACAAGGTCCCGGAATACAGATCAGTGGGTCTGGAGTTGAGATATAATCAGCTAATAACTGGCATAACTGGAATAACAAAATAAGTAGATACTAATTTAAAAGGCAGGAAAATGAGAGAAAAAGAACCACAGAACAGGCTAGACAAAAAAGAAAACAGCCCACCCCCCCAAATAAAATGGCAGAAATAGATCTATCGGTAATTATATTAAATGTAAATGGCCTAAGTGTCACGGTTAAAAGACAAAGATTATCAGATGAGATTAAAACAAAAGCCAGGTGTGGTGGTGCATGCCTATAGTCAACTAAATAAAACAAACAAAACCCAAACACTAAAATCCTAACTTTATGATGTTTACTAGACACACATTTAAAATACAAGAATAGAGAAAGACTGGAAAGTAAATGGACGGAAGAAGTTATTCCATGAAAATATCAACCAAAAGCAAGCTGGAACAGCTACAGAGAAAACAAATTTTAAGGCAAAACATATTACAGAGATACACTTCATAGTGATACAGTATAATTCATCAGGAAATTAAAACAAGTTTAAAAATGTACATGCACCAAATAATTTAGCCTCAAAATATATAAAACAGAAAAAAATACAAGGAGAGGCAAATTAAATTATCATAGTTGTGATTTTTAACATACTTCTTTCAGTAACTGACAGAATAGGTAGATGAAAAATCAGTAAGGATATAGAAGATTTAAATAACACAATTAACAGACTTGATCTAATAGGCACATGCACCATACTGCCCCTAATGAATACTGACTGTGTTTTCAAATGCATAAAAATTACTACAAGAATTACCATATTCTACACCATAAAGTGAGTCTCAAGTAATTTCAAAGAATTAAAATCAGAAGGCTTTTTTTTCTGGCTAAAATTCAACTAAATTGCAAATCAAAATTTAAAAAGATTATCAGAAAACCTCCATGTTTGGAATAAAGATATACTCTCATTAAAAGGGGTTGAAGAGGAAATCCTGATGAAAATTAGAAAATACTTTAACTAAATATATATCAAAACTTGTGGAATATGGCTACAATAGTAGAGTATAATATAATTATATTACAGTAGTACAGATATAACTTTTAAATGCATGTTTTAGAAAAGAGAGACAAGTTGAAAATGAATGAGGTAACCTATCTCAAGAAGTTATAAAAAAGAACAGTTAAAAAAAAACAGAAAGAAGTTATATTGGTAAGAGCAGAAATTAATGAAATAGGAAACATACAATAGAGAGGGGATCAAGAAAACTGAAATTTAGATTTTAGAAAAGACTAACCTGTCCCTGTTTGAAGTTAAGGTTATGTAGTAAATCCAAAAAAAATATGCAAATAATTTATAAGAATCATTTGAGAGTATAGTGGGTTTCTAGACACAAAACAATACAAATAAATGAACTACATTTTATACATAATCAACAGGAAATAATGTGGGCTAAGTAATTTGGATTAACATTCTCACTAGAGAATATTTAGAAAAGTTGGATAAAACATATTTTTAAAAAGTATGTGGCAAGGCATCAGAGAGCTGGTAAGTTAGTGAATAATTACCAATCTAATATCTGGGAGAAGACAGAAATTCAGAAAGGTGAATCCTTCATTTGGGACCACCATGCGCTGGAAACATTTACAGATTTGAAGAAGCTACTGAGAAGCTGAATGGAGATAAGGGACTAAGCATTCAAAGGCAGAGGCTAGGACCAGTGAAGAGGTGAGTGCCCTTGATAACTCTAATCCACGCTTTGGAACCCTGAAGGGTTGTACCCTAGGAGTAAGGTGAAGAAAGAGCATTAGCACAGCCTGTAGATCAGCTTTAAGTCACAAAGATAGCCCAGAAAAACCTCAGTTTCTGAAACAAGATCAAAATGACCCTAAATTACTAGTGCCCAGGTACCCTAGCAGAAGCAAAAAACTCTCTGGAGGATGAAAATACCATCCTGGGCATCAAATTATTTCAAGTTTTCAAGTACAATATTGGCAAATAATTAAAGATAACCACATACAAAGGAAATAAGACAATAAGAATGAAGACTAAAAGAAATAAAAAGAAAAACAAAAACAGATCTGCAGGAAGGTTTTAGATTGTGGAATTATTACACATTATACACACAGACTATAAAATAATTATGCTTTTCATGATCAAGTAGATAAGAGATTGAAAATTTCAGCAAGACAATTGGAAACTGCAAAAGTAACAGATTTGCATGTTTGCAATTAGAAATTTGAGAACTGAAAATACAAAGGGCTAAGAATAACCAAGACACTGACAGAATTATAAGTTGGAAGGACCTATTTTACCAAACATCAAGAATATTTCAGCTATGGTGACAAAGACAGTATATTAGCACATGGATAGAAAAGAAAAGAAGGAAGAAAAAATTCAGAAAAAAGAGACATATAGACATATGGATATGATACATGACTTTGGTGGCACTGCAGAAAAGATAGAAAAAAATCAGACTTTTCGGTAAATTGTGGTGAGGAATCTCCTAGCATACACAAAACTTATATGTGAAAGGGAAAACTAAAGCTTTTAGAAGACAACATAGAAGATTATCTTCATGATACTAGGGTATGGAATGATTTTTTAAAACTCACAAAAAGCTCTAACCTTAAAACAAAAGATTATTACTTTTTAGTTCCTAACCACTAATAAATTCTTTTACCCAAGAACATCATAAAGAGAGGGAAAGGCAGGCTACAGAATGGGAGAAGATACTAGCAACTATATAGCCAATAAAGAACAGATTTATAAAGGTCTTTTATGAATCAACAAAGAAAAAGATGTCCAACACAACAAAAAAATATGTGACAGACCTGACAAGACACTTCACAAAAGAGAAAGTTGACGTTCCCAGTAAACTTATGAAAAGGTGCTCAACTTCAACGGTCATTAGGGAATGACAGAGTAAAATTTCAATGAGATACAACTGCATATCCCCCAGACTGGCAAAATAAAAAATGTTAATAGCAGTGTTGACAAAAATGTGTAGAAATAGAACATTTCTAACACTTAGAAAAAATAACATAATCATATAATAAAACTTAAGATATGAATATCCCATATATGACCAAGCAATTCTAGTCCTAGATATATATCTTATTTGTACCAGGAGATATATAAAATAAAATAATGTTCATTGTGGAACTGTAATTGCCCCAAACTAAAAACATTCCCATTCCAATTGTCCAGTCAACAGAATGAACAAATTGTGGTATATTAATACAAAGGGAAATTATACAGCAATGATGAAGAATGAAGTATAGTTGCAACCAACATGGATGAATCACATGCTGAATGAAAGAAGAAGCCACAAAAGAACGAAGTATGATCTTTTTACATAAAATTCAAAACCAAGCAAACTATTATTTAGGTTTACATATATAGGTGGTAACATTATAAAAATGAGAGAGTTACCATAAAAGGCAGGACAGTGATAATTACCAAGAGATGTGTGGGGAAGCTGGTTGTGATTGGGAAGGGATTACATGGGGAGTTTCTGGACTGCTGTCAGTGTTCTATTAACTTGACTGTGGTTATATAAATATATATATTTATATATATATTTATATTATTAACTTGACTGTAGTTCTATTAACTTGACTGTGGTTATATAAATATAAATAGTTACTTTAAAATTATTCTCTAAATTGCATATTTATATTTTATGTACTCTTCTGAATATATTTTTGAACATATATTTCTTAATTAAAAAAACAAAACTGGCCGGGCGCGGTGGCTCACGCCTGTAATCCTAGCACTCTGGGAGGCCGAGGTGGGCGGATCGCTCAAGGTCAGGAGTTCGAAACCAGAGCGAGACCCCATCTCTACTAAAAATAGAAACAAATTAATCGGCCAACTAAAAAAAAAAAAAAATATATAGAAAAAATTAGCCGGGCATGGTGGTGCATGCCTGTAGTCCCAGCTACTTGGGAGGCTGAGGCAGAAGGATCACTCCAGCCCAGGAGTTTGAGGTTGCTGTGAGCTAGGCTGACGCCACGGCACTCTAGCCCAGGGAACAGAGTGAGACTCTGTCTCAAAAAAAAAAAAAAAAAAAAAAAAAAAAAAAAAAAAAAAAAACAAAAACAAAACTAAGATGTAGAAAGAGAAAAATGAACAGATTGTCAACTGATACTCTGATCCCCAAGATTTCAACTTTCTGATTTTTGTTTTTGAATCTGTGAAAAGCAAAATATGTTAAACCCATACCTAGAGATTGTATACTAAATGATTAGATATTTACAACCACAATGAATTTATTATGTTCATTATAGTTGAAAAAATTAGGTAAAGACATTTCTTCCTCAAGATCTCAAGAGAACAATTTTCGTTCTGTCTTCATTTTACTAATTATAAAATGATAGATTCTAAATATATTTATAGTTGATTTTTTTGTTTTTGTTTTTTTTGAGACAGAGTCTCACTCTGTTGCCCAGGCTAGAGTGCTGTGGCGTCAGCCTAACTCACAGCAACCTCAAACTCCTGGGCTCAAGCAATCCTTCTGCCTCAGCCTCCGGAGTAGCTGAGACTACAGGCATGCGCCACCATATCCGGCTAATTTTTTCTATATATTTTTAGTTGGCCAATTAACTTCTTTCTATTTATAGTAGAGATGGGGTCTCGCTCTTGCTCAGGCTGGTTTTGAACTCCTGACCTTGAGCTATCCTCCTGCCTCGGCCTCCCAGAGTGCTAGGATTACAGGCGTGAGCCACCGTGCCCAGCCTATAGTTGATTTTTAATGTTCTGTCACTATTACCACCAGCGTGTGCCATAGCAGATAAAAAATAAAAAAAGTGTACATATTTATTTCCAAATTCTACCTTTGGGACAATTTATTAGGAACTTACAGACAAGTAACATAACTGTTTTTGAATTCCAAAAAGGAAAGGACATTAGAAATACCCAACTAGCAGTCTCAGATTTAACAGATCTAGGTTTTACATGGTCATGACTATTTCTCTCCAACTGTTTTAAAAGAATTTCCAGGAGCCAAAAGCACTTTGAAGTAATGTCCCTCCACAACTAGTGACTGTTGTATCTCCATGGCTGCAAAACTTGAAAATTAGGAAACACCAAAGCAACATTACTCACAAAATGAATAGTAGAATCAGAATCTCTAGTGTTAACTATGGAACATGATTTACAAAGATATTCTCAAATTTCTTAATTTATTTTTAATAAGTAAAAAATTACTCAGTGGAATTGTACAAAATCAAATCATTAATTTCTACATCTGGTATTTCAATCACCAACAGTGATCTCATGGTACAGTAACTGATAAAACAAGAACTGTCATTAGTTTCATTCTGGCTTTCTAGCTTACTAGAACTAAATAAATGATGGCAATAACCATTATCTACAGAAAAAAAAGTTATGACAAAATGATTACAGGTTTAATCACAAAATGAACTTAATCCTTGTTGATTTTGTTCTTATTTGTTAAAGCACTGATGTCTATAAATATGAATTGATAGCATGGTTCTAAATTCAATTCTGAAAAGATGTGGAGACTTGTACAAAATATAAGCAAGCTATATCATATGAGGATTGTTCGATGGCTACCTGGAAAATATCAATTACTTTCAAAGAGCACAAAACAAAGTGAAAGTGGAAAAAAGGCTTTTTATACAAAAGTCCTTTTATTAGTTCTATCCTCTAAAGTTCCAAGTCACTGAGTCTTGATATTCCTGGATTCGATTTTAAGTAACATTAATTTTAAGTATTACACTTGGGATCTGCACAACTAGAGACAGTAGGATATGGTGAACAAAAAATTGCTTATTTCAAAGGTAGCCATTTCTTTAAACTCATCCCATCCACTTTTCCCCAGCTCCCAATGTATAGATTATCCTTTAATCACACAAATTCACTCTCCACTCCCAAATATATTTTCCCAACGAGATGATATTTTTACAAAAGGAACCATGCTCACTGACAAAGCAATTTAAACTATTTGTAAATGGAACAAAAGTACAGAGTATAAAAAGATACGAAATTGAGGCAACACTGATATACATCTGGTTTTTAATTTATCAAAATACCTATTAATGGTCTGAACAGGGGAGTTGAGGAAAAGAGCTACAGGGAAATGACTTCCTACAATTATAAAATGCCAATTGCTTTAGAATACATGATAGCCTTAGTAAGAAAAGAATCACTTGCTGTTTTCACTGAGTTTACAGTGTTGAATACTGTTTACATCATTTTAATAAAAGCACTTATATGAACATAGTTCATATCAGAAAACAGAAAGTTTCTCTCAATAAAGATCTAAAAAAATAAATTTTTATCTTTGTCAACTCCCTTTCTGGGGATGGGAAATAAAAGAAAATGCTTCCCTTTAAAATAAAAATATTATTTTTTTTTTCCTGTTCATTAGGTTTCTGGAAGAAAAAAAAAATCAAGACCCTAATAGTGATGATTTTTTAATTTCTAAGGATACTCCCTTCGCAAAACCTTTTAGTCTTATATACTATGACAATCAGGTTTAGAGTTTTAAATAAATAAAATCACCACATTAGAAGGCATATTGAAAAATCAAATGATTAGTCACATTTATCTGTTCACATTCATGGATTATCTAAACAGGTTGTCAGAGTCCATATAATACTGTTAATGTTTAGTCCATGTTAACATGTCATCTGACCTACTTCTTGTGGCTTACAACAATGATGCTATCGATAAAAATCCTGATTTTTGGGAGACAGTGATATAACAAATTCTCATTACACTAGCAAAGGTAACAGGACAGTAACTCTAACTGCACAATTTAAAATGTCTATTCTTCATCCACCACTACCATCCTTACCCTTTACACTGGTATTAAATTCCCAAAGCCTACTCACTGGACAGGTGCAGGGGGCCACTATTTGTGTAGAAAACGGGCTTCAAATACTAAACAAACAAAAAAAATTCATAAAATAGGATTAAACTTTTTGGATAGTTCCAATTGTTACTTTCAATTTCTTGATCTTTATCTCCTCTGGTCATAAATATTTTTTCTTTTTTATCCAAACAGGTATTACACAAATCTGCTTTAAGTCTTATAAGATGGCATTCCAGTTCAAAGTTGCTTGTGATCACAGCCATGTGTCAACCGTTAGACAAACTATGCTCCAAAATGTTTTACAGTTTTTCAGGGTAGTTTCATACTGATGTTTCCCTTAAATTAAGGCTTCATCAAAGAGAAATCCATAATATCATGAGCTGATTTTTTTAGTTTCTGAATTAAGTATATTCTTTTCAAAATCAAGTAGTTCTGGAGTAACCTTAAGACAACTTCCATTAATCAGTGTCATGAGTGAAGTAGTATCTTACTGGAGGTCCAGGCAAATCTTCATCTCCATCAGTGTCTGGGGCAAATGACACAGTAAGATCCACGTATTTCTTTTCAGTAGAAGGTTTTACAAGTTTATGCATTCTAAGAAAAATAAGCAAGGATGAATATTTTGGTAAATTCTGTAAAATAAAAGAATGATTTGCTAACTAATGCCATCCAGAAAATGTGGACTTGTATCTAGACTTTATTTTAAAATTTAGTAATCCACTTGCTTTCAAATATTCAGTTTTCTTTACTAAAAGTTCTGAACTTAAGATACTCATTTACCTAACAATGAATCAATCTGGACCACTGCTGGTCATAAGAAAGAATATAAGAAAGACCATTTATTAAAAGACAAAAAGAAAATTTCCATAATATAAGCAATAATTTAACAAAATTAATTCCTCTTCTATACTTCCTATAAAATTTGGAGGCATCATACATTCTCAGGCATGTCTCTGTAAGGAGTAAAAAAGCAAGCCAGATTTAAATCTTAAAATGCAAGATAGAAACACCATAGTAAAAGACATTCTTAAGTTTTGCTCTCATATCCAATTGTTTATCCTGTTTACTGAAAAACCAATTCACCTTTGCTATTGCCACTGTTACTGTCTTAAAGTCATCATCTATATACCCCTTAGATTATTACATTAGCTTCTAGCTAGCTGCCTTCAGTCTCTCTTCTTCCTCTAATCTACACTGCTGCCAGCATTCTCTTAAAATGTAAATTTGATGTTATATTCCTGCCTAATAATGTTATCCATTATATACTGTATACCTACTTCATGCTAGGCTCTGAACTATATAATCTATTTAATCCTCAATAACTGGCCGGGTGCGGTGGCTCATGCCTGTAATCCTAGCACTCTGGGAGGCCGAGG
>VBSM01003198.1:14299950-14326489 GCA_008086735.1 Cheirogaleus medius
TTGCTCAGGCTGATTTTGAACTCCTGACCTTGAGCGATCTGCCCACCTCGGCCTTCCGGAGTGCTAGGATTATAGGCATGAGCCACCGCGCACGGCCCCATGCATGTTCTTTTTAAGCTGCATATGTTTACACAAGCTGTTGCTTTTGCCTGCAATACTCTTTCTTCAAAGGAAGCTCAAATGAAATCTACCCTGAACTAGAGATTAGAGTTAGTAGTGCCCAAAGAAATCTGTGAAAAAACCTTTATTATGATAATTATTCAATAACATTTTAATGATCGATTAACATGTCAATTTCCCTTAGTAGACTGTGAACTCCTTGAAAGCAGGGCTATTGGATGAAGATACATGACAATACAATATTAACAGGAGTAACACTTATGGAATACTTCTTATATGCCATTACACTATTAGCCCTTAATATTATTTTAATGCCTAACAACTATGGGCACAATCATCTCATTCTATTAGATAAGAAACTAAGTTTCAAAAGCTACTCCAATGGCAAAACAACTAAGTGGGCTGAGCAAGGATATGAACCCAGGTCTTTCTAAAGCTGAGTTCATGATCTTAACCATGACTCCATTGACTGACCTAAGGTATCCAGGTACTTAATTAATAGGTACTCAATAAATACTTGCTAAATGAGTAATGCAAAAAATGAGAAATATCCTTCACAAACATTATCATGCTGGACATTTCAAATACTGGCCAATTGTCAAAAGCACTTTTGTTAATTATTTGCAGTGAATTTTAAATTCCACTGATCAATACACCTCATGACCACACATTCCACTATCATCTAGGTAGCATACAATAAAGGAATTCTAACTACTACTCTTAATTTATCCAAAAATACTTAGGGACCCTAATGAAAAACAATATAAGGCAAATCAATGCTTTAATATAATAGTTTTATTTTTTAAGGTATAGATAATTAAGACTGGATCATAATTTAAAAGTGATTAACTTCAATTAATAATCATAGGCAAAGCCAAAAGATATGTTAAAGATGACTATTATGCAGAGATTCATTTATTCATATGACAAGTATTTATTGATGTCTACTATGTACCAGGTATTGGTCTAAGCACCTGAGATACAACACTGACCAGATCAGATAAAGATTCCTGCCCTTGTGAAACTTATGTTCTAGTGGGGGGTGGTGGGAGACAGATACAAATAAAACATATAAGCAGTCTTAAGTCACTGGCAGTCTTAAGACACTGATAAGTGGCATAAAGAAGAGAGAAAGTAGAGCAGAGTAAAGGGGTTTGGGAATACTAGACTGGGGTTAGAGACAGGTTGCTGTATTAAATGGGGTCAAGGAGGCCTCTGTAGGAAGTGCAAAGATTAGAGGTAAGAGTTAGCTATTTCATCATCTCAGAAAGAGTTACAAGAGGTAACAACTAGAGCAAAGGTCCCATGCTGGAGCATGACTGGAGCATCCAAGGAAAATTAAGGCGGCCAGTATAGCTGGAATATTGTAAGCGACGGGGAGAGAAACAGGAAAGGAACTTAGAGGGATAACTGGGAACCTGATCATTTCGGGCCCTGTAGACCACTGTAAAGCCTATGGCTTTTTTTGGTTCCTTTTCTTCCCTTTGGTCTCTGCTCAAATATGACCTTACGAAGTGAGACTATGATAGACAGACGGAACACCTAGATTACTCAGTATAATACAGCAACTCAACAGCCCCAACTTCCTACATTTCCTTTTCCCTTTATTCTTCATTTTCTCCATGGCACTTACCATCATCTCACATACCTATCTAGTTATGCAAACTCAAGTAGGAAGGAACTTTGCTCAGTGCTGTATTCCTAATGCTTTGAACAATACCTAGTACACAGTTGGTGCCTTTAACAAAAATCTGTTGAATAAATGAATAAAAATAACAATCTGGCATTTTTGTTTTAATCCTGCCTTATAAGCCAGGTAATTATATGCTTCAACTTAAGAAGTGGATTCACTTAAATGTCTTGACCAAATCAGCTTTCTAAATCTGTTAACTGAAGAGCTGACTCTGAACTCCCATAAATTCACAAGGGTACTATAATCCTGTCAATCTCACTTGAGAGGTAGCCTGTTGGCCTTCACCTGGCAATTTCACTGTCTTCATTAATGCCATTAGACAAGAGTAATGCTTTTACTTGAATTTCAATAACCTCTATATTTTAATTTTTCAGTGTGTGTCCAGCTTATATTTCAATTCGTTTGAATTGTTTGCATATAATGTTCAATACTTACGTTAACTTCAATCTTTTTGCATGACCAGGCATTACAGGAACATAAAGCATTTTGACTCCCTGTACCACCATTGTTGGCTCAATTCCATACTTCTCCTAAAAGTCAATACCCAAAAGAGAAAAAAAATCAAAGCCTTACCCAAACATAACTTAACATTGTTTATGAACAACATTTTATGACCAATAAAGAGAGCAAACTTGTGCTGAAAAATATTTTTAATTTCCAATAAAGTTATAAATAAAAACTAAACAGAAACCATACTCAAAGCTAATGAACCAAGTCAATAAAAGTATCTCACTTTGACTGCATTTATGAAATCCAAGAGAGTGAAATCTTCTTTTCCATGTATAGTCCATCTATCCCAAATTGTAAATGATATTCCATTTCTGTTGTAGAAAAATATTCAGAACAGAAACATTTAAATTTTCTTCCTTTTACTGATAATTAAAAAAAAAAAAAACCCAAAACTCAGCAGTCCATTATTTGTGATTTAGCCAGAAATTAACATGGGGGAAAAAAAGGAAAATACAACTTCTAAAATATTTCATTATCTTATTTCACCATCACATCATACAGGTAAACACTTTCATCAATACCTTGTTGATCCATACAGTATCTCATTATAAATCAGTATGTCTTAGTGAGAGAGTGTTTTCTCTCTTTTTAAACAGCTGCATGGGGTTTCATTGCGTGGAGGTTCCAGTCCTCTATTACTAGACACTTGGGTTGTTTCAATCATTGGTATGACAAACAATGCCAGAATGATAATCTTGTATATATGTAATTTGAAATGTGTGCAAATTTATCTGCAATTTTGAAATATAGCACCATATTTCCCTTATTGTGGATTATACTATTTTGTACTCTCATTAGCAATGTAAGAGAGTGCTTGCCTTCTCACATCCTTAAGATAGGTTTTTTTCAAGTTTTGGCTGCTGCCAATCTGAAAAGTGCAAAATAGAGACCCAAGGAATTGCTTTGCTTTGTAACAAGCTTGTGGAATTTGATTCTAGAGATCTCGTGATTCAGTTAGATACTAGAATATTTCTAACTCATCTGGATTAGGTAGACATAGATGAAACCATAGTGTTAAATAGAGTGGCAGATTAAGTTCTGTAAGAGTTCTTTGGCTAGTTTAGTCAGAAATGTTCACGAAGTTGAGGTTTGATCTGACCGTGAAGTAACGGCAAGGATTTATATATATATTGAAGAAAATAAGGTGAAACCAGTTTTTCTCTCTTTTAAAAGTTAAAATATTTTATTTCATTCTCATTATACAAGAGAAGTAGTAGACCTTTATACATACCTGATTTTAGTCTGTCTTACTTCAGATGTCTCTGTAAACACTATAATTGGAATGGCTAAGTTAAGGAAACAATTTTTGTAGGCTTCAAATGGATAGCCACCAGTTACTTTGATCATCTCCAAGGCAACCTAGATAAAACAAGGTAATCTGATCATATAAATAGCCTAAAACTATTCATGAGTTCGATAGGAGCTACTCAATTTTCCCAAGTTCTACTCAAGCATTTCTCTGTGAATAGTAAAAGCAGCTACAGAACTGGAATAATGTACATTTCTTATTTAAAAGCCTCTACCCTTTTAGCATATTTTATACTTTCAAATTTTCAATCTACTCTATACCTGGTCAACAAAGTTATTAAAAAAATTATTAATTTGACCATATAATTTCCCTACTTTGAAAGCAGATTCCAGAACTAAAAAAATACAAGAGTCTAATATCGCTTAATATAAGGACAGGTAACTACACAGCTTCTAAGAATAACTCCAGAGTAATGATACAATATGGTATAACTAGGGCCATACTAAAGATTCTGAATCATTAAAAGTAAAGATTAAGGCAGTTCATTTTATTCAACAAAACAGAGCATCTGCATTGTATGGTGGTTATAAAGATGACTGAGAGGACTATTGCCTGTAAGAAAAATTATAATCTACCTTGAGCTTATTTTTTATGTTAAAATCTTTATGTATAGAAAACCTCAAAATGTAGATGACTATTTTCAGAAATAACTTATCTAGTATTTATCCTTCCTTCTCTAAGATCTCTGGGTGACTGATTGGGGTTGGTAATGATGGGAAAGACAGGGAACAGGCAATGAAAAAGGAACATTTTTATTCAAAGAATAATGAACGTACCAAGCCAGAAACTGCAGCAGTGGATGTGGCTATAGCAGGTATAATTTTGCCAGCTATGCGCTTTGTTTTGAAACGGTCAGCTGGTTCAATGTTATACATTTTGGCACGAAGATTCGATGCGGCTGTGATGAAATCTATGTGTCCATTTCGATCATCATCTTTTTCAAATGAAAGCACTGCCATCTGAAGGTCACCTGATGGTAAAAATCAGAAAAAAAAATTCCCCTAGGAAGTGGTTAAGCTGCCAGTTTCACTAGGTAAAAACTAATGTGGGTTTACTATTAATACTTTAAAAATTCCTTGTTTTTAAATGACTGAAAAATATAAGAAAAACCGAGGCAACTGAAGTTATTGAAGGACATGAAAAAGGCTTAAATACCAATAAATTAGAAAAGTTTCTATATTTAAAAAAGCTAATAAACAGTAAAATAAGAAAGGTATGTACCACACATCTGCTATCAAGTGGTTTATATTAATAACACAAAAGTCAACATTTGTTATTGTTCAAAAATTTGTTCCATAAATCCTACTCAGAAACATTTTCCCTCTGGTAACTAAGAATAGGGTCACTTTGTCAAATAAAAACATCTACCTTTTGGAAAGTTTTGTAGATCAGTGGTTCCCCAAATCATTCTAATTATTATTATTTTAGATTATTTTCCTGAAATACTGGTTCATGCATAAAATACCAGAAGTTTGGGAACCACTGATTAATGTAATAAAAAGATGGGAAGCAGGTCTAAAAAGATGACTGAATGGCTCTGTTTTTAAG
The DNA here is from genome assembly GCA_008086735.1 of Cheirogaleus medius. Lineage (NCBI taxonomy): Eukaryota > Metazoa > Chordata > Mammalia > Primates > Cheirogaleidae > Cheirogaleus > Cheirogaleus medius. Next base: position 14,305,131 of record VBSM01003198.1, read on the forward strand.
GAATTAAATTCAGTTTTCCTATATTTTGATATTTAAGATCATTTTAACAAGGATGTATATAGGTTAGTTTATATTTCCTCTGTTGGTAATTATGGAGACTAAGAATCTAAGAAGAGTTCTGTTTATGGTTCTTTATCCTAAAGTGATTTAATTGGGTCTATCTAAAGATTTGTCTCCACGAGGACCTCATTAAACTGAATTTTTAATTCATTAAAAACATAGCTATTCACTCATTGTTTTTAGATCTGCTCACCATGAGAAGGACTAAAACAATGAGAATAACAACAAAGCAGTTAATATGATTTGGGAGAATTATATTTCAACATTCTAGGGTAGGCCAATGGTGGGAAAAATTTAGTCACAGTTAAAAATGAACAATGACTTTCATATAATCATGAAATCAGTATTATTATTACTGTTATTATTAAATCCCACAAACTTTTGGGCATAGAGTTTAGTGAAAATAAAAACCCATCTGGTTCAAAACATTTTTATAAAGGTTTTCCCTTACTTTTGGTAGCTTCATTAGATAAAATAGCCTTTTCTAGTTGGAAAACAGCATTCCTCTCATCTTCACTGCTAATAGGAACATGGTCTGGTTTCCTTGCAGTTTCATCTGTTTGAACCACCTTTAAATATATGAATATATTTTTTATTAATGCTATATCCTGCATCTAAGTTTGGTTACCACTTATCTGTTTTATCAAATAAATCACGAATAAAAATATTTCCTCCATGTATTTTAATCAGATTATTAATCATTATGGTCCAACATATTTCACATCTTCCTTTAGTAAATAATGTTATTTATGTATTTGTTTATTTTATTATCTATCTTCTCAGACTGGCATGTAAACTCTATGAGAAGAGGATCTTGATGCATTTTGTTCACTAAGAGAACTACAATATATCTAAAACAACTTGTACATAGTGGGCATTAAAAATATTTATTGAATAGCTCATATGCTCTAAGTCCATATAGATCTCTTTTAAAACTACACATTAAAAGTTAATATTAATCAACAGTTTGTGATTCTGACAAATCTACTTTAAAATCAAGTGGCACAGCTCCAACTAGTGCACAGCTGTTTAATATTACCAAAGAAATTGAAGAAATCCATAAAATATATATTATGAGCATGCTTTAAATATTTATTGATTGCTGACAGGAAGTTCTTTCCTAAAGAATATGTCTTCCTTTATCTAGAAAGGTTAGCATGAGTAAGGCAGTGATACCACAAGTAATTTATCATTAAGAAATGACCTTTTGGACATTTCATGAGGGCACTGGACTTAATATTCTCAAACCAAGAAACTGGCTTCATCATCACTAAAATACTGTTTCTTTTTGTTTCTTTGAGGTTTATCTGAGACATGGTCTTGCTCTGTCACCAAGGCTGGAGTGCAGTGGTGTTATAGCTCACTGTAATCTCGAACTCTTGGGCTCAAGTGATCCTCCTGTCTTAGCCTCCCAAGTAGCTGGGACTACAGGCACGTGCCACCATGCCTGCTAATTTTTAAATTTTTTTGAAGAGACAGGGTCTCGCTATATTGCTCAGGCTGGTCTTGAACTTGTGGCCTCAAGTGATCCTCCTGCCTGGGCCTCCCAAAGTGCTAGGATTACAAGCATAAGCAATCGTGCCTGGCTCTTAAAGTACTATTTCTTATTTAAAAAAAAATACACTCAGATCATGCTTTCACAGATTAAACGTTATTACAAGTATGTAAGAAATGTTAAGGAGTCAACAACGCAAAAACTTTTTGTTTGCCAGATATCTAGTTAATATTTTTGGCTGTGACATCTGTAACTAGATGTGCAGACCTGAAGCTTTGGTACGAGCTGCTTTAGGGAGTTAAAAACTCTGTAATTCATGTTAAAACTGTAGCTAAATTGCTCAGGAAAATTTATTACTCCCAAACTTGGATACAGATATAGAAGCAGTGCAAGCCAGAAAACATATTGAAACAAGAGCAATAAAGGCCAGTAATGTAATTGAAGTATGTTCCCTTAACTTCTGTGTAAGAGTTTTGCCCATGAGAAACATAGGCTAACAACTTTCTTTATTTGGGACTTCTGTCTATCCTTTCTATATTTTTATGCTTTATAGGCTACAAGTCATGAACATTTCATTCAGCAAACCCATCTACTTGTGCAAAATTAATTGCCAAAAGTCTTCCTTTTCCCAAAAATAAAACTGCAGAATTGAAGACTCCACACACCACTTCTTTCTCGAATTTTGCAAGGAGACAGTCATTATTCCATCTTTTTGGGTACAGTTAAAGGGTAAGGGGAAAACAAAGTTGTTTTGTGGATGATTTTTAGAGTGCATACAAGATAGGTATAAACTGATCATATAAAAAAGAAATAATATTTCACATTTTCAGACTTTTCTACTTACACTGCATAAATTTCATGTCCCATCTTTACTAATACTCCCTTATCTCTTTCTCTTTCCAATGTATTTGCCTCGTGAAATCCCAACCGCAGTCATATCCAATTTTTCATCTATTCCATAGTACAATAGCACCCAAACAGCCAATGTGGCTGGAGAAAAGGTAATGATCTCTCCAGCCACATTTAGTAGACTACATTAAGTAGGTCCTCAGTATTGTCTTGCAAATTTACAATTCTAATTAAGTGATTTTCCTGCTCTGCTGGGCAATTATTTCATACATTTTTTTCTCTGTTCTAACTTCCTTTATCTTTCTATACTCTCCACGCTGAGCTATTAAACTTGCTTATAATTTCAACTAAGAAAATAACAATCTTTTTTTTTTTCATACTCCAATTCCAATCCATTAGAAATCCTCTCAGGCTTGTGGTAAAATACATACAAAATACAACCTTTATCATCACTTTCCTGTTACCTACTACTTCATTCAAACCATCACCATCTCTTGCCTTGCACTCTTGCAATCTCCCAACAGCTTTTCCTGCTTTCTCTCTTATGTCACATAAAATCATTCTTAACATAACAGCCAGAGTCATCCTTTTAAATATAAGTCAGATCATCTTGTTCATCTGCTTAAAGGCTTCCATTGGCTTCTCAACTCTCAGTTAAGCACAGAGTACTTATCATAATCCCAAGTACCTCTTCAGTCTCACAGTTTATCACTTTCCTCGTTACATCTTCTAAGTTCTGGCCTTAAAAGCCCTTCAAGGCTTTTCTCTGTACTTGTCCCTGCTGCCTGTATTGCTCTTTCACCATTCCTTCACTTCCTGCAGGTTTCTGCTCAAAAGGTTACCATTATCAGAGAGGCTTTCCCCTTCCAATCCATATAAAATGGCACTAGTTCCATCGTTTTTATTTATGAAACAGGGTGTTGCTTTGTTGCTCAAGCTGGAGTGCAGTGGCACAATCATAGCTCACTGTAGACCTGAACTCCTGGGCTCAAGTGACCCTCCTGTCTCAGCCTCCAGAGTGGCTAGGACTATAGCCATAAGCCACTACACCTGACTAATTTTTTATTTTTTTGTGGAGACCAGGTCTCACTATGTTGCCCAGGTTGGTCTTGAACTACTGGCCTCAAATGATCCTCCAATCTGGGCCTCCCACAGTGCTGGGATTATTAGGTATGAGCCACCATGCCTGGCCTCCATCATTCTTTATTTCTTTTCCATTTTATTTTTTCTTCTTAACACTTATGTTCATATTATAATATTATATACTTATTAGCATTTTTGTTTATAGTTCATCTCCACCCCATTGGAATATCACATCCACAAGGGCAAGAATTGTTCATTATGGTATTTTCCAGGTTCAGCATTATGGATACAAATGGAAGTTTGAAAACTATTTGCTGAATGAATGAATTTCCAAACATACCTTGTTGGAAGGTTTGAATTCCTGAACCTTCACTTCCGAAAGAATATTCAAGAGGGCATGTGCTGATAAGTCCTGTTTTTTAAAAAAGTAATCAACAAAGATATTCTTCTATTTCTGAATTCTAAAGCTAAAAACATCTTATAAAAGGTCCTTAATCATATTGAAATATTTGAATAATTATCATCTGAATATTTACACCACATCCATTTGAGACATTTACCTTTATTTCTATAGAAATATCACCCATAAAGTTCATTGGGGGGGGTGTGTTTAGGGGTGAAATAGCACACATTAGTCTTGCGGTTCCCAATCCCTGGGTTGTGGACCGGTACTGGTCTGTGGCCTGTTACGCACAGCAGGTGAGCCATAGGCGAGCAAGTGAAACTTCCTCTGTATTTACAGCCTCTCCCCATCGCTTGCATCAATGCTGCCTGAGCACCGCCTCCCTTGCCTCTCCCCCAACCCATGAAAGGTTGGGGACTGCTATATTAGTCAAAAAACCTAAAATCTCAGTTCTTTTTTCAAATTTCTAAAAAGGTAGTTTTAGGAGTGGTTGTGAATATAACACTGAGTGCCCTGAGATCAGGGATTATCTTTATCATTTCCTTAGCTTCAATTTTTTACAAAGTTCCCTGCAAAAAGTTATACTCAATATATAAAATAAAGTAAATGAAATTCATACCTTGAGAAGCAAGAAAATATTTAAATGGTTCAAGATGAACTTAGATGAATTTAAGGCTATCAGATCCATATTCATTATTAAGAAGCTGCTTAGGAAGAACTGAGACATACTGTCTTTGAGGTCAACTACCATTCTTATCACACAACTACCGCTCTTCTCACAAAAAGAATATCAGACTGAATGCCGTTATTTTTACCAGACATTTATTGTGTATTTTATTTGAATTCCAAAAAGGATTAATCTATACCAAGCATTTTTATCTGGATCCAAAATAGCCAGTGTTAATTATGTACCTGGTTCATATTTCTCCATTTAGCCTACCTAAAAGTATAGCAATTTACGTAGCTCTAATATGCATTTGTGAAGAAAAATTGACTAATGCAGATCTGCCTTTCAAATAAAACTGTAGTAGACCTTTTATCTTAATCAGTGAAGATGATGTCTAAGAGAATGGATATGATAATAAGGATAAGAAATGTCAATACAGGGGAGCATTTTCAGATTTCCTGAAAGCACATAGTACCACAAAATAAGTCAAGCAAATGTTAATAAAGAAAATCTCTAAGAAACAGTTTTAAATTGCTATGAAATGGTTCACTTTGGCTTTTCAGAATAATTTGGATAACTGAAATTGATGAACAGGTTATAAATATTTTAAAAATAAAGTATGACTTACAAATATTGCTTTTTCCCTACTTAAATTTGGAAAGAAAAATTCAACTTTCATCTACTTAGTAATACTGCAACGAGCTTTTAGTTTCTGCTATGTTGGAAGGGGTAACAATACAACACAATAAATATTTTATAGCAAAAAATGATTCTTATAACCTGTAAACATATTTTGATACAATCAGCTGATCAGGTACCTAACTGTAACCTGGTTTTATATTACTTGCTAGGACATAAAGAGTATCTTACCTCTTGTGTAAATGGAATGCAATATACTGTAGCATATAATTTTGCAGCATTCTGAAGGAAACTGAGGTGCCTTTTGAAATTAAAAAATAAAGCAAAGTTTGAATGCACAGTTTTAAAGATGACGTTTAACTCATTAGGAACTATAGCCTTTAAAATATGGTTTGAAGAAAAACAATCAGAATTTTGTTAAGGACTTTTTGTTACAGGATTACTTACTAAAAAGTTAGACAGTGAAATTCTGGTCTAGGTCAAAACATTGCAGAAGTTACAAAAGAGAAATCAATGTTTACCCTCAAAAACACTAATATTCAGGCAGTGATCATGATTACTTTAGGGACAGAATTGAGTGGCCAGAAGTACAAAAAAATCAGACTTGTAAAAGAAAATTCATTTTAATTAATAAAAAAATATTTTATATTTGGTCTTAAAGAGTACATGTGAGGTTCAAACTAAGCAAACAAGTTTGTTTAAAAACAAAAATAGGTTAATTCTTATAGGAGAAGTGGTTCAGGTAAGGTGACTGGAATCCTAAAACAAAAACCAGATAAGAAAATTAAGCAAAGAGTTATTTGTTAAAAGGAAGGTTAGTAAAAGGCAAGCTAAGTGTTTAATTAAAATATATGCACATTAAGTGTTAATCTAATGTGTAGCTAATATAGTGTATCTAAGTATTCATGCAGAGACCAATTCCTGTGAAAACTAATTTGAGATTATTTAGGCAGATATTCAGTAATCATTTTTTCTTCCATATAACTAAAGATTCTTATATACTGGCTTCATTAAATATAAAAACACTTATTGTCATTTTACTTTATGGATAAAGTCAAAGAGGTGATTTTGGTTTTACCTTAGAGTAGATATTTATTATAAAATATGAGGTTATTTACAATGTAAACAAATGGATTCACATTTTTGTGGGAAGAAGGGTTGTAGCTGCTTTGTAGGACAGAATGACTTGTCAACTCTTAGACTAATAGGAATGAAATAATCTAACATTAGAGAACTTGAAGTTTTCACTCTGCAATTTACAGTTAAGAAATTTATAATGAAGGATGCATATAAAACTAGATATAAATACTTACAAAGGTTCATTTAAATCAAATTTTATTGGTGAGGGGGGCCTCTTTGGTGATTGCCAAAACAAACCTAACAAAAAGATACAAATATTACTTTCAATGTAGCCAGTAATAAATTACATTAAAATTTCTTCTCAACAGTTATACTTACTGCCATCTTTTAATCGTATGTCTAGAGGGAAACAGTGAAGAAGCTGAAGAGCCTAAAGAAAGAACATGAATTAAAGAAACCCACTACTTAATATTATCTGAGGTAAAAAATTTTTAAAAAATAAAAATTAAAAAATTTTATGTATATTTAATAGATGTACATGCTTCCAAAATCAAAACGCATTAAAAGATATACAGTGGTCTCCCAACCATGCTTGTATTTCATCTGTCCATTCTCCCTTCACTGCCTCCCATACCTGGAAGAATCTCTATTATCATTTTTTATCAATATTTATATAGTTTTTTTAGGGGAAGCACCTACACAGCAAACACAAATATAGATTATTTCACTCCTTCTTATACAAATGATGGCATATTTTATATATCACTCTGCTCTTTTCAAAGAGCTAATCCTTAAATAATGATACCAGAAAATACACAGTATTTTAAAATAATATGATGTTTGAGATTTGCTTCAAAATCATCTGGGATGGTGAATATGGTTGGGAATGTAGAAAAAATGAGATTATCTATGAGTTGATAATCGTTAAACTGGGGTGACAGGTAATTAATGATAACATTAGGGTTTATTATATTATTTCCTCGCCATTTCAATTGCTTAATTTTTTCAATTAAAAAATATTTTTAAAAAACCTGAGAGAAGGTAAGAACTACAAAGTTCTTTAGAATTTGAAACAAAGAGGTCATTGATAAGGATAATCTAAACAGCAAGGGGGAGAGAAGTCACATTTACTGGTTAAGGAAGTACCTACAGTGAGTATTATAGACCACCTTTTCAAGGTGCAGAGCCATGATGAAAGTGAAAAGACAGGGTAAGTGTAACCAAAAGATTTTTTTAAAAAGATGAACTTAATTTATATTCTGATAGGTAAAAGCCTAAAGAGAGGGTAAGACTAGAAAGTACAAGACACATTCTAGCAAATGTATGTTAACTGGAGGTAAGAATAACAGCTAATATTTAGTAATTATTTAAGTGTCCCAGGTTCTGTTCTAAATGCTTTACAAGGATTAATTCATTTGATCCACTACCTTATGTATTAAGTACTAATTTATTATCTCCATTTTACAGATAAGAAAGAAAACAGACATAGAATTTGTTTATCAGATAGGGGTGGAAAAGGCAGAATTCTAGCGAAATTTCTGACTGAATATCTCTATTTTCTCAGTCTCTTGCTTCTTCTATTCTGAACAAACTTCTTTCAGACTACAGATGAAATGCGTTCCTTATTCTCTAGAGGAAACCCTATATAAAACCCAACTTTGTGTACATAAGGATGGGATCAGTATAATGAACTGAGAAGTGAATGAGTGGAATTTAAATGCATTCCTTAATCAGTAACATTCAAAGATAAATTAGTTGTGTGCCCAACACCTTTTCTCGCTTAATTTACTAGTTATTTCTGAAAAGCTTGCTGAAAGAAAGAGTACACGTTTCAGGTTAATTTCTTAATAACTAAATGAGCCAAGGCAGACCTTTTCTGAATGTTTCAAATCACAATGCATACTTACCTTATGGTTAAAATATTTTTCAAACTTTAATCTTGCTAATTCTACACATTGGGACCAATTTCTAGGTCTTCTGCTAAGTAACTTAATAACTTGAAAACAGCCTTCTAAACTGTGTCCACTTTGCATCTTCTAGAACGGGAGAGAAAAAAAAAAGAATCAATAGAACCACTTCCAATTAAAAACACAAACATCCCACCCTCAAAAAGTATTAGCCAAAGTATGATGTGCCAGCTCGTGTTTTAAGCTTTTTTTTCCACTTTAACCTCCTTGCCCCTTCCTTTCTCTTTTCCCTTTCTTTTTTTGGAGAAGGGGAATTGGAGGAGATAGCACATAAGATTTTAACTCTGGTTTCTTAAATGTTATCCTCATATTTTCCTATCTATTAATATAAGTTATCAGTACTATATATATACTTACCATAAGAAGTGCTATGAATAAAATTTGATACTAAAAAATTGGCCTATTTAGTACAAGATTAAAGTAAGAAAATATCTTTGAGGTTGTTCTCATTATGAGAGTAGTAAGTCTGAAAGATTACTGTCCCCTCATAAAATTTTCACTAGAATATACCTCAACTTCCAAATGGTTTAATAAGCCCTTTTATTATCTGTATCTCTCCTATCATTATCATCACATCTTTATAGATTGAAGAATCTGAATTGCTGTGTTGTTGATCAAACATGGTCAAATATTGACTGTTTCATATAGTTCAACCAAACTAAAAAGGGTCACTTGTAACATAATTTCAAGATTCTTGATACATCATTTCACTTTTTATGTACAATGTTATAATTTCTCTTTATGGCAAAACAAATCACCTTTAGGCAACTTGAAAATAAGATTACACTAACACAAAGTGTTAAAAGCTTGTATTAAAATGTATCGAATTTTACCTGTAAGACTTCTTCTGCAGATGGATAGGTATGCCAAAATTTGTTAAATAATGAAGGCTTGTGGGAAAAGGAACTTTCAAACTATTAAGAGAGAAGAGGGAAAAAGTTACAAATAGAAGTTTATTTAAAATTGGAAATATTTTCTTTTCTACTTCAAAGATTATAAATTCCTTGAAAAGAAACTTTTACCTTATCTCTCGCCCATTGTATAGTATGCTCGATAGTCGCTGGAAAAGACTTTAGAGTACAAAATGGTATTTCCTCTTCAGGGGGATCCCGCTAATTTATAAAATATGACAAAAGATACTTAAGAGAAGAAATTACACATTTTATTGATTAAATTTTACTTTTGAGCTTTAATACCATTAAAAAAATAAATAAAATCCAACCATATATTTTTTAATACCTTCTCAGGCAATGAGAGGAAAAGTTAATTCTTCTGGCACTCAGCTATTTGTTAATAGCAATGTAATGATAAACACGAATCCTATTAACAATGTAATTATAAACATGAGTTATTAATGTAATGACAAATATGAATCCTCTTATAATTTATCATCTGTGCACTCATTTGGAGTATTTTGATGTAGTACTCATTCATGGCAGACCACCATATATAAACAATTATTTTTTCCTCCAAGAATTAAGGTGACATTTAAAATTTTATAATACTCCCTACTTTGAAAAGTAATTCAAGAATCCCCAATATACCAACAAGATATATATAGCTCAGCATACCATGTGCTTCTCCATGGAGAAAAAAAAATTGTTACCAGGGATAACATGTCATTGTTGCTTGGTACAGTTTCTTGCTGAAAGCATGTATTAAATAAACAGCAAATGTGAAAGTTGTTTCATTGGATAAAGTACTACTGAAGAAATCCATATTCTTGTATAGGGTACATTTAGCCTAGGCTTACTGGTTTTACCCAATCAAAAAAGACTCACTTTGTCTCTTTTTACTTAGAGATTTATATTTTAGCTTGTTTGACCTATGAAACATCACTAAATATTATATAAGTCAAAGAAGAAAGCCAGAAGAGTATTAAATTCTGGTTTTTATGAATTTGAAGTCAGAAGATACTATAGGTTTAGGAAACATGTGATAGATTGGAAAAACCAAGGTGATTTTTAGAATTTTATAACATTCTCTACTTTGAAAATCTTCTGATACCCAACATATGATTTTCTTCACCTAATCTTCAAATAAAACGTGTCAATTTAGTCTATTATAATATTTTTATTTTATTTAATCAACTTCTGATTTCATGACAGTGCATGGGAAAACAATAAACTTTATTCTCTCAATTTTGAAACTAAGGTTGATCTTTTTAAAATTGTAAAGCCTACAATTATTTTCTAGATCAGTGGTTTCAATTTTGACAGTATCTCAGAATCACCTGTGAAGGTTTTAAAGTTACATCTATATAAAATATGTGCATATTTTAGGCTTGGTCCCACCTATTAAGAATATGATTCAAACTTCAGTAAGATTTTGGGTAGATCACTAGTGTTTTATCAAGTTTCACAGGTATTTCTGATAATGCATCCCAGGAGTGCAAATTCCTAATAAGAGTAATTAGATATGAGTGCACAATTACTAGACTTGCTTTCTCTTTATTCTTTATATACTAGCTAATGTCTAACATAATAAAATCAGAAGGTCAGCAAGTGAATATAATTTTATGTCTTTGTTGATTCTCAATATAACAGTTCTATTCTCAATATAACAGTTTAATTGTTCTTATCAAGCCATCTTAAATTCAACGCTTGTTAGAAAACTAATCAAGCAGCTCTGAGAAATAAATAGCAAGCGCAAGAATAATATTCCAGAAAGATAGAAGTTTTTTGTTTTTTTTTCTTTTAGGAAGGTACAGTATACAGCATATTTTTTTTCTTTTCAGCAGACACAAAATTTTGATGATAAGTAATATGTTGAATTATATTTTTAAAAATGTATATGCACATAGGCATGGACATCATTGGCAGAGAAATATCAGAAGGATTAGGAAAGCTAAATCAAATGTATTGATTGATGAAGACAAAAAATTATGAGATATAAAAAAGACATCTACTTCAAAATATTGATTCACTTACATGACTATTATAAGATTCAGTCAAATGAGGTACAATAACTTCAGTATGTCCCTTAGTGCCCATTGTTCCAGAATCTAAGAGAGGCCTTAGATTTGCTAAGCAACGGCTATTTGAAAAGATAAAAGGTAAAAAACATAAAAGTGAGCAGTAACAACGTGAGCAAAGGACATCCTACCACTATCTGTTGACCTTTTCACATACTGAACCCTCCTTTACTTGAATGTGGTACTGTATGAAACAGACACATTAATTCAGATACAAACAATCCATTGATCATTTCTGCCTCCCACCATCCACACAAATTTTGTTGTTCTACTTAGTAAATTCTGTTCCCCTGTCCCTCTCTTCTACTACTTGTACTACCAAATATTGGGCTTTGTTAACTTTTATCTCTAGGTTAATTCTTAATGTGTTTCCCTTTCTTCTCTTGCTTTCTATTTCTTCTTTGGTTATTTTCTGACTACCAGTTCTACCCCACTATATCTTCTCAACGTTTTCTTTATCACAAAAAGTATTAACCTTCTTTCTCTATACTTACAAGACCTATATTCTACACACTGTAATTTCTTCAAGTTTTCTTTTTTTCCTCTTCTGCCCAAGATTGCAAACTTTTCCCTACATTTCTCAACTGATAAATTTTCCTCTGCGAATCCATCTGCTCTAGCACCCTAACATTAAGGAGTCACATAATGATGTAAGAAAGATTATGTATGGTGCACACATTTACAGTCATTGACTCATCTACTTATTTAACAACTATTTACTAAATAACATCATGTGTTAGGTATTGAGGATACAGTGATGGAAAATAAACGTCCATGGATACATGATTTACTGAGGAAACAAACATTAAATAAATATGCATATCAATAAAAATAAGTGCCTTTATAGGTAAAAGTATAGACTGCTGTGAATGATCATCACAGAAGGATCTAATTTAGAATTTGGGGGTTGAAGAAAGAAATGTAGGCTGAAACTGAAAAGATGAGGGGAAAAAATTCTAATCTAAAGGAAGAATAGTAAATTTGAGGTCAGGAGTTTTAGAACAAGAAAAATAGAACTTTCTGAGGATAAAGCATAGTACATGCAAGTTCCTGAGATAAAAAAGTGCTAAAGGCCTTGTAGGAACTGAAAGAAGGCATGTGTAGCTGGAATAAGGAAAATCAGGGAGGATCAGGTAAATTTTAAACTGGAGTATTGGACACGAGGCAGTTACTCTATTTAGGCTATGTTACAGATTTTGAATTTTATCCTAAGTATTATATTATAGGAAATCACCAAAAGGTTTGGGGTTTGAGGAGTACCACAAAAGGAACATAAAGAACAATCAGAAAATTCAGTAATTTTTCAGTAAGTAGCTGTGGGAAATAGAAGTAAAAAAACAAAAGACCTGAATTTCAAGAACATACCTGTCTACATATCTCCTGGCTTCCACATTATCTAATGCTGTAATAATTATATCTTGTTTAGTATAGAACTCATCATTGTAAATGGTCTCAGTTGCCGGACATACTTTGTTCAGGTGTGCATCTATCTTTATTTGAGAATTTATTTTCAGAGTTGCATCCGTGGCGGTATAGCTCTTAGGTTTCTAAACAAATAATGAGAACAGAAGGAATAAATGTTAAACACAAAAAAATGAACTATGATTGCATTCTTATCACTTTATTTTTATTTTTTTTGAGACAGAGTCTCACTCTGTTGCCCGGGGCTAGAGTGCCGTGGCTTCAGCCTAGCTCACAGCAACCTCAAACTCCTGGGCTCAAGCGATCCTTCTGCCTCAGCCTCCAGAATAGCTGGGACTACAGGCATGCGCCACCATGCCCGGTTAATTTTTCTATATATTTTTAGTTGGCCAATTAATTTCTTTCTATTTTTAGTAGAGACGGGGTCTTGCTCTTGCTCAGGCTGGTCCCGAATCTTATCACTTTAAAATATATATATGAGGGGAAATCATTAGTATAAACTAATGAGATCAGTTTATATTTTTGGTTTGTGGAAATTACGTTCATTGTAGTCACACTACATTAAAAAATGCACATTAGTACAAATAATTCACATTTAATAAAAATCTAAACAACCTCTATCTCATAGCTATGTGCTTTAGAGTTTTTAAAATAATAGGTAAAAGTCCAATTAAAGTTTTTTTTCCTAGTAATGATGTTTAACTTGGTAAGTACCTATAAAAAAAATAAGAACACATTCAGTAAAATATTAGAAATCCAGACTCTACAGAAAATCAGCTGTTAGAGGTATGGGAGATTAACATTTGGTACTAAAATCATTTAAAATTGTTACTAATTCTGGGTAAAACTATTTTCAAAAATTATTACTTATGTTTCAATTTTATTAGAAAAAAAATGAGTACATTAGTTTCCCCTTATATACAGGGGATATATTCCAAGATCCCCAAGGATGCCTGAAACTGCAGGGGGTACCAAACCCTATATAGATGATGTTTTTACACATATGCCTATGATAAAGTTTCATTTATAAATTAGGCACAGTAAGAGATGAATAATTAATAAAATCTAACAATTATAATTTTTATTAAAAGTTATGTGACTGAGGTCTCGCTCTCTCAAAATACAGTACCTTATTGTACTAGACTGTACTCACCTATTTTCAGACCATGGTTTACTGCAGATAAAAAACTGTGAAAAGTGAAACTTCAGATAAGGGGGACTACTATACCCAAAATATAACTCATTCTTTCTTTTCTTAAAGATTTAGTTATCATATTAAATCACTAGTGTCATTTCAGGTGTTATCAAAGTTCATTTATATTTGCTTTGATGCTAAATATCTCTAGACCATTCTATTTGAATTCATGCATTTAGATTTAATGGTATTTCTGTCTCTTCTCACATTGTTAGGTTGACATGTTTCATTTCTCAGTATTTTTAGGGTACAAACAAATCAAAACTTTGTTAGAACTCAGTAAAATAAGAATGAACAGGACTTTTTAGTTTTGTAAATAAAATGTACCAAGTTAAGCAAATAAATTTTGTGATATTTTAGTTCATAAGAGCCTCTGTTATTCTGTCCTTTACATTTGGATAAGTGAGGCAATTAGGTTAACTATGCTACATGCCATTGTTACTTTCTGTTCATGACATTCCTAAGTTTAGCTTATTAAAATTGGCAATGAGTTTATAAAAGGGAAAACATTTCTAAAGTAAAAGCAAATTTACTTGATTAAAACTGCTTCTTTTCCTGACTTAAATATTTTGATCTCCATAAAAAAGACTGAGAATAAGCATTTTACAATAAAAAGGAAATTTTAAATAGTCAAACAAAATCAAAAGAGCACAAAAATTCTAAGTGCTAAACTTTACCTGTTTTGTAACAAAGACCAGGAAAAAAGATAGTGCCAAATTTATGATCTATCAAAACTTCAAATTAGAAAATCTGTTTCTATATACTTCCTTTCTAAAATTAAATATGTAAACATACCTTAGTGATGATAAAGTGAAAAAAATACTGCCCATGTTTCACAACTCAGATTTTAATATCCAAAATCAATACAAAAATCAATATTCTGCTTTAAAATAATTTCATATTTTTCTCTTTTGTCATTCTCATTATTTGATAATTTGAGAAATTCTAGATAAAATAAAGGACATATTATGCTTATTCTAACACTACAGTTTATTTACAAAAAGGACACTCTTTTTTGTATAATATAGTAGATGATTTAAAAAGACTAACTAGCAACATACCTGTATGTGATAAGGACGAAACAGGAACTGTCTATTTAAGTTGGATTTTTCTATCAAGTCAGGATCTGTAACTGTAACCTAATATCAAGAAAATGGCTGAAATTACATTACAGATAAATTTTAATCTACTTGGCTTTGCTCAGTATGACTAAAAGAACCCCCACAAATTATTCTAAATTATTTTGGCTGGTAAAGGTTATAACACAAATATTCAAAAGAAGTTACCAATACTACTCTTTTATACTTATATTTAATTGTACTTAATGTTTAGCATAGGAACATACCAAACAAAATAATTGAACTAACTGCAATTCATATTCAAAACTTTTTTCTAATTATTTATAACAGAGACTAAAAAGATCACTATCACCTTTTAGAACTAAGTAATGAATTACTCACGGAGGAACTAGCTCTTCTTTCTAAACTTATGGCATTTCTTCTTAATCTCAACTATTTTGGGATTACTGCTTCCATGTTTTAATTAGAAAGGAAATCTGGCTAAATCAGAAGTCTACAGACCTCTGGGCAGGCTGCCTGTTTTTGTAAATAAAGTTCTATTGGAACACTGGGAACACTGTCGTGACATTTATTCCTAAAACATTTGCAATCTGGTCCTATAAGGAAGTTTGCAGACTTCCATCCTAAAGGATGCAAGAAGAAAGTAAACAGACCCAAGATAATCTGAAGAGCATTCAAAATACATTTGTCATTTAAGCTAGTATTTTTAAACAAGATTTGCCTAGGTGTAGTGTTTCTCAGACTGTGTTCCACTTGTTACATGTTGATTGGTATTCACAAACACATTCATTTTGTGTGTGTGTGTCTCTCTCTCTTTTTTTAAGAGACAGAGTCTTGCTCTATTACCTAGGCTAGAGTTCAGTGGCACAATCATAGCTTACGGCAGCCTTGAACTCCTGGGCTCAACCGGTCCTCCTCCCTCAGTTTCTAGAGAAGCTAGGACTATAGTTGTGCACCACCATGCCCAGGTATTTTAAAACAATTTTTTTTTCTAGAGATGGGCTCTCAAACTCCTGGCCTCAAGCAATCCTCCTGCCTCAGCATCTGTAGGTGCTGGGATTACAGGCATGAGCCACTGCGCCCAGACGCCATGTTCATTTTATTTTAGCTGGTAATTCCCTGATACTTTCAACATTTCTCTGTAATTATGTTACAGGGTGTCCCTTTTAATAGATTTTAAAAGAACTCAACAGAAAATATCTTTTAATACAAAAGCTTAATCAATTCATAATTATGATTGATGTAAGGCTTTTTTCTTCTATCTCCTCCAATCCCACTTTTTATTCCCTTCTGTTTTTGCCTTCTACTTGATTATATTTTCTTGATTCCTATTCTCCTGCCCCCACAAACTGGTCTGGAAGCCAAATGTCTATTTTCATGTGGCTATGCTTGAAATTTTAACATGCACATGTGATTTAAGATCTAATTAATTAAAATTTCTATCCTACTCCTGAACAATGTGAGAATATCTGAACTATTTAACTTGGAACTCTCCCCCTCTGCTTTCTGTATTACCAATGAACAACATTTCAGTTACACTTATTTTTAACCATCCCACTGGTCACTATTTTAATTAAAGGTTTTTAAAAATCAATGCCTATTTAAATCTAAGAATTCTGACAAATGCCTCTGCTTACTCTTTATGTACCTCCCACATTATCTAATAATTCTTTCAATAATAACTAGTACATGATAATCTTTAATCATTTTACTTGTCGGATATCTGTACTTTGCCCTTCCTCTTGACAGATAACTTAGTTCAGTATAGAAATCTAGGTTGATAGTTATTTTCCTTTGAACTATGAAGATGTGCTTCTATTATCTTCTAGCATTTACTGCTGATGAGAAGTCTATTATGCAATCTTTTTTTTTTATCTCTGCCTTTGATTTGTTTGGAGCTAGTTTATCTTTTCAATCTAAAAAGATTTGTCTTTCTTCAGCTCTGGGAACTTTTGTCATTACCCTTGGAATACATTGCTTCATATCCATTATCTTTATTCTCTCTGGAAATTCTACTAGACTTACGTTGGACTTTGCAAGTACATCTTTCATTAAAAAAAGATATCTTTCTATACTATATTCTAGGTACTAATATTTATCTTCTATTCATCTATTCTCACTTATATCTGAATTTTAAGATTACTGATTATACAGAAATTACTTGGCTTTTTGTAAAAGTTTCTAGTTTAATGCTCCATCCTTAAATACTGATACTTCAGATCTATGCAGTCAAATAGAGCTCAAAAAAAGGAGCAACGACAGAAATACAAACTTTTAGCTCTCAGGAATTTATTATCTTACCATTCCCTTCTCTTTGTTTGTGCCAACACCAAGTAAAGCGAAATTTTTTAACATTTCACAGCCTATGGCTCCACACCCTACCTATGGAGGAGAAAAATGACATAAATCAGATTAAATAACACGACCATTTACTTACTAAAGAGCAATTTCATCTTAATTTTCTTCAAATGCTTATAAATACATATTTTAAAAAATAACTTGAACATTGGTTACTCATTTTACTTTGAAATATTTAATAGCTTTATTACACTATTTCTCAAAGAAAAAAGTATAAACCAAATAAAGACAAGCATAATATTTACAATTCCTTTAAACACAAGACATTTAAAAATTCCAAAAGTCAAACATTGAGCTCATTTTTTATGTAAGATAGAAATGAACAACATGAAACGTTAGTACATTTTAATGAAAGATTCCTTACTTTTAGACATTTCTTAAAACTCACTTGATGAACAGAACTAAGACTTCTCTATTACCATTTTTACTTAAAACTGATAACAGATTCCACATGCATGTAAAAGCTCAGCAATAGCTGATTTTCAAAACATTTTACAAATGATTACTAAAAATCAGCAGTATTTTCAGAATTGATTATAATAGTAAAAAACAAATGTCAGAAATAGAAGTTTTATGCTTCCCTGCCAATGCGCAGAGACATTTAAGAAAGACAGAATTATGCCTATATATTTCTTCATTTAGTGAGGGGAAAAAACCAAAAACTGAACCCCACCAGTTTTTAATATAGTTCTAGAAAATCATTTAATGTTCAAAACTATCATATTCATATTTTTATTTTAAATATATTAATTCTTTAGATCAGAGGATGGCAAACTCTCTGTAAAGGGCCAGATAGTAAATATTTTGAACTTTGCAGGCCATTCTGGCATAGCTACTCACTTACACTCTACTCACTTGGACTCATATTTGTTTAATAAATTAACTCAATATACAATAGCAGTTTGAATATACTACTTATTCCCATAATTATTCATACTTACTAAGAAGATATTCAAATTCTGTAGCTTCTGACACAAAGTATCTCCAATGCAGGCTCGTAAGGCATCGTATCTATCTCCTCTGAAGAAAACAAGGTATAATACCAAGGAAACAGAAAGGCACAGAAAACATTAAAATTAGTTTCATTATGGTTAATTGTACTTTAGAACAGAATGCTCTTTAAGAGTTTCCCCTAACCTATGAGATGAATTATCTTATTTCAAAAAGGGAAAGATCTCATAAAAGAAATCAGTTTTTCCTTTTTCCCATTTGACTTAACAGGATAAGTCCAAATGATTTAAATGAAGGTGACTTTATTTAGAAAAAATTTTTTTCTAAGCCAGGGGTAAACAATTTCTAAACAATGGTAAAACCTGAAGAAACTATTAAAAGGTATATAATTTGATTCATGTCACTTAGTCATCCTAAAGATAATATATTCTAATTTTAAACCCAAGGAAATTTCATTTCCAAACCTATTTTTCATAACTATATAAAAACTTTGGAGACCTCAATTTCAGGGGGTTTTTAAGAAAAGTTTTTAAAAAAAGGTTATGGATGGGCTTTGGAGTTGTTAACCCACTTAAATTGAAGGCAGAGCTTTGGGTAATATATATTTTAGGGAGAATGAATCTCTAAACTTTTATCAGATTCTCAAAGAAATTTATGACTCCAAAAGTTGAATAACAACTGATACAAATAAAGACTGCAGATGGCAACATTTTTCATTTAACATCATTATGGTATTTTGAATGCTAACCATTCTCATGGCATACAATTTAAAACTTTGTATTCATTACTTATTAAATAATAAAGAAACACAGCATTATTATGATAGTTAAAATGACCCTTAAGAAGAGAAGAAATGACTGCAAAAGTAAATGAGTTAGAATAAAACATATATAAAACTAATGCATGTTTAGACAAAAACTTTTTCACTCTAATTGTCTCTTATGTAGCTAAGAAAAAGCAACAGAAATTTCAGTATTACCGTGGGAGAAATTCTTCACGTTCAGGTTTGCCTAGGAATTCGACAATATCTGCTGCTTCAAGATATAACTTAAAGTAGAAGATTAAAAACACAATTTATTATGTATAAAACTTAAATTACTATGAAAAAGAGTTCTCTTCTACAATTATTTAAATATCAAGGGAAAAATGATGAAAATGTCAATTCAGAGCAAAATGTTATTAAAAATATTTTAAAAAATGTTTTTAAAAATACAACATACAATACTACATTCTTTCATTAAAACAATGGTAAAACCTGAAAAAACTATTAAAAGATATATAATTTGATTCATGTCACTTAGTCATCCTAAAGATGATATATATATTCTAATTTTAAACCCAAGGAAATTTCATCTCCAAATCTATTTTTCATAACTACATAAAAACTTTGGCGGCACCAATTTCAGCTACATCTGAATAAATAATTTAATTACTTTTTGAGAAGGAAGTACCTACTTTCTACTTATTTTCCAGCTTAGATATGTCATCTAAAGCTACATACACTATAGGGAAAATGATCTACTTTCCTACTTTCCACAATTTTAGCATTTTAAAAACTACCAAACAATTACTTTTAAGTTAATAAAAAAAAGAACTGAGTCTCACTCTCATTTTCATTTAGGTTAACTTATGTGGTTAAATTTGAACGTGATCAAATGGTCATTTATTTAATTATAACATAGGATCTATATTAATAACAATTAATATTTTATTTCTCATGATATTAACAAGTTACATCTAAATCAGACTTTCACTAATATATTCTGTTTAAAATAAACCAAAGAATGGAGAAGCAAAATAACGTTATGTGGGTACTTTTAAAAACATAATATGAATGTTATATTCAAAATTCTAAAGTGTTTCAAAAAAGAAAGTGCCTAAAGAAGAGTGTCCTTTGATACTTTGATACCCTCTGTCAATTATGCCTTTTGGTAACATAAATGAGGGTTTTTATTCCATTTTGTGATATTTTTACCCTATATTCCTGAAACCTGTACCATTCCTATGTTTTCCACCTTTAGAAGTTTATACCTAGGGAGGGAAGCTGAAGATTGATGATGGCAAAAGATTCTAGGGAAAAAATTCAAGAGTTCTGAGAGCCCAAGAATGGTAAGCTAATAGTACTAGAGAACAACTAACTATACAGATAGAAAATTCATTCCCTTACTCTCACGGCTAAGAGAAATCCATCCAAGAAAGCAACTTTGGGTTATATCTCAATAGCCTCAAAATACAATCCTGTTCATTTCAATTATAGAAATAAGTTTTAGAGGAATATTACTTGCATCTCTCTCATGCATCAAAAAATATTTTAAGGTTGCTTTTTTAATATATTAATTAATACTAGATAATAATATATAACACATTTCATTTTATGAGTGAAGAATTCAACCTAAAATTTAAAAAACATTAAAATTCAGAACTAACCCACTGGCACAAAGGAGAAAACTTTCCCGTCACAGCTTTCAATACTTCTTGGCTGGCAACACCTCCTACTGCTGCAGCAAGTGGGGGTAAAAAGCCTCGAGCAGTCCAAGAGAGCCAATGCACGATGTCAGCATTTACTTCAGGCTGAAACACATGTCATCAAAGACAATAATATTAACAGTATTCACACAGTACACTTAAAATTTCAATGACTAGATGCGAGAATTATTAGAACTTAATTTGTAAAAAAGCTACTCAATTTCCCTAATAAATAGCTTTTAAGTCAAAAACGTCCCAATCTCACGATAAAACATCGATTTGCATGTTACTTTAAGTAGTGTTTCTCTTTACCAGTACCTGCCCATTTTTGCTTTCAGACTCTAGTGAACCTAAAGCATCATTTAGAATTAACCAGAATATCTATCATTTATAATTTTTGTTAAAGAACAGTTTTGTGATGTCAGTCACATTTACAAACAACCAGAATTTAAAAAAAATATTAATGAAAACTGCTACAGAAAAACTTTGAACCTAAACTAAAATAAATAAAAATAAAATGATTCATAAAAAATAATAAGAAGCTAACAGTTTGTGCTGGAAGTGGTAAATAAAACTGCAATGATTAATGACACAATACATTGTTAAAAGATAAAGTTCTCGTGGGTCAGCAGAATCAACATTGTTAAAATGTCTATATTACCCAAAGTGAC
>VBSM01003198.1:14326589-14345693 GCA_008086735.1 Cheirogaleus medius
ATTTATCGGGTGTCGGGCAGGTGGGAGGGGGGCGGAGGGGATGGGTATATACAAGCATAATGAGTGATATGTACAACATATGGGGGATGGTCACGCTTGAAGCTCTGACTTGAGGGGGCAGGGGGGGCATGGGCAATATACGTAACCTTAGCATTTGTAAATTATGTTACTAAAAATAAAATTAATTAGCATTATGAGGAAATACTGGATTTTGGAGCTATTGTTTTAGCACAATTTCTTATATGTGAAAAAAAGATCTTTCCACGAGCTCTGGTATCTCTTTCTCTTCCTATTACTGAAACATCAGTAATCTTAATTTTAACCTTAAGCTTCAAGAAGAGCTCAATTAATCTCCTGAAATTCTCTGTAAACAATAGCTTTTGTAGATTTAGGAGCAAGGAGGGGAGGGTTTTTATTATACTCTCAAAAATATCTGTGATACAAAAATGATAAATATCTACTCACTATTCCACTCCTCTATTTCAATTTTCTATATTTAATTATTTCCAACTGTTAAACACCAACCTCAACTCAGATGGATTATGATTTAAGTTGTGTCATTTTTGAATGTAGAGATGTCAATGGTGATAATAATAAAAACAATGATGAGAATGCTAATAGTAGTTAATCTGAATGAGCAACTATTGTGCCAAACTTCATATTATTACATAATCTTTAAAATAATCCCAGGAAATATAATTTCTATTACACAAGTAAGAAAACTGAAACTTTGAAAGATTAACTTATTCAAGATTTTATAGCTAGTAAGTGGTAAAGCCAAGATCTACATACAAAAAGTCCAACTTCACAGCTTTATTCTCATCATTAGGTTACACTATCTGAAGTTCCTATTATTTTTTAGTAAATAAACAAACATCCAAATCTTGAAAAGTTTTGGTTATCCTAGGCTATAGACAACAGCCTAAATCTAAATTTCCCCACACAATCTCTAAAACACAGGCATAACTATAAGAAGAGAAATAAAAGTGACAGGGCTTTAGCATTGCTAGAAAATACAGAATATTATAAACTTCAAATTATTTACAAGTGGAGAAACAGATACCAAACTCCAACAGAGCTTATCTCTGGACTTCACAGTACTATGAGCCTATATAGCAGAAAGTATGAAGAAGTCACAGAAAAGAGAGTGAAAGGCATAATGGTGACAAAGCACAGTTAAAAGTATCTAAAGAAAAAGAAAGTCCCACACTAAGGGCAAAAAATACTGAACACAGGCAGGAAATCTGACAGATCTTAGGTGTGGGTACAGTGAAAGAACTCTCTGAGAGAGAAAGATGTGAATAGAAAGGGGGAGACATCCTTTGATGAAGAAAGCTAAAGAGAGGGAAGTTAAAGATGTGGCAGAAATCAAAGAGACACACTAACAAAACACACTAACGCCTCTCCACCAAAATGAAAGTCATCCGTTAAAGAAATCTGTTTTCAGTACTTGAGAGAAGAGAATGTTATAAAAGTAGGAATCTAAAAAGTACCCTAAATCCTTACTCTGTCCAAAAAATAAGCACAAAAATCAGTCCACTATACAAAGCTGAAGAAAAAAGCATAAAATTAGAATCAAAACATTGCAGCTATTGAAAATTTCCTCCCAAACTAATCACAAGTCAGGTGAAATTTGTTGGGAGTGAATTATATATTCTTAAAATGTTCTTGGAGATGGAGGAAAAAAACCACCAAAAATCACCTTCAATTAGGAATTTAAAAACTAAGAATAGAAATCATCCATTCTACCCCTCCAAAAAAGGAAATAATTAATAAAAGAAAATCTTAATCTATATACTGAAATGGGCTCATTGTGTATCTGAGAAAATTTACCAAATGATCAACTCGGAGATATAATCTGGTAAAACTATGAGATTTCACATATGAAGACAAGATATACAGAGCCCCAAGGCAGAAAGACCAGATTATTCATAAGAGTAAAAAATTAAGCTGGCATCTTCTCAATAGTAAGATACAAAGTAAGATATCAGTGAAGAAAGTGAGATCCTAGAATTTTATATCCTGCCAAGCTTGTTTTCAAGTATGAAGGCCACAGAAAAAATTTGAAACATACAAAAACTCAAGGAATACTATAATCCTGAGTTCTCTCTACACTGTAGAAACTCTAGACCAAACCAGATCTCAAGACTTAAAAATCACAGTAATCAAGACAGAATGACACTGGCAAAAAGATATCAGTATGAAGATAGTAGAGAGTACAGAAACAGACCTACACATATATGGGCAATAAATTGTTGACAAAGATGCTTCCACATTTCACTAAGGAAAGAATAGTCTTTTCAACAAATGGGCTAGAATTACTGGACATTCATATATAAAAAAATGAATCTTGCACTATATGTTGTGCAGTATATAAAAATGAACTCACAAAACTGTGCACAAAATTAGTATATAATCATGTATACTGATCTGTACTTTGCATTGTCATGTCTTGATCTATGCTTTGCATAACACACAGAAATGAAATTATAAAATGACAAAATCATAAATCTCCTAGATGAAAACACAGAAGAGCTGTGTGATCCCGCATTAAAAAAAATTCTTAGAACAAAAAGGCACAAACCGCAAAAAGAAAAACTGATAAATTGAACTTAAGGGCATATTTGTAAAACATGTATCTGATAAAAGACTCTCATCCAAATATAAAGATATTGCTTTAGAAAAGTCATCAACAACAAAAAAATAAAGATATATAAAGAACTTTCACAATAAGAAAATAAAAAACCTAATTAAAAAATAGGTAAATTTTTGGAAAGACAGTTTAATAAGGAGATAGGAATGGCAAATAAGCACCCTAAAAGATGCTCAAATTCATGGCCATTAGTGAAATACAAATTGAAACAAGACCCTACACACATGTTAAAATGGCTAAAATTAAACAGACAACACAAAGTGTTAGAGAGATATAGAGCTACTGAAACTCTCATACATTTCTGGTGGGAATGCAAAATGGTACAGTTACTTTTTAAAACAGTTCGGCAGTTTCTTATAAAATTAAACATATACCTATCATATGACTCTGCAATATACTTCTAGATATCTACACAAAAGAAATGGAAATATATGTTCACATCAAAATCTGTATACAAATATTTGTAGCAGCTTTATTCTTAACTGCTCAAACTGGAAACAACCCATATGTCCATCAACTGGTAAAAGCACAAACTGTGGTGTATCTAAAAATGCAATACTATTCAGCAATAAAATGGAATGAACATGGAACAACATGGACATAACTCAAATTCATTACACTCAATCAAAGAAGCCAGACTCAAACGGCTACATACTATATGATTCCATTTATATGACATTCTGGAAAAGACAAAACTATAGCAGCTGCCAGGGTTTGGTTGTGGGCCGGAGAGATGATTATAAAGAGGCATGAGGGAACTTTTTGGCATAATGGAAATGTTTTATGTCTTGATTGTGGTGGTGGATACATACCTGCACACTTTGAATTCATTGTGTACACCTGAATTACGCACAGAATTTTGTAAAAGTAAAATTTATTTTATGTAAATTATACCTCAATAAGCCTAATAAATCCTTAATCACATCCTTCTGTTTAATCATAGACTTCAACAATCTATTTCTAGCTTTTCATATATTTTCTTTCTCTAACCACTAAATATGCAATAAAGATCTTTCATGGCTAGTGAGTCACTGCTTTCAGTACATTTATTATTTTTTTTTGTTTAATTATATACATATGAGATCAAAGCTTCCTACCACTGATGTTAAGACTGTCATTTCCCCTTTATTTTTATAAAATAAGAGCAAAATGACATCATTTTCAAGTAATTATACAAACACTGCTATGTTGACAGCTGCTTAAATAAAACTGTTGACTGGCACACACAGGCATCATAACACGAAAAATCATTTTCTAGATGATATATTCAAGTCCATCCAATATGCAAAACACAAGAGATGTAAATGCATAATGTATAAAAGAGGTGATTTATAGGAAAGCTGATGACTTATTGAGTTTAATTATGTTAACAAACTAAGTAAATGAGAACAAAATAATAAAAAAGGATACTAATACCAATAACAACAGCATCAGCAGCAAACAGTAATTACTTAGAATGCATGGCATTCTAAGTGCTTTACAGAATTAAATCATTTAATGTTCAAAAGAACCCGATGAGGCAAGTTAACCCTATTTTACAGATTTATAAACTAAAGCAGAATGAAGTTAAATAGAGTTACAGAGTCAATAAGTAGCAAAGCTGGGATTTGAAGGATAAGAGAATATTAATATTAAACATTTATATGTTACAAACAAAGTTTTTGACAGCTATAACTATGAATATTTACCTTCTCTTCCAAGGTTTCACTTATAGTTGTTGCCAGTGTGAACAGTTCATCTGAATCTTGTTGGCATCTGTGATTCAAAACAAAGCACCTTACTTCAGTTTTCTCAATTGCCATAAACAGTAGGACATATTCAAAACTAAAATTTATGAAATATAATAAAAAAATGGAATTTTGCTAACAGGTTGCACAAAATGTTTCACTGACTTAAAGGTAACTGGCTTATAAATACATTACTTCAAGATCATACTCAATTCAGGACAGTAGATAAATAAGATTTAAGTTTAAACATACAAAGCAAAAACCTTTTACAACAGTACTCTGACTTAATAGAGTATAAAGTAAAAAAAAATCGTGAGTTAATAATTCAATAATTCTTAGATTTTTTTTTGTTTTAAGTTGTAGCTTTTTTGAGACAGAGTCTCGCTCTGTTGCCCGGGCTAGAGTGCCGTGGCGTCAGCCTAGCTCACAGCAACCTCAAACTCCTGGGCTCATGCAATCCTTCTGCCTCAGCCTCCCGAGTAGCTAGGGCTACAGGCATGTGCCACCATGCCCAGCTAATTTTTTCTGTATATTTTTAGTTGGTCAATTAATTTCTTTCTATTTTTTAGTAGAGACGGGTCTTGCTCTTGCTGAGGCGCTGCTTTTGAACTCCTGACCTTGAGCGATCCACCGGCCTCAGCCTCTCAGAGTGCTAGGATTACAGGTGTGAGCCACTGCGCCTAGCCAAAGTTGTAGCTTTTAAAGGGTTCAAAGTGGAAAAATTCATGTTTAATATGATTTCACTTTTGTAAACCAATCTCTCCACTCCCACCAGGAAAAAGAGCAGAAAGCCATAAGGAATGTTTACATAGTTTGGTGTGTATTGCAATTTCAAGGAGCTTAGCTACTTTAAAAAAAAAAAAAAATTATAGTTTTTGAAATATTACTTTTAAAAAAAGGAAAATAGTTATTTTTTAAACAAAAAATATTACCCAATATTTGGCTTGCGACTGTAATTCTCCTGAAACTGGTCCAAGGCAAGCAGAGCTGTGTGAATCTGTAAAGGTGCCTATTGAAAACATTAAAAATTGTCCAATATTTACTGAGTGCGTATATGTGCCAGGCACTGTGTTAAATACTTTTAAAGCACTATTTAATTTAATCCTCACAATAAACATATTAGCTTGACACCATAACTAACTCTATTTAACAGATAAGAAAATCAAGGCTTAGAGAAGCTAAATGAGTTGACTTTAAGGCCATAAGGCTACATTTAAGCAATAGCTCCCAGTTTCAAGTCCAGGTGGTGTGACTAGCGTTTACTAGGTTATCCATATGAAACCTGGAGTAATAGCAGTCTAACAACAGTAAGAAAACATTTGTACAAGAACACCTAATGCATCTTCCTTATTAATATTTACAAATTCGGAAACTGTTAATTCCTTCCTTATCATAAAATAACATTTATCGTCACAAAATTATACCTAGTAATTTAAAGAAATAGAATATATGCTTAAAATTTTTTTCGTAAGAAATCC
The DNA here is from genome assembly GCA_008086735.1 of Cheirogaleus medius. NCBI lineage: Eukaryota > Metazoa > Chordata > Mammalia > Primates > Cheirogaleidae > Cheirogaleus > Cheirogaleus medius. Next base: position 14,332,448 of record VBSM01003198.1, read on the forward strand.
GTATTATACAGAACTCTACACGGTTGAGAAACTTTTAATAAGGTCATCTTTGTATGAGTTCTTGAAATCATCTTTTAATTATCTAAGGTAGTAAATCATTATAAAAGTAAAACTTTTTTTATTATTCTAACATTTTTTCCATGATACAAATTCCTGTTTTTAATCCTTGGAAGTCAACTTTAGATATGTGAGTACAACCTTTATTAAGAAAACCTGACAGCAAGGTATATATATGGTTACACCATTTTAACTTTATAATCACTAGCTAATTCCCATCCCCCACTCTGCTACTTCTCTCAAACCTGCAAAGTGTTTATTTACCTCAGGATTGCTGAAATCTACAATAAGGCACTCTGGATGTTTTATTTGTCTCTCCAATGATTCCTAATAAGAAAAAAAAAATTATTACTTCAGAGCAAAGGAGTGATTACTTGATAAAATATACTGTTACATGTCAGTGCACTAAAAGCAATAGGGATCTCTCAAAGGTCTGAATAAATGAAGTTAGCCTGATATATTTTAATTGAATATAAAATAGCCACAATTCTCCCTTATCTTATGACCACATTAAAAAAAAAAATTAAGTACAATAAAACAACCTGCTCCACATAGTAAATCTGGGACCAATTAGTGAAAACATTTGCATACTCAAAAAAAAATGTGAAGGGGGAGCATGGGCAATGTACGTAACCATAATATTTGTACCCCCATAATATGTTGAAATTAAAAATAAATAAATAAATAAATAAAAGTGTTTTAATAGAAAAGCTACCATATTTTTCTGATAACAAGTTATCAAGACTTGTTATGACCAACAAGACTTGAATAGATACTCAAAGTTAAAATCTTCTCTGTGGACCAAAGAACACAAAAGCAAAACAAACAAAAACCCCAAACACAGTCCCAAAACAGCCACTCAATCTGAAATTATTTGAGGCATAAACTATCCAATTAAAAATTGGGAACAGGGCACAAGGAGGTATATGCGGGCAGACCTGACTAGCTATACTAATTTATTGTTTTGTTCTAACTTTGGCTCACACAAAGCCCTGTAAAGGACTATAGTATTAATAGTTATTAATAATATTTCTGAAAAAGAAAAGGCAATCAAGCTAAAACTTTGAGAACTTGCAAGGAAAAACAAAGATGTGTTAGACAGCTTAACTGAGAAGTAGCCTAAGCATGTAAGCAGTACCGGACACAAGTAGTCTTTACACTCTCTCTGTACAGCTAATTACATTTTCCTTCCAGTGCCAGGAGTTTGTGGAAATTATCTTACATTTCCAGCATAGATACTGCTTTCTGAAATTTATAAAATTAAATTTTTAAAATCTGGATTAACAAGTATAAGGAAATATTCCTTTTATTTTAAACAAATAATTGAATAATAAAGCAAAACAACCTTTGCTAAATTTTTTGCAAATACATTAGTTTTATCTCTTGTCTTAGAAAGTGAATTATAAAATATGATCAACTCTTTGATGATTAAAGAAGGTATAGTTCCTTTGGGGTATATTCGTTTGCCTTAACTATATGCATATGGTATTCTAGCTATAGAAGATATGTCATTTTTTTGTTGATATCAGTTTATTTCCTTAAATTCCATTTTCCTCAGAGTGGGTGCAAATTAAAAAACAAAATCTGTTCAGCCTTTAAACTGTTAACTGAATATTTATTTTATTGTTTTTTTTCCTCTTCTACCATTTTTTCCTGTAAAGAAATACTTTTCAAGCAGGAAAAAAGTACTTACAAAGCAAAATGTTTTAGGAGTCTTAACTTGGACAGCTATGCCTCCATGTAAATATGGTTCCAGTTCTGTAGTATCGCCAATACTAAAAGAAAATGGTGATACCACTAGAAGAAAGAAAATAAGAAAACCATTACATAAGAACATAGATATTTAAATGTTAATTCTCCCTAATTTACAAAATTAAGGAGATTCTAGATAGTTTTTTTGTTTTGTTTTTTAATGGAAGGGTGGGAGGCGTTTGGGGAGCTCGACAGAGTATTTTTTCCAATGTGAATTTTAGGATTTAAAAATAAGCAAGAAAACTCATGAGAAAAAAAGAGCAATGAGAGGTACTCATTATTAGACATTAAAATAAATTGATGCTAATTATACATCATAATAATTAACATATTAATAGTATGGTGCTGGCTCATGAATAGACAAATGGAATAGATTAGAGAATTCAGAAATAGACCCAAGTACACATAGGACACAATAAAGGTGGCATTTCAAACCAGTGAGGAAAAGATCATATTATTCAACATATATTTTGGGGAAAAAAGCCATCCAGGAAAATATCTACTCCATGTGGAAGAAAGTTTTAAATGTCAAAAAAGTTTAAATGACAAAAATTTTTTAATAAAAGAATGGGAGAAAAATTCCTTTAAAATCTTCTAGTGAGGAAGGCTTTTCTAAGTAACATTCAACATAAAAGCCATAATAGAAAAGATTGAACATTTTGATTATACATACATAAAAAAGAAAACTTCATGATAAAAATTCATCACAAGCAAAGTCAAAAGATAAATATCAAACTAGGAAAATTGTTTGCAATTCACATTAAAAAAACGGGCAAGTATGCCATATAAATCAAGAGTTCCTGAGAATGGTTAAGAAAATGATCAACAACTCAAAAAGAAAACGGCAAAGGACAGATGGTTCATATTAAAGGAACAATAAATATTAAATAGCTCTAAAACCTAAGAAAAAGATACTCATCTCATTTATAATAGGAAAAAGGCAAATTAAAATTATTTTCTGGCCAGGAAACAGTGGCATGTGCCTGTAGTCCAAACTACTAGGAAGGCTAAGGCAGGAGGACGGCTTGAATCCAGAAGTTTGAAACTGCAGTGCACTGTAATTGTACCTGTGGATAGCCACTTAACTCCAGCCTGGGCAACACAGCAAGACCGTGTCTCTTAAAAAGAAAAAAAATGCTCTGATAATATTTTCATCTATACCGTGAAATATTATATAGCCATGAAAGAAAACTTAAGGGAAAAAAAACACTCTACAATTACTGATGTGAAAAGATCACCAAGATATTTTGTTTAATAAAAAGGCAAAGGGCAGCATTATATATAATATGCTACCTTCTGTGTAAAAAAAAAAGTATAAAACCCTGAAAGGATTTTCAATAAAGTAAGAGCAGTGGTTACCTGTGGTAGGTGGATGAGAACTGAGGAGGTGGAGCCAAGGATGGGCAGAAAACTTTTCACTGTAAACATTTAACCTTTCTTGTTTCTGAATCATTTGCTTATTGAAAGAATTAAATTAAAAAGAACAAGTAAGCCCCCATTAATATAATAAGACTTATATATTAAGTAGATGGAAAGGTCTGCAGAGTAAACACCAAACTCAGCTGCTGTTACCTCTGAAGAGGGGACCAGGTCTGAAATAGGACTCATTTTTAACTCTACTTAAATATATGTGCATATATACATATATATATAATGTTTTTCACATTAACAGAAACTTACCTTAGAGAACTACCAATTAATAAATGGTAAGAAAAAAAAAACAAAACACCCTTCATTAACAGCCACTCTATTTAAGCATTCACCACCCCCACCACAAATAATTTTTTGGTATCCAGTGGCTCCTCTTTATATAGGCAGCCTCAAGATTCTGATCCGTCACCATAATCTACCACTGCATGGAACTCAAAATAACAAATAATAATCCTAAATGATTAGGCCAGTCAATTTTCATAACAGAAATAAATCTTTAATATCAATGTTTTGAACCTGTATTTAAGATATCTGGCTGTAGTTGTGAAACAAAATCAAATAGTTTTGCTACCAAAGATGCTTAAATATGGATCCAAAGTTGTTTATCTATAAAGAGGTTGTAACAGGGATTGATTTTTCCCTGTTACAGAATTTAGCCTAAGGATACATTTTGCAGTCATAAAAAAAAAAAAGTAATTCCATTTACTAGTCAACACACTAATCACATAATTATATTTTCTTTCTTTTCTTTTCTTTTTCTTTTTGAGATAGTCTCACTCTGTTGCTTGGGCTAGAGTGCCGTGGTGTCAGCCTAGCTCACAGCAACCTCAAACTCCTGGGCTCAAGCAATCATGCTGCCTCAGCCTCCCGAGTAGCTGGGACTACAGGCATGTGCCATGCTCCCTTTGTTGTACTCTTTAAATGAATAAGATGGCCATGAAGGAATTTTTGCTCACCTACTATATGTGATTACAAAGTTTTCTCCTAAATGTCTTAAAATGAACTCCTGTGGTCTCAATTCTCACTGCCAGCCCTGTCATATTATACTATTTGTAGTTCCCTGAGTTCTGTCTTGCATCTGAGCCTTTTCTGATTGTCTCTGCACAGAATACTCTTTTCAACAACTTCCTAAGCCAATGCAACCTTCATATTTTAATCAAGACACACTGTTCCACTGCTGCTGTCACCAAACTGGGCAGGTTTCTTGTTAAATTTAGAATCCCAGAATGCCTGTACTCTCTTAATAATATAAATGTTTAACAATGTCTTCACTTGTATTCAATGTTTTGAGGCGGAGAACTATAGATCATGTCTGTCTGAGTTGATGTTGCGTTCCCAACACTGACTATAGTGTCTGAACTATAAATATGTTGAATAATGAGTAACTATGAATAAACTAATAAAACACATAAATGTACCAGTTATTTGTTGTGTAGATCCATTTAAACCCGTCATTCCATTAATTTCTCGAAACGTTATGAATTGTCCTGTCTCAAGTTTGTGAGGATGACTTTCAAGGCAAGTGACAATGCCAGGATTAGACTAAAAAGAGTAGAAAACAAATTTATGTACTCTTTCAAATCTTACACAAAAAAGATAAAGTTATCATAAAATTCTCAAAACCAAATTTCTAAGCCATTCTTCTACATCAGTAAAAGGAAGCCTTTAAAGAACTGTCACAAAATAATTATCAAATTATTACTATTTTTTAATGAATGTTCAAAATATGATTTCTATGTTTGGTGAGAGATGTTCAAGTTAACAAAATATTCATTTATGAGTTATCTTAAAACACTGCAAAAAATGAAAAATACTGCATATTTTAATAGTTTGCTATTATAATACCACCTTTTTGAAAATAGCATTCACATTGACTTTGAAAAATTTATTTTAAAAAGTTCATTAATATAATCATACTTGCGTTATGTTTGAAATGAAAATTTCTTTTGGTTCTTCTCCTGTTGTATCTAAAACTTCAAATTCATCACCAAAATCACAAAACAACCGTGACCAAATTCCATGTATATCTGCACTGATGAACTGTGAAACAGCAAAAACAAGCTCAAGCTTATTTATTTTAAGAAAGAAAGAAAGAAAGAAAGAAAGAAAGAAAGAAAAGAAAGAAAAGAAAGAAAGAAGGAAGGAAGGAAGGAAGGAAGGAAGGAAGGAAGGAAGGAAGGAAGGAAAGAAAAGCTCAACTATCTTAGGCCCTTTTATGACAATTTCATTTATAAATAAGTATATCCTTTATAATATAAAATGAATTATGAACAAGATAAATTGCAGACTGTTTTAGAAATCAAAGAGTTTGGTATTTGGTAAACAGATATCTAGTGTAACAAAATCAAAACTGATCAGTGTTCTATAATATATAATATACATTCTATAATTTTTAAATAAGTAAAATTCTGGCTTTTTCATAAATTCAAGCACAACTAATAAGAAACAGATATCTTGGTTTGACAGGCAAGCAGTGACTTTTTACTTGTTATTTTAGAAAAGAGGAGAGTAAACACAAAATAGAACAGAGCTATTTGAGAGCTAAATGAGAGGAGAGTTGACAGAAAGAGCTGAGAAACCAACAGTGCAAAGCAAAGTCATGAAAGGTAAAAATTAAATTCTTCAACATAATCATAAATGTTTTATTAAAAACAATTTTTATAACACACACATTATCTCCATTCCAAGAATTTGTAAAGAAATTGTTTTTGTGCTTAATGCTATTTTTAGGGATACTGCTAATAAAGAGAAATCTTTATTCTGTAATGCATCAAATCCTATATAAAGCAATATTTTTCTAACAAAATTAAGTATATTAATATTTTGATATCAGAACATATCTCATTAAAATAATTTATAACCCCAATTATACAAGCAGTGAGATGGCTAATGGAAGACTATCTCCCACTTGATCATGCATTACCTTTGTTGATCAAATGGGCATTTAAGCATTTTTTATGAAACAAAACTGAGTATCTTTTTTTTAAGTTTAAAAGCTACAAATTCCAGGATAATTTCTTTCCAAAATAACTCTAAAGTATAGATATATCTATATCAATTACATAAACAAAGATTTTAATTTGTAACCTAGTATAATTATTTTGTAAAACTTCTGTGCCCTGTTGTAAATTAACTGTTCTGTCTTATTCACGAGCTTAAATTGTAAAACATAGCATAAATGCTCTACAGAGTGTAAATATGCTATGTAAATACCACAATCCAAAAATTTTCAGCACACCTATATCATACAGTATGATTCTGGCTTAGCACCTAACTCAAAGGAATAAACATCTTTTTCTTTTTTCTAAAGGAACAATGATCCCCAAAACAAAGGAGATGGAGTTAGTAACATGCATTCAATTACAAGGGAAGAACTAGGATTTTTCCTATCTAAACCTCTTTCCAACATCTCTACCACCTAATAATGCTGGACAAAAATGTACGAGTCTTTTTGATTACTCATTCCTTCACAACTCACATTCATCGATTCACAAGTTCTGTTAGCCCAAAAAGGCTACAAAAGGTACCTAAAATTCGATGATTTCTCACTATCTCTACTTTCATCTCTTTTGTCCAAGACACCAGCATCTCCCAGCGGGGCTACTGTAATAGCTACCAACTGGTTTAGCTGCTTCTACTCTACTCTTATAATCCAACAGTTCTCTTTCTTTTGGATCTCTTTCATGACTCCTTCACACTCTTAAAAATTACTGAGGATCCAAAAAGCTCTTGGTTTGGAGAAGTAGGTAGAGAGCCATATATATCTTATAGGATCTTTGAGGATATTTGAGTTTTAGGCCCATGACTTTTGATCTGATTTATATTTTTAAAGGATCATTCTGGGTTGCTGTACGGAGAATAGACTATAGCTCTAGTTTATGTGAGTTACAGTTATCAATATTTACTGTGTTAGAAATTAAAACTGAGAAAAATTTAAATCATAAGAATATTCAAACGTATTCCATGAGCTGTTGGAGCAATGATACCACCACACATCATGTAGACTCTGGAAAACTTCACTGTGCCCCATAAAAGAATCAGAGTGAAAAAGGGAAATAATAACTTCTTAGTAATATGAAAATAGTTTGACTATGCAGATCCCTGAAGAGTCTCAGGGACACTTAGTGTCCTCGTACCACACTTTGAAAACCGCTGCTATAGGCTACCCTCTACCTACTTCTCCAAACCTAATCTTCTATGTACTCCTAGAATCCTCTTTTTTTACCTAGGTCCATTTTGGTCCTGCTTGTCTCTTGCTGTTCCTCAAACACACCAAACTTCACTTGCAGGCCTTTGTACTTGCCTGCTGTACAATCCCCCTGCTCTGAATGCTCTTTCTCAGATCTTTATATAGCTGTTTTTTTATTCAAATGCCATCTCCAAAGAGAGGACTTCCCTGACCTTCTAATCTGAAAGAACGAGCACCGGCCTCTCTGCCAACATCATGCAGATATTGTTCTCTATTCTTTATTCACATTTTTTTCTTCACAAGACCTGAAACTATTTGAAAATACATCATGTATTTTTTTTTATTGTGTATGTTCATTACCAGAAGGTAATTTTCATGAGTAAGAAAATCTGTCCTGTTCACTAATGTATTCCTAGTGCCTAGAACTATACTGAGTAGTACATAGATGTTCAATGAATATTCATTAAATGAACCAATGAACCTCTTGAAAACCACCATCATATCATGTTTAAAATAAGACGATGAATTCAATGTTTACCATCCTTTCCAGGAAAATTTTGGTAATTTGTCTATAAACCAAACTTAGATCCTAGTTTTAAAAATAGGAAATGAATATGATACCAGAATTAAAGAGAAAAATCTTATTCTGATTGTATTCATGTAAAAAAAGTTTCTTGTATAACCCACTGAAAAGATACAAATACTAATAGTCTTCCTGTGGTTAACTACCTGTCATAATTAAATGATATTACCTTAATTGGAGGGCACTGAGAACGGCAAAAGTCATTGATCTTCTTTTGCAACGGAAGTTTGACCTCAGTCAATACCACACACTGTTGAGAATATAAGAAATTAAAGACCAGAAAATGCACAATTATTTTGGTAATACACAACAATCAGAAGCATATCAGTTTGCACTATGGAAAAGATATATTGTTATCCTTGTAAAAAATTATTATCGTAGGGCATTCCAGTCTAAGGTTAATATCTTCAGAAATATAGAACAGCAAAAGTAAAAGTAACATACACAGGGGAAAACCCTCCCACATTAAATCCAAAAACTGTCAAAGCCTTCACAATCAGAAGCAAACCCAAATATTCTATATAGTATTTATAGACTCCAAATGGTTAGAGATTTACCTGTTACTGTCATGGAAAAATTAACCTAGCCACCAGAGTATTATTTTCATGCTAGCTTAAAAGGGTGACAATTACATTTTTAAGAGATACATAAAGTACAAGAACATGTCTAAGTGTGGATTTAGTTTTATTATCTAGAATTGGTGTGCTTCTTGTAGGGAGACATTCTTCCACGGGTCTCTTATTCTATACATGTCTCACTGGGTTTGCTATGAATGCAAGGCCCTGACCACTCTTTTTTAAGGGCCATTTCTCAGGATTATATTAGTTGTGAAAAACTTGCGGGATGAAGGACATCCTCTTATCTTCCTCAGGGACAAAGAGAAGGCTTATTTACTGTTTGCTATAAAAGAGTAGATTCCTCAAGCTCAGTGTTCTTCTCTAAGGCAACCCACAACATGTGCAGGCATCCACTGAACCCTCTGCATCACACCTGTGGGACTTGAGGGGGAGGGAAGGGGAAGAGGAAATGCAATATAACACTCATATTTTTTGCTATGCACTGAATAATAAAGTCCTTAGTCTTGGACCCAGGAATCTCATCTTTTCTGTATCAGTGAAACAGTAACAGGCTAACTTAATAGTTTGCAAATAATATAAAATCAAACACTAGACACAACATACTTTGAAACTGATTTGTGTTTTATCAATGCTAGAAAATTCTCAGCCTTTTCTTTGAATACTGCCTTTTCCTAACGCTTTTTCTAGAAATCCAACCTCATAAATTGGATCTTTCATTCAAGTTCTCATTTCTTTTAATCTCTCATTCATATTTTCTCTTATTTCCATGTGCTGTAGTCTTAGTGATTTCCTCAGATCTTTGAATTCACTAATGCCTATTCCAGTTATATCTATCCACTGCCTAATTTATACACTGAATTTTAATTTTTAAGACTTTATTTTCATTTCCAAAAGTTCTACTTGGTTTATCACATATGCCTAGTCTTTTTCAATAATGTCTTATTTTTATATTTAATTCTTTAAGATTTAGTCATTTGGAACATCTGTATTTTATAGTCTCTATCCAATAATCCTGTTCCCTGAAATTCTTGGAGGTTTAATTCTAGCTTATTATATCCACTGACTCTTGATCATGTCGAACTGCTTTTTCCTATCTTATCATTTTGGATTGTGAACTCAAAGGGACTTTATATACTGGAATACACCGTGGCCTAGTTGAGGGCATATTTCTCTAAATTTGTTTAGTTTTGTTTCTGTCTAGCATTCTAGGGTATATATGGCCACTACAGTACTACTTTTTATGTTAAATTCTCAGCTTGGGAATTTCCAGACCACAAAGGAGTATAAAATTGATCTCCAAACCTGTATGAGGGCAGGCCTATCATTATGAATTCCCAGGGAAGACCTTTATTTTTCATCCGGAGCTCAAGAGAAAACAGACACGCTTCTTATTCTGATGGGCAGATTATTCTTGTCCTCCCTTTCACTGTTGGTGTAGCTCTCTGGGGTTCCAGCTTTACAAAGAGGGGAAGGTCTCAATTCCATTTCTCTAGCTCATGAAGTCCTAGGTCTGCATCTTCTGTTTCTGTGTGACCATTAATTACCAAGAACCTTGGTTACTGTGACAGGCAAGCCCTGTCCCTGAGAGTGATGACAGAAAATAGTTAACTGTCTTCTAGCAACCTGTTCATTATGGCCTCTGAGCACATCCCTTATATTATTTTGAACCCAGTCATTTACAAGGAAGTCTGTTTAGCAATTCTTTGTAGCAGGATGGATTTTAAGTGATCTAGTCCAGAATGGAAGTCTACACTGATTTTTAAATGGGTAACAACATAATTTTATCACAGAAAAAAAAAATCAGTGTCCACCTAGTCACTTTTAGAACAATAAAGGTGTTGGGAATTTTTGTTGTCATTCAAGGAATTGTTACCTATAAATAGATTGAACTACTGATCCCTGTATTGTACTTCCCTGTAACTGTATTATTTGCCATGGCTTTAGGAAGAGCAGAGTGTACTTTCCCACTCCTTGACTTTGGGCTTGACAATGGTATGTTAATGGAAATAACACAGAGGCTTGAAATGTGCTTGAGTGGTTAGACTTTCCTTTTTGTTTCTGCTACTGCCATGAAAACATGACCTGGGTAGCCTCCTGGTCACAAAAGAAAGACATGTGAAGGAGAATCCAGACTTTGAAGTTCAGTCCAAGATGAGTTCAGCCTAGGAACCCCAAGTGACATGCAGGTGCATAAGAAAGAAATAAATGCATGTTGCTATAAACCACATAGTTTTGGGAAGTTTATAATGCATATCACTCTGAAAATACTTAACTGATATAACTGCTTTATCAGTAGTTCCTAGGCCCCTTCCCTAAAATGGAGAATTTGAAAGGTATTATTCTAATAAAATTCTTGTAATTTGAAGTTTTTTGTTTTGTTCCTCAAACACTAGGTTAAATTAGTTATACCGTATCAATATTTAATGAACTGCCTTGGAATCTGTCAGTAACATTTAATACACAATGGGTACTAACCTGGTATTTCTCTAAGAAGGACAGTTCTGTGGTCTCATTGAAAGGAACAGAAGATGATGTCACATGAACATATGGATTTAGTTCGGCAATATGTTGAAGTACAGCTTCAGCCCTAAAAAAATAAATAACCACCATTATTCTTCTGTTCAGTATACTCAATCTCCTAAAGTTGGACACTTTAATAACATCAGAGGAACCTTACATGTTATGAAATTTCAATAGAAACTTAAACTGTAAGAACCAAGACTTCTTTATCTTTACAGATAACTATACAATCTTGAGATGTACTACCATATTCCACAGTAAGCCACACAGTTTAATAGTTCCAAACATCTTAAGTTTCTTAAAAATTCAGCAATACTAAAGAACTTAATAAATTTAAAGAAATTCATTTCTAGGCCCTTGAAAATATGTGAATGTATCAAAAGACAAGTAAAAAGAAATAAGCATATATCAATTTATGGTAGTGTTAATTTACGGTGATGAGTTAAACACTGGCATTCTAATACAGAAAATATTCTATGTAATTGAGGGAATAAAATAAAAAATATCATAATACATCAAATACATCAAAATATCTTCACCTATTTCTTTTATTAACAACATCATCTTCACAAAGAAAGAAGTTGGTTCCTAGATCCCATGCTTGGCATTTTTCTGTATCATGAATTGTAAGTGCCTTCAAAAAAAGAGGAAAGTATTGGTTGAAATTAGGAGTAAGACAAGGATGCTCACTATTTCTGATACTATTTACACTATATTAGAAATACTGTTCTGTGTAATTGGACGGTGAAAAGTAACTAAAGGCATTACAATTGGAAAGGATATAAAGCGAGATCTATATGCAAATAGTATGACTATATACATCTGGAAACCCCACTAAATTGAGGAAACAAATATTTTAAACATTAAGAGAATCAACATACGAAAATCCAGAAAATTTATATAAACAAATACTTCAAAATACTCCATGTTCCAAGTAAAAAAGATAATTGACGGACTAAGAAAAACACTTGTAGCTTATATCACAGGCCACAGACTTTACAGAAAAAGGGGCAAGATATTATGAACAAGGAATATAATGAAAAAGAAATGCACATGGCCCTCGAAAATATGTAAAGATGTTCAATCTTGCTCAGGAATGAAATATGTTTTCTTACTTGCTAGACTGGTATAAATCCAAAAGTCTGACAACATACTCTATTGGTAAGGGTGAAATTAATCAGCCACTTTCATATATTACTGATGGGAATGTGAAGTGGCTCAACCTCAATGGAAAAGAATCTGACAACTCTAGCAAAAAGACATATGCATTATCCTTTGACACAGCAATCCCACTTTTAGGAATCTATCCTAAAGACATGCTGAGAAAGATACAAAAAGACATACATACAAGGGTATTAAATGCAGCACTATTTATAATAGCAAAAGATGAAACAATGAAAATATCTACCAGTGGGGAATTAGGTATATAGTATATACTCCTACAAAATGTATAATAACCATGCAGTAATTAAGAAAACAATGAAATCTATATTTATCACCATGGAGTAATCTCTAGGATATGCTATTAAGTGATAAGAAGCAAGGTGGAAAAAAAAGCACAGCATTTTATCTAGGAAAGGCAGAAGATAAATACATATACACACACATAAACAGATATGCAAGTGTGTATGTATCTGCTTATATTTAAAAACAAATGAAGAAAAAAACAAATTTAAAAAGGGGTACCCAAAGGAGGGAACAGAGTAGTGAGAACCTAGATACTTTGTTTTATAAATCTAACTTTAATCATGTAAATGTCACATAATAGTAAAACTAAATTAAATAAATAAAAAAAAGCAGCTGGAAGAAGTGGCTCATGCCTGTAATCCCAGCATTTTGAGAGGCTGAGGCAAGAGGATCACTTGAATCCACGAGTTTGAGACCAGCCTGGGCAACACGGCAAGACCCTGTCTCCACAAAAAAATTTAAAATTTAGCCAAGCATGGGGGCACATGCCTGTAGTCCCAGCTACCTGTGAGGCTGAGGTGGGAGGATCACTTAAGCCTGGGAGCTAGAGGTTCCAGTAAGCTACAATCAGGCCACTGCACTCCAGCCTGGGTGACAAAGTGCGAGCCAGTCTCTTTAAAAAAAAAACAAAACCCAAAAAATCCAAAGCAAAATGAATAAATGGACCAA